>OZ038487.1:20351368-20403868 GCA_964036315.1 Acanthosepion esculentum
AATTTCTTAAAAATTGTAATAAAATTTGATAATTATTTGATTGATGATTTATTCCCCGTTCTTAGAAATGGTAAGAGGTGGCATTACTTGATGCCAATAAGGGAACATGTATTGTGTTACCATTAGTAAGTAGGGCAGATCAGGTTGCTAATACATAGTTTTTTATTTCTTTTGTTTCATGCTAGTTTTCTTCAGATATTTTTTTTACTTTTAATGTTTTTTAGAGCAAAATTCTTCCTTGCATATAACAATAGTTAATTGCATAGATACAAATTTTTGATTAGTCAAGCTGAAAATATAACTAATGCAATTGCAAAATTACTTAAATTTGGTCATCATCTTTTGATGGCTTTTAAAAAGTTGATATCTAATATTATATTATGGCATGACCAAAACTAAAACTTTAAATTCAATGACTGGACTTTTTCATAATAGAATTCACCCAATGCAAAGCTCAAGAGCCAATTAAGGTAGAGAGTGTTAAAATGTTTATTATAATAAAGTGTGTAAAATAAAAAAAAGAGAAGATGTTAGTATATTTAACCCCCGCCCACGAGGGTTGCATGTGGCACAAGGCCGGGTTTAACATGGGATCTCCGAACCAGTAGGCTTGGCCAAAAATATTCCCTATTCGAACGCATATAAACGGGTTCAGGGTCAGACTACCTCCCCGAACGTGACTCTGCCCTTCAGCGGAACCTCGTCTGGGTTCCTCTCTGCCCGAAGGCAGAGAGTTCGACCGTCTAGCTGGAACAGGTTGCAGTTGTGAATATAACAAGGAAATATGATGACTGACCTTTGACTTGAAGAGGTTAAGATTAATTTGTTTTTTATGTTTTATCAACCCTTTGTAGTTTATTTAAAACCCCAAAAATTGTTTTGGATTGTAAGAATAATTATTTTTTGCGAGTGAATATTGCATCTTGGGAATAACAATGATTTTTCCAGATACAAGTCCTAATATTTAATCCATACCTAAGGGGAGAAGAGCTGGATTCATACTTTGCCCAAGAGTATTTTGCACATAAGTGTATATTCAGGGAAGCAACCAAAGTGGTAGTTCTTGGGAAAAAGCGGTTTGGAATTTTCTTTTTACATTTGGAACACAGAAGAAATGAAGATGATTCAATGACATTGACATCGTGTGTCCGAGCTGTAAAAGTCTGATCTGGTTTTGAGAAGCAATTGTCACAATGATGTTTATAGCATTAGGAAGGGACTTGCATGATATTTTTATAAATGAAAAGTTCCTTTTTTTTTCATTTTAATGTTCACTTAATACAAGGCTCATGAGCCACTCAAAGTAGATGGTTAGAGAAAGAGCTTGTTTTAGGGATGTAGGAGGAAGAGATGAGAAGTGCTCATTTTGAGGATATGTTCGATAGATAGTTTACCCTGAACTTATTGATTAGGGAAGCATCCTGTTGGGAGTTGTTTTTTTTTTTTTCACAAAGCAGCAGCTTGTAGGAAGAAGCTGTCTAAATAGAAGTTCTTTCTTGCTTATGGAATATGAAGGGAATGCGGATGGTTTGTCTCTGTGTATGTGGCATGTTGGGTTTTAGCTGTAAAGGTCTGAACAAATGGAAATAAATAATGTAGTTCATGAGAACATATTCAAGGTGATACTTTATACAAATTGCGAAAAAATGTCTCTTTGGATATAAATTCAATGTGTGTAAATGAAAATAAAATCTAGAAGTTGGTAAAAGAAAAAGAAGAATAACAGAAAATATTCAACTTACGCAGTTCTGTTTTTTCTGTTGTGATCGGTTCTGGGTAAAAGCAGTAAGTTTCATCATCGACGAAATATTCACAGGAAAATATTGTTGCATCTGGACCACATTTGCTTTTTATCTCTGAATAAGAAAGAAAAGAAAAGAAAAGAAAAGAAAAGAAAAGAAAAGAAAAGAAAAGAAAAAAATAGAAAAGAAAAAGAGATAGAAGTTAAAGTGCCACATTTAACTTGCTTGGAAAGCAAGAAACTATCTTTGTCTTCTCGACTCTCCAAAGTCCATCGCGGTCATTAGTATATCTGTAATTTCTTCTTCTTCTATGTGTCGTATCCCTTCAGGACATATCCGATCATGGCTCACCACAACTTCATAATCTTTGTAGCTCTTTGTAAGGTTTGTCTTTTGACCCTCCCACTTCTGCCATCCATTTGTGCAAGCTTGTTAGGTAGGCTACTTACTGTATTCCTCTGTACCTATTGTCTTCAATATGTTCTGTGAGTGTCAAATTCTCCAAGCCTTCTTTCCTGATTATGTGCCCTAGAAATTTCAAGATTGTAAGTATAAGTGTCCTTCTTGTTTCCATTTTCCTGAAAGTGGCTTCATTACACAAATGGCCCATCCATTCAGGGTCAGTGCAAGAGTCTTGTGCCCCCACCTTAAATCTATGATACACCCCCCCCCTACACACACACTAATCTATGATATGATGCCACCTACTCTACTACTTCAATTTTCATAAGGTAGAATTCATATACAAATTTTATTGTGATCTACTAACATACAATAATGGATCATATGCAATATAGGTAAACAATTGAAAATAAATACAATGTTTCTAAATACAAATTAGAGACACGTCATAATAGGTCATTCCATCTTAAATAAATTAAGAATGTTTTGCAGCAATCTTTAACATCAATTTGAGATTTTTCTTGTTAAAAAGTTGAATAATTTTAACACGTTCAACATTATGGATAACAAATAATGATTTTGATAAAGTGTTTTTCTGAGATTTAGCACAAGCAAAACAAATTTACAGATTTGGTAGGAAACAAAAAAAAACAGGATACATAAAAAATTACATCCTTTAATAGTTGCGCTTAGTTTAATTTGTAATTTATATAAATATAGGTAGAAAAAAAAAGAAAAATGTTGATAATGAGAATCACAAAGCATTGCCTGGGGGCCCCGATGAGGACTGCATTTCCCACCAGTTGGGGATGGGGGCTCAGTGGTAATATGTCCTAGCTCAGTATTGTTCTGTAGAACCACATTTCTTGTGAGATGTTTTAATATGCATCGAAACATGATTGCATTTGTGTAGTATTTTTTTTACATGTTTTTTATGTAATATCCTAAAATAAAGAATATTGCTCTATTTTTGTATTGAGCTCTCTTTTAAATTGAATGTTATTAATGTCAGAATTGAGCTCCATTTGTTCTCATTTTACATGGATAAACATGTAAATAAAATAAAATGTATCCATTTTGTCAGGAAGACCAGTCGAATCTTAACCTCTATTCTAACGTAATTTCAATGAAAAAATAAATTGAATAACATATGTATTTTTTTCTTTTCTCCTCAGTGATTTTATAATTTTAAACTTAATAGAGATTAAATTTAGATTTTAAAATTGGTAATTGTTTACTTTTAATTTTAATTTAAAATTTTATCATATAATTTAATACTTATTGGTTAGAATAAATTCTATTTTAGTATAACCCCCAACTTTAAAGCTTTTTATAGCTATTATTACTTCGTTGTCAAGTTTTTTGAATTCTCGTATACTTGTATTTTGATTGGTCATTCCAGTTTATGTAACATAAGCTTATGTAGCTTATTAATTTGAAACTTTTAAAACCCTTTATTCTACATTCAACATCATCACTTGATAAGAGACCAGAGGTGTTGAAATAAAATGGCTATTTTTGTAGTGATTTTATAACATATTTATGTTATAATTTTTAAATAAATAATTATATCTGCTCTACTCTGTATTGAGCACTCTTTTAAGAATAGTAATTGTTGTTTATTGGAATTTATCCTATACTTGGGTATATATATTGTTTTAAAAATGATGGATCACATTCTATATCTATATTCTATCTATCTATCTATGTATCTATCTATGTATCTATATATATATATATATATATATATATATATATATATATATATATATATATATATACTTTAAAAATCAGGAGGTTAGTTGAATCTGCTACATTGGTTTCAACCTTACGGTATCCTTAGGTGATTTTTATTTTTTATTTTTTTTGATAAATTTGCCTGAGGATACTGTAAGGTTGAAACTAAGGTAGTGGATTCAACTGACCTGATTTTTTTTTTTTTTTTTTTTTATTGTTAAAAGGTCTTCATGTTATTTTTACTTTTGTTTTTTCACATGTGTATTGACCAATACTACTGTTTCCTGGTCTGATTCTGACCATTAAACTTTTATGTATTATATATATATATATATATATATATATATATATATCTATTGTTATATACCTTACCTTTGAACACTAATGGGTATGTCCCAATCCTCATAAATATGTTGGACGTAAGTGGGGGTAATATATTGTCAAAGTAGTCCATCACTAGCAGTGGTTTACCTACTCCATGCCGCTGGTGAGTATTGTATTTTGTTGATGTTATAAAGATTACCATTTCATTTCTAACCTCTGTTTTGGTTATTCCTCATTCAGTAACCCTTTCTAGGTTTATATATATATATATATATATATATATATATATATATGTAAGGGGCTGCTAATAAAATTCTCAGTTTGACCAAGAAGATTTTTTTATGATCAGATTTTGGGAAGGTGGTCATGCTGAGAACATTTCATTACACCCACATGTATTTTTGCATCAATTTCCACTTACCTAGACAAGTACTTTTGCATGGGTAAAACATGTAGCCATCAACGCATTTTGGGAAAATCAAACTACACATGTAGTGAAGAGCAATTGAAGAACAGCCTCTGTTTATCACATCAGTTGCATTTGTGTAAAATCTTTTCTCGGCTGCGTCAATGTTATCATCATTAAATAGGTTTGGAAACATTGTTCTTGTATAACCCGTGTCAGCACAGGTCTTGAAGTCCAAGGCAAAGCATAGATCTGGAGAAAAAAGAAACAGAGAAAATTAACATGACAAGCAAGTAAAATTTCGCAAATCTTACAAATAAATTCTTTAACCTTTATCACTGACTTTGTGTGTGACTTTATTTGCTGTACAAAAAGTTTATCCTGCCACTGAAGTTGACTCTGATTCCTGAACAATAGTGTGTTTGTATTACATAGCTGTGTTGTCATATCCTGCTATGGCAACAGAAAACAAGTAATAATTTATAATGTAGCCTGCTAAATGTTAATTTTCATTTTCCTTGTCTCATTTTTTTTTGTTTATTAAATTTTTAAAGGGATTGCCTTCATGAATGTTTTGGAATTGTAGAAAAAAATTAATGCTTGTAAAAGTACCTATCTTCTATTAAAACCTTTAACGTACAGGAGGTGATTTTGTTTGCAAAGCAAAAATTTTATCCCGCTACTGCAAATGACTCAAACGAGTGAATAATAGTGTGTTTGAATTTTGGAGTTGTGTTATCATAGCCTGCTATGGCAACAGAAAATGACGATGACTGAAATTAAGAAAAACAATGCTGTGCAAAGGAAAGTAGTGAATAATGCAGAGTGCTAAAGGTTAAAATTTTTCTAATACACGGTTCAAGAGTTACTTAAGACAGAAGGTTACTTTTAAAATGGCTATGATAAATGAGGTGTGTGATATGAATGAATGAATAGTAGTAAGTGAGGATGATAAGGATAGATGATGACTGACTTTTGACTTGAAGATATTAAAATTGTAGGGAAGCAAGCATGTGGGAGTATGTTCCATAAAGTATTCCAAATGTAAGGAGAAGGTTCCACTCAGACACTTTTTTCATAAGTACTGTTACTTTGCTGGACAGACTCCCACGTGGATGCTTCCCCGAACAATATATTGAACACTGCATCAAGTTACCATATATACTCATGTATAGGTCGCAGTAGAATCTGGCAAGTTACATGGCCCTTTTTTAACGTAAATATTACTAATATTTGTTAAATATTTTCAAATATTCATCTTTATTTCAAAACTTTGTTTATATATATTAAAACATAAGTTAAGCATTTGGTTGCAATTGCTTGGTATTTACTTATCGGGTGCAGGGTGGCTCTGTTTGGATACCAGTAATTGCTTCAGTCCTAAAATCACTTGAAAATCTTTCATTGTAAATCAGATACTAAATAGTAAGTATGAGAAGTGAAGGTCAGTTGCTTTTATTTGATGTGTGACATGGTGTACTGTTGGAAGAAGTGATTGGGTAAAATCAAAACGTCAGGAAAAATTCATTTGCTCTCACTTATGCTCGAGGCCAGCGTCCTTGTCTGGACTATTGATACACCACAGTCTACTTTAGATTCTCTATTATGGCGCACGAATAGGCCGCACCCCTGATTTTTATCAAAATTTTGGCGGAAAAAAGTGCAATCTATTTTTGAGTATATATGGTTAACTTCTTGTTGCTATAATAACAGAACATGTCATTGCTAAGAAGTGGAAACTAGGCAGTGTGACTGATAGACAGCTAGTGTTGCAGAACTGCTTCCAGTTGGAAGAAAAGCAATAGTCAACAAAATTTATACATGAAAATGACAGATCAGCATTATCAGTAGAGATGAAAGGAAACAGAATCTACCGTCTATACTCTCATATTGGTCGCACTAGTAGTTTGGAGTTGTCAAAGTGGGTATTTGTGGTTGACTCGCAGATAGGTCGTATTATAATCCGTGGAGTTACATGGCCATTTTTAAAGTTAATATAACTAATATTTGTTAAATACTTTCAAATACTCAACATTATTTCAAAACTTTGCTTACATATCTTAAAACAAAGAAAAGTGATTGGTTGTAATTACGTGGTATTTACTTATCGAGAGCGGGACTGCTCCGTTTAGACTATAACATGGATACTGATAATTGCTTCAGTCCAAAAATCACTTGAAAATTATAGTCTTATGCTGTAAATTAGATAATAGATGGCAAATAGGAGCAGTACAGATTGGGCGCTTTTATTCAATGTGTGACATGGTACTGTTGGAAGAGGTGATTGTAAAAAATCAAAATATTGGAAAAAATTCATTTTCTCGCCTGCTCTCACTTATGCTCAAGCCCAGGGTACTTGCTTGGACTACAAATACGCCACAGTCTACTTCAGATTCTCTATGATGTTGAGTGGATAGGCCACAGCACTGATTTTTGTCAAAATTTTGTTGAAAAAAAAAATTAATCTCATCCTCGATTATATACGATATGTGTCAATCTATGTATATCCTCCTTATCCTCATAATCTTCACTTCAGTTCCTACCATCTCCTCTTATATTCATATCATACAATTCATTGCATAACTCTGCTATGAGGGGCTCTCAAGCGTTTCATTAGGTGAACTAATCTTTGAAAAAAAAAAAAATTTATTCTGCATTTTAAAATTATTGATATACACACAGACAGACTTTAAATTTCTTTAATTAAGAACATTTTAAAAAGTAAGTAAAACACATTTCAAAAATGTGAATTTCGTTAAAACGGGGTCTGTAAATTAGAAACCAGGATGGTGATGATCATCATCAACCTTCCTATGGTTGGTCGGAACATAGTTCTTTCAGTAGTTGATACAAAATGTGGGATACCAACCCTACCTCTGGGGTTTTTTGTCAAGACATCATCTCTTAGAAAGACTATCACCCAAGGCTAATGACTTCTTTCAAACCATGAAGTGAATTATACCGTGTCAGACATCAACTTGGAATTTGAATTTCTGCTGACTCCAGATTTTTCCTAAAGGTTTACTCCTAGAAAACTTTCCCATGATTGAGTATGGCTGCAAGGCAGTGGAGGTTTAAAATCAGTTTTCCTTCTCTTAGATGAACTAACCACCGGGACTGATGTATTTCATCTACTTGAAATGTATAGATACACGCATAAACACATACATATTTAATACTGTATGACGGAGTAAACAGTTCCCCATCAAATGTACCAAATGTTTTATTATATATATTTTAAAAATGATAATAATAGAAATAAATAAATAAGTAAGAAAGGAATAAAAGTATAAAATTATCATCAAATATATGAGAACATTTTATTATTATGTTTGTTAAAAATATTTGATAGTTAAATAATAAAACAAATTGAGTAGTAGTAAACGAAACAAAATATCATAATGACTTGAATGCTTTTCGAACAAATTTGAAAATACGTCCTCGTCTATAAAAAATGTTATAATTAATAAATAAGAAAATTATAAAAATAAAATTATAGGCAAATTTTGAAAAAGATGTTTGAATTAATATAGTGATAGTCAGGATACTAAAAAAGTTTATGTCATTCAATAAAAATAAAATAAACATTACAAAATGGCACTAATATTAGGAGAACTTAAAACGATTAGTTGGTTACTTATTTTGTTGCACCGTTTTACTTACAATTATTGCTATGTGACACAAACAACATTATTTAAACAAATTAATCATAAATAATCAACAGTGCTTTTTTATAGTCATCCATCATTTATATTATTGCCAACTAAGACATTCATATAAGTAGTGAAGTAATCATTTTAAGTAATGTAGTTAATTTAAGTAAAATTATTCATTGTATTAAAAAACTGTTCAAAAATAGAAGAAAAAGCAATAATAAAAAGAAATAAAGAAAAGAAATGTAATGTAAATAAAAATTAAAAAGAGAAAAATTAATTTAAAAATTATCATTGTTTGAATTGAGTTTTGGCAGATTTGGAAAATGCTTAACATTTTGATGAATTACTTCTTTTTAAAAAATAATTATTGAAAATTAATTGACAAGAATAAAGAACAGAAAAGGAAAATATTTCTAAATATTTTACAGATTGAATGAAAATTAATAAAATGTTTTTTTTTAAATTTTAATATACACTTAAATTTTTTTAATCATTTCACCCCAAGCAAGGCAATAAAGCCACTATGATGAGTGTGAGAGCATATGGGGAAAAAAAGCATTATTAAGGAGAGAGAGAACAATAAATGAACAAGAATTAAGAAGAGAAACGATAATGATTGACATTGCATTTAAATTTTTGAAGATCAAAGTTTACTGGAAAGCAAGAAACCAGAAGAGATTTCCTCAAGCAAAAAGTACACCAGGAGAAACTGTTAACAAAGAACTTATGGTTACATCTAGCCATTTCAACTGTAAACTGACTTTCTACCAATCTCTGTGTTTAAATTCATAAATTACAACATACCAAAGAGGAAAAGTTACCAGAAAAATTTCCATAGAAATATTTATAGAAAAGGCACGGGGAAGCTATGTGATGGCAGTGGGAAAGTGACTGAAGCCGAGATGCCAGGTCAGGACCAATGACATTGCAGATTCTTCTTTGGATTTTATCAAGAATCTTGAAATAGATAACAGAAGCACCAGACCAGATGTGGCAACAATATTCAATACATGGACGAATGATGGACTTATATATGTCTAAGATAGATTCTGACAAGAAAAATTGTCTGGGATGACATAGTGAGCCAATATTTGTAGCATAATCATAAAAGAACACATCTCTCCTTTAAGTTGCCAACAATTCACTGAACCTGATCACAACTTTCAGAGATCATGAAGTTTAGTTTTTGCAATGTATTTCAAACTTTGTTTTTGCTGCTATCTTAAAAAGATGAGGGAAAGAAACATTAAAAAATGGAATTTCAAAATATTGCCATTTAAGAAAGGTATTTGGACAAACATGGACCTTTGTGGCTGCAAAAAAACTGAAGTCTCAAAAGGACAGCTTTTTCTCTTGACACTGCTATTATTTTAACTACCTTCACTCCTTGGTGATGTTTATCACTTTAAAAAGCAATGATTAGAATTGAAATAAAACCTAAACACATGAAAGTGAATTTATACATTTTCTTTCTTCTTAAGAATTGACAACACAAATAATAAACACTATTTATTTATTTATTAGATTGCTTATTTACAATATTGTTTAATGAAATGTTTGGCAAAATATTGGCTAATTGCAATTGATTCAAACTTTATAAAATGGTAAATAATAAGGTTTTACTTATCGTTGGTTCACATATTTTTATAATTTAGTAAATGTTTATAAATAAAAAATTGTTTTCATATTTATTTTTTTATAAATTGGTAAATAATAAATATAACATTGTATTAGTTTTAATTGTATTAGTTTTTAGAATGTTGTAAATATAAAATTATTCTTGTAAATAAACAAACTAATAAATAAATAATGTTTAATATTTTGTTGTAAATTCTCATGAACGAAAAATATGTTTGAATTCACTTCCATCATATGTTTAGGTTTTATTACAATTCTAATCATGGCTTTTTAAAACAGTAAACATTGCTGAAGAGTGAAGGTCATTAAAATAATTGCATTATCAAAGGTAAAACTGTCCTTTTGATACTCTGTTTTATTTGTGGCCTCAAAGGTCCAAGTTTGCCAGTGTTTGTTATTTCTAGAAAAAAAAAAAAAATAAAAAATTTAATTAAAATTTAAAAAATAAAACTTTTGTGAGTTTAAATTATGAAGCTCTAAAAGTAACCCTAGAAGAGGAGAAACAGTATGATTTTGAAATTACATAAACCTTCTATGAATTTGTGATTTTTCCTTAGGACACTCACTTGCTTATCTTTGTACAAAAACTGTGAATTGAGAAAGAGTTTATTGAAAGAAATATCTCAGCTGGTGGAAGAATGTAAAGTATCATCGAAATGGCTGCATCGGCAGCAGAGGTTGCTTTTTATTTGTCAACAGGTGAGGAGAATCTCAGGTGAGGTAGCACTAACAGGACACAAGTTCCATCCTAGCAGGTGTACCAGAGTTAGGATATTTGATTAGTGAAAGACCCAATATTCAAAATAACCACAGGAAGAATCATTTATATTTCACAACATTATGAGTTAAATGTATGTGAGAAGTAGCTTTAAAATATCTCAGATAGACATTCTTAAATTTTGCTTTCTTTCTTTCATTTTATGATGGACAAAACTGATAAACAATGGCTCACTTTTTAATTCCAGGATTATTGTTAGTTTTCCTTCTTTCATTTGTTTACACTCTTTCTTCTTTTATTCCTTTTTCTCTTTTCATTTCTTCCTTTCTCTTTTCATTTCTCCTTTTTTCTTTTAATTTCTTCCTTTTTCTTTTCATTTCTCTCTTTTTCTTTTAATTTCTTCCTTTCTCTTTTCATTTCTTCCTTTTTCTTTTCATTTCTCCTTTTCTTTTCATTTCTTCCTTTTTCTTTTCATTTCTCCTTTTCTTTTCATTTCTTCCTTTTTCTTTTCATTTCTCTCTTTCTCTTTTCATTTCTCCCTTTTTCTTTTCATTTCTTCCTTTCTCTTTTCATTTCTCCCTTTTTCTTTTCATTTCTTCCTTTCTCTTTTCATTTCTCCCTTTTTCTTTTCATTTCTTCCTGTCTCTTTTCATTTCTTCCTTTCTCTTTTCATTTCTTCCTTTTTCTTTTCATTTCTCCCTTTTTCTTTTCATTTCTTCCTTTCTCTTTTCATTTCTCTCTTTTTCTTTTCATTTCTCCCTTTTTCTTTTCATTTCTCCCTTTATCTTTTCATTTCTCCCTTTCTCTTTTCATTTCTTCCTTTCTCTTTTCATTTCTTCCTTTTTCTTTTCATTTCTCCCTTTCTCTTTTCATTTCTTCCTTTTTCTTTTCATTTCTCTCTTTTTCTTTTCATTTCTCCCTTTTTCTTTTCATTTCTCCCTTTTTCTTTTCATTTCTTCCTTTCTCTTTTCATTTCTTCCTTTCTCTTTTCATTTCTTCCTTTCTCTTTTCATTTCTCCCTTTTTCTTTTCATTTCTCTCTTTCTCTTTTCATTTCTCCCTTTTTCTTTTCATTTCTTCCTTTCTCTTTTCATTTCTCCCTTTATCTTTTCATTTCTCCCTTTCTCTTTTCATTTCTCCCTTTCTCTTTTCATTTCTTCCTTTTTCTTTTCATTTCTTCCTTTCTCTTTTCATTTCTCTCTTTTTCTTTTCATTTCTCCCTTTCTCTTTTCATTTCTTCCTTTTTCTTTTCATTTCTCTCTTTTTCTTTTCATTTCTCCCTTTTTCTTTTCATTTCTCCCTTTTTCTTTTCATTTCTTCCTTTCTCTTTTCATTTCTCTCTTTTTCTTTTCATTTCTCCCTTTCTCTTTTCATTTCTCCCTTTTTCTTTTCATTTCTCTCTTTCTCTTTTCATTTCTCCCTTTTTCTTTTCATTTCTTCCTTTCTCTTTTCATTTCTCCCTTTATCTTTTCATTTCTCCCTTTCTCTTTTCATTTCTCCCTTTCTCTTTTCATTTCTTCCTTTTTCTTTTCATTTCTTCCTTTCTCTTTTCATTTCTTCCTTTCTCTTTTCATTTCTCTCTTTTTCTTTTCATTTCTCCCTTTCTCTTTTCATTTCTTCCTTTTTCTTTTCATTTCTCTCTTTTTCTTTTCATTTCTCCCTTTTTCTTTTCATTTCTTCCTTTCTCTTTTCATTTCTTCCTTTTTCTTTTCATTTCTTCCTTTCTCTTTTCATTTCTTCCTTTCTCTTTTCATTTCTCCCTTTTTCTTTTCATTTCTTCCTTTCTCTTTTCATTTCTCCCTTTATCTTTTCATTTCTCCCTTTCTCTTTTCATTTCTCTCTTTCTCTTTTCATTTCTTCCTTTCTCTTTTCATTTCTACTTTTTCTTTTAATTTCTCCATTTTTCTTTTCATTTCTCCCTTTATCCTTTCATTTCTTCCTTTCTCTTTTCATTTCTCCCTTTTTCTTTTCATTTCTCCCTTTCTCTTTTCATTTCTTCCTTTCTCTTTTCATTTCTCCCTTTTTCTTATCATTTCTCCCTTTATCTTTTCATTTCTCCCTTTATCTTTTCATTTCTTCCTTTTTCTTTTCATTTCTCCCTTTTTCTTTTCATTTCTTCCTTTCTCTTTTCATTTCTCCCTTTTTCTTATCATTTCTCCCTTTATCTTTTCATTTCTCTCTTTTTCTTTTCATTTCTCCCTTTCTCTCTTTTTCTTTTCATTTCTCCCTTTCTCTTTTCATTTCTTCCTTTCTCTTTTCATTTCTTCCTTTTTCTTTTCATTTCTCTCTTTTTCTTTTCATTTCTCCCTTTTTCTTTTCATTTCTCCCTTTTTCTTTTCATTTCTTCCTTTCTCTTTTCATTTCTCCCTTTTTCTTATCATTTGTCCCTTTATCTTTTCATTTCTCCCTTTATCTTTTCATTTCTTCCTTTTTCTTTTCATTTCTCCCTTTTTCTTTTCATTTTTTTCTTTTGCTTCTTTTCATTCACTTTCTTTCTTTTTCTTTTTATTTCTTTTTTATTCTTTTCATTTGTCTTATTTCTTTCTTCATTTTCCCCAATTTCTTTTTTCATTTCTTCCTTTTTCCTTTTCATTCTTTTTTATCCATATTCTTTTTCTTCTTTTAATTTTTTTCCTTTTTTTTCTTTTTCTCTTTCCGCCCACTTTTTCCTTTTCCTTTTTAATTCTTTTTTCTTTTTATTCTTCTACTACCACGACTACTATGGCTACTACAATAACAACAACAATAACAACAAACTTTCTATTTTTTTAGTTTTTATATATACAAGGAGTTACTGAAAATTTCTCAGCCTGACCAAAAGGCTCATCCCAACAAAATCTAAGATTTGATCAAATTCTGCTGGGTTGGTCCTTCACTACTTAAAACATTAGTAATCTCGGTTCTATTAAATTCATAGAACAATATGGTTAAATTATGTGTGTTATCAAAATTATTTGTTTTTATTTTTTTACTTGATCTATTTATCAAGTCGTTGTAACTCAAATGATGAGCAATCAAAAATAATTTTTGATTTATTGATTAAATCAGTAAAAAAATATTAATTTTCACAATTATTTATTAATTTGTTGATATTCTAAAGCACAAGAATTTTTAAAATAGTTGTATAATTGTAGTGAAAAGACGAACTCTGGTATAACTTATCTGAAGCTTTATTCGATTTAGAATGGAGTGTGTCCAAGCTGGACTTATTTAAATACAGAATACGTATAAGGTGCGATAATCAATACAGCAATAATAGATTGCTAATTCAGCCATGAAAGAACATTTAAGTTACCATGTCTCTGCTACAAAATTAACAGATTTGTTATATTTTACCATTATAAGAAAGATTCCTCAACAAATTAGGTATTGTTTTATCTTTTGAAATTTTTAGATGAGGCATTTTTACTATTTATTGTTATGGCAGTGGTTGACTGTATTGACCTAAGAGTCTTGAGATAAAAACAATAATAAGATGGAATCACACTATTTATAAAATAATAGTAATAACAAAAGGCATATTAGCCCATGATGCTGCTGATGTAATAGTAGTAGTAGTAGTAGTAGTAATAATAATAATAATAATAAGTAGAAGAAGAAAAAGAAGAAGAAAAAGAACAACAACAACTAGTTTTAGCCTGTAAAAATTTCAGTTTTCCTATTATAGAAAATTTTTGATGAATCTTAATTCTCAAGTTAATGATTGAATAAGCTCATGACAAATTCCATGACAATAAAATATCTGTAAGAATTCCCCTGCTGCATTGTTAGATATTTGAGCTTAATAACTTCAACAAAATATTGCAATAACAATCAAAAATATGAATGCTGGTCATTGTTTTAAGAAGTAAGGGGGTACAAATGAAAAAAAAAATTTGAAATTGACAACTTTTTCCATTTCACTGAAACTGGTGTTAAACACTTCTATCCTCCCTTATTTCTTTTATTTTCTCACTGAAACCAAGTAGTGTCTTTGATATGTCTTTTGGCTTCTCACCCCCATCAAAACAGAATAGTCCATTATTTACGAGGTATTAGCAGAGCGTAATAATATGATGATGATGTTGGTCGTGATGATGATGCAGTAGTAGTATCAGCAGCGGTTTAGATGTTAGTTGTCACTATTATAAAGAATGTTAGGATTAAAATAAAAAATGGTACGTTATTTAAAATATATACAGGCTTATAATCAATCTGCCATTTGATATGTGAAATGAATTTAGAATAAAACAAGATTTTAAAAAAGGAATCACGTAAAAGAAAAATATTATAAAACTCATAAAAGTTTCACTGAAACGTGTCAGTTATGAAAGATAGAGAAAAAAAAAGATTTTATAGAATTTCATAAAATACAATTCATGTTTTATAATCAAAAACAGTCTAAAAAAATTCAATGCAATTCTTTTAGAAAACAGATTTCCAAATTATGAAAATCTAGTATTTTTGTAATTGTAACTCCAATTGCAGACAATAAAGTTTTAAATGATACTATAATTTCCATGTGCTGCTCATTTGGTTTAATAAGAACATCAAAAACAACAGATTATACTTACACAATAGACCAGATGGGAATTGAGCAGCCATAACTTTAAGTAGTGTGGAACTGAGCCAAATAAATAAGAAAAGATTTCTAAGATGGCTGAAAATATCTATGGAAGCCCAAGAGGAGAGATGGTTTGAACAAGCAGCAGAAAAAATTATCTGCTATCTTACATTGGAGTCAAGAAATGTAGACATTTGGATGCCACCATCATTTGCCTTCTAACTGGAAAATGGATAAATTAGAAGTTCTTTTTGAATATTTTTCTCCGGAAGGATCAATGGTCTAAGAATTAGAAACTCATTAAGTCTATTCCATTTTCCATGGCTCAGGAAATTGGCAAGTTGGGTAGCAAGTTGAAACTGGCATGGAAAATGCAAAATTTGGCTTCAAGGTAGGAATGTCATGGTAACCACTGGACCTTATTGACTATAGTTCCAAAATGCAAAATTTTTCCTATTCTAATAATAATAACTTGTAAGTAAAAGGTGGGAAGAGTTTGCATTTCCAGAATCCAAAAATTTCAATGAAACAGAAGCTAATGTAAATGTATAGACGGTAAATTCTGTCTTGGGCCACATTTGCTATACATAGACATATTATACCATTTTGGAATCAGGATGATTCCAGGATTGAAAATCTGCCTTTCATCTGGTGCTTGAACATTCTGCATTGGGATTTGTGTCTGGATGAGGAGGGGACAGTTAAAAATTCAAATTTTAAAATTACCGAAAAAAATGAATGATTTTAAAAGTTTTTAATTTATATTGAGTTTAAAGTAACATAAAAACTGTGAATTTAAATTTTTTTGTTTTAAATTAATTTTAAAATATCCCCAAAACTTTGTGAATTGAGGAAATCAATTTTATTTCTTGAAAATGCCAAGGAATCAGAGTTGAAGTGAGAGGTTTCATGATGTGAAGTTTTGAAGTTCTGCAGAGTTTGTGATTTGAAGAAATTAATTTTTGACCTGAATTGGAATTTTGGCTCAAATTGGAGTTTCAGTCCAAATTGGACTTTTGGCCCAAATTGGTCTATTGGCTGGAATTGAACTTATGGCCTGAATCAAAGTTAGTGATTAGAGTTGCAACTGCTGCTGTCTGTCATACACATGAAGGTTGGAGAGTAAAATGGCCAAAATGTTGTTTGTGATAACAACAACAAAAATGAGGAGAGTAATCCTAATATAAATAGTGTAAATCAGCCTTTCCTCCATCATTGACCCCCTCGGCTTTATGTATTTCTCCATTTACCCATACTCCCATACAAAAAATTCATAGCCATCATAAAGCATTGATGAACCAAAACGCATTGTATTATCTTATACTAATTCCACTTTTCCCTTCCCTTAGTTAGCACGACCTTAACGCCCTGCCATACATCATAAATAATGGATTATTCCATTTTGATTGAGAGGAAAGATGGAAAAGACATCAGACAGTAAGAAAATGAAAGAAAGCAAGCAAGACAAACATACAGACATACAGAAAGAAAGAAAGAACGGAAGAAAGAAAGAAGGGAATATAGACGTATTTAATGACTCCTGTCAATACCTCATAAATAATAGACTATTCTATTTTGATTGAGAGGAAAGACGGAAAAGACATATCAAACATGCTACTTGGTTTCAGTGAGAAAATGAAAAGAATAAAGAAAGAAGAAAAGAAAAAAAGAAGGGAAGATAGAAGTGTTTAATGCTTGTTTCAGTGAAATGGAAATCTTTTCATTTGTACCCACTTGATGCAATCACAGTTCAGATGGGCTGGTCATGTCATCAGAATGAGTGATGATTGGATGCCGAAAAACCTCTTCTATAACTTTTTCATGATAAGTGTAATATAGGCCGTCCTTGGTTATGCTTCAAGGACAAACAAATACAATTGTTGCAAACATCCCTATAGAGGAGTTTGAACTTGCTGTTGAAAATCGAGCAAACTGGAGAAATACCTGCTACCAAGGTATAACTAACTTTGAAAAGAATTGTCTCAACCATCTGAGAGAATTAAGAATTAACATTAAATCTCAGGCTAATACATCAGACCATATGAGGGTCAACCCTTCAGTATGCCCTTTCTGTGGATTTGTTTGCAAACCCCGTGCAGGATTGTTGTCTCATACGAAACATAAACATAAAAACTGAACTGAAAGACACTCATACGTCAAAAACGACAGGGGAGTCCATTTATATATATATATATATATATATATATATATATATATATATATATATATATATTATTATTATTATTATAATAATAATAATAATAATAATAATAATAATATTATTATTATTATTATTATTATTATTATTATTATTTTTTTTTTTGTTTTTGTCTTTAGCCTTTGAGGATGTTTCACCATCACATTTTTTCCCTCCAGATTTGATTTAGGTTGTGATAAAACTTATAAAAAGAACTTTCAGAAATATTTACCCTTTGTTTGGCCACGAAAAATTCACATAAGAGCAGTTTATGTTTTAAATATAATCTAGCAATATATAACAAAATGTTCCCCATATAGTAATCCATATTAACTGTTGATTTTAACATAATGATTCAAAGCTAGTGATATTGAAATAAGTCTTGCCTCATTTATATAAGAGCATATATAGACTTGTATGTATAGTCCTACTGCTGTGATGGTAGATTCAAGTAGGAAACCTTAAATTACACACATCACAAGTAATTTATTAGTAAAAGTCTTCAATAAAATTATATAAGGACTCCATTTTGGGCAATGTAAACTTTTCAGTGGTTGGTTAATATTAGAATAAAGTTCTATTTCTTATTACTCTTTTAGTTTTGTAATTATAAGTTTATAATTAATAACTTTCTATTTAAGGAAATATATTGTGGTTATTTTTCATGCATAAAACTTTCCTCTATTATTGTGTTGGCGTGTTTCACGTACTCTTGACAACATATTTTTATGCAACAAATTTATTATAATTTTCATTTCAATGAATAATTATATCTTCAGTTCAAGTTTTGATTTAATGTATATTCTAACAGAAATTACCTGTTATGTTATTTTTTTCAGTAGGATAATATTCTATGTAATTGTAACACTATAAGAATTTATGTATTAGGGCGGGTAAACACCCCAGGGGGCCAATCCATTTTTGGAAATCCAAGGTGACTAACACAGGGTTAAAAGCCAATTTAAACTCTGCCCTTAGAGGTCTTTGGCCCCTTGAGGGAAATGAAAGAACAGAAAATGTAAGGGTTTCTACCACAAATTTAAAGTATCTGTGGGTCATTGATTGGGCCATATCATAAGTACCAAATTATTATTATATTTGATGATGAACTGTTTACTCCGACATCCAGTGTAAAATATATATGTGTGTATATTTGGGTATGTTTCCATGTGCATACCTCTGATAGTTATTCCTTGTCATAGTGGAGGGGCTTAGATGGTCCAATGACTCTGAGAGCAATACTACTGGGAGTTCTAAACTCCTACTAGGACCATCCTTGGCAGCAAGGTTGAAGATGAGGACTAAGCGCGACCAACCCCAAAGACCACAATGGTGGAAAAAGCAGATGATGATTACAATAGATCTAAATGGTTGAACCAACAGATGAAGAGGGCTATACATGAGGGTCATGCTGCAGAAGACATCACTTGATATTATAACAGAGTCAGTATAAACCCATTGCAGTTTCATAACTAAATTCTGCACATTCCATTTGTGCTGCAGAGGAAGCTCATGAAATTACATGTATGGGTCAATTCCTGGTAAGTTGAGGTCTACCTTAAACAAATTCATGTTATCAGTACTTTCTTTTACTCTGATTTTCTGTCACCTCCAACCAACTCCTACAAAGCCAAACAGCAATAGAGAATGGGTGACTGGAGCAGGTTTTGGTGAAACTGGAAACTTCTAGTCCTGAATCTGCACATTGATGATGAATTCAATCATCAACGCTATCATTATAAACTAAATGATCAGTAAAGAAGAAATTAAATTCTTGGATACAAGGTAAAGCTGCCACTGACCAGAAGTATTTTCTATTTTAAAAACCTTTTTTTCAAAACTTATTTGATGTTAACATCTACAGAATATCTTTGGCTCCACTCAACCAAACATGACAAATATATTAGTATACAGGTTACATATTTTGGTGTATCAAAGTATTTCCATTTTTACAGACCTTCATTCCATTTTTTTTCCCATATATACATCAAAAAATGATCTATGATTTGATTATATTATTAATATTCTTATTTCAGTGTTGGTTGCTAGTCAGAAATTCATTTTCTAGTCACCTCTTGTGACTTTGGTTAAATATGCAAATACATTTGAAAATTTATTCATTTAGACAAGTATTCTTATAATTTTTGTTTTCAGCACATGGTTTTGGATGGTCAGCTCTCTATTTGGCATTTAGTGAATATTTTGTTAAAGTAAACTTCAGGAGACTTTCATATCAATTTTTTTATTGTTTCACTTCAAAATTTTTATTTGGTATAGAAGAATAATTCCTTTTTTTATCACAGCCATTGTTTCTCTTTGGAATTGAACCAAGAATGTTGTTCATTATTGCTTTATGTGTAACAATCCATTTCTTGTGTCAGCAAGAATCTATTTACCAGGTTGTCTGTTCTTTTGGCGTTAAAAGTCAGATTAGTTTGCTGAACAGAGAGCTGACTAGTCCAGATGCTGTGCTGAAAGCAATGGAGATAAGGATATTAGTCTGAATGAAAGAAAACATGATAGGCAAAGTTTAATTTAGAACATGGCAGAAAAAAAGATAAAAAATGTGTATCAAAAAGGACATATTTCTCTTGACACTGTTATTACTGTATACTTGCTTGATAATTGTTATTGTTTTAAAAAGCTATTTATAAAATTTAAATAAAACCATAACATATGAAACTGAATTTATATATTTTTCTAAAGAACTGACAACAAAAATGTTAAACATTTTATTTATTCAAAAGTTTATTTATGAGATGAAAAAATGATGTGAAAACAATAACAATATTTTTACAAGAGTATAGAATTTAATTTGTGACCTTAAATAATAAATTATGTATTTACAAGATTATGAGAATAATGTTATAGCTCATTATAACAATAAAATTTTATATTTACAAGATTGGTAAATATATAAGAACATTTGGAAAATGCTTATTTTGACATGTTTACCGATCAAACAGTGTCACCAGAAAAAAATCTCACCAATGTGGATTTGGTTGATATAAAATGTATTTTTCTGATGAAGCTGTTTGATCATTGAAACATTGTCAAAATAAAACTTTTCCAAATTGTCTTATATACTTACCATTTAGTCAGATTCTCATCCAAATTGAAACAACCCTACACACAAGCCACCAATCAGCCACTGGGTGGCATGCCACTAGTGTTTACGACTGGTGGCCCACTGTTGGACCACCAGTGTGTTTCTCTCAGCAATATTACCACTAGCAGGCCCCTAGAGGCCCACCAGTGGCTTGCCAGTGGCCTGCTGGTGGCTGCCACCGAGGACAGCCGGTGTTGCCACCAGCAGCCCGCCAGTGGGCCACTAGCAGCTCGTGTGTAGGGCATTTACAAGATTATAGAAAAAATATCTGAATAAACTCTAATGAACGCTATTTACATTGTTCAGACTGTTGTCCTCGTGTTTATTGTCTATATTCATGGCCGTTATACACTCTGGACTTCTTCAGGTGATATACATTGGAATTTTGAACTGAACCCTTTATTTAGTCCACTGGGGTATAGTTCCAGTTCCAAATAACATGAATACAGATTGCAAGAGAAAAACAACAATAACAAAAAATTATAATATGAGCTTATGTAAAAAAAAATGGTAACTGAGACATTAGGTTTATATGTCCCAAAAATGCATTCACTCCACCTTCAGTCCCCATGGATATATGGCCCAGTTTGATAAAAGTGCTGATTGAAGTAATCCAGTGACTTGACTCAAAGAGTTGTGAGTTCAATACCTGGCCACAGCAGAGGTAAATCAAAAATTGGAGAATTGAGTTACTAAAGGGAAATAACTGAAACTGAGATATCCAGTAGAGGCATGGTGTGTGGAACTAGAACAATCTACTCCAGTGGACTAAAAAAGGGGTTTTATTTGAAAATTCCAATGTACAGGGTACAATGGATAAATTGTCTGACAGCAATGACTGGGTTCTCTTGCTTGTGTGGCATGTTGCAAAGTCGTGTTGCCAGATATAAGGTCTTTCAGCAGCCACCCTCTTGACCCAGGACAGCACTACCTCCTCAAGTCACGCGATGTAGGTGTATTGAGTCTGAGGCCCTCACCAACAAATTCGGGAGTTCTTGTCTTATCAGAAAGATCAGAATGAGTTTTCCAAGCTACCATACCTTTGTAATCACCATTAGACTCATCCAACTCTTTCTGAATCCTCTGCACTGTCCTCAAATTGATGGGCAAACACTCCGAAATGTTCATATTGGAGCTTCTGGTGTGAATACCAAGCAGTAAAGCATGCTATTTTCAAATTTCTGGCTGAGTGAATTGCATCATGGTGTCCAACTCATCCTACTATACTGTGCAGTCAATAAAATCAAAAACAAATAATGCACATGTGCAACATTAAAAAGATAAAATGGCGACAATTTCCCCATCACAACCTGTATATCACCTGAAGAAGACTGGAGTGTACAACAGCCGAAATGTCATGAATATGACAGTAAAGATGAGGACAACAGTTCGAACACTGTAAATAATTACAATACTGCATCTCAGAAATATAGACAGATCCTGAAGAAGGTCAGAGTGTACAACGGCTGAAATATTGTGAATTTGACAATAAAGATGAGGAAAACAGTTTGAACAAAGTAAATAGTGTAAATAGTTACAATACCGCATCTCATAAATATAGACAGATCTGGAAGAAGGTTGGAGTGTACAACAGCCAAAACGTTGTGAATATGACAATAAAGATGAGGACAACAGTCCAAACAATGTAAATAGTTACAATACCTCATCTCAGGAATATAGTTACAGTTATGTGCCATGCATGATACATGCTTAGGTGATCATATATCTTTCAATACATAACTGATAAGGCAGATTTTTTTCCCGTAGTAGGTTGCCATTTCTTTCTGCGGTAGACCAGTTGGTCTGTCCTGCTATTTACCCATAGCTAGGGAGAGAAGAAGAGGATTCATACCTTTCCCATCAGTATTAGCACATAAGTGTATGTAATGGATTTGACTGGAATTCGAACTCGGCTCTCTGATTCCTCAATCCTAGCTGCTATCCATTGCTCCAGGAATATAGACAGAACTCTAATGAAATATTTATTACTTAGCATATTATAAAGACGGTTTTGTTATGGCATTATTCAAATTCTAAAAATAGCTTTGAAAAACAGTGAAAATTAGCAAGAGAGTACGTGGTAATAACTAAATCAAAAGTAAAAACATCCTTTTGACACACACCATTTTTTTCTTTTGCCTGGTCTTAGATTAAACTTTGCCACATGATATTTTACCTAATTTCAAAATATTAGATAATTAAAAAGTATTTTTACCTGGACCTGCTGTAGGTGAACTTTGTTTCTCTGGAGTTGATTTTGTTGTGGTCATGGTCCCGGGTGATTTTGGAGATGTGGTGGTCATGGATAATGAAGATATGGCTTTTGTTGTTGTTATTGCTGTTGAAGGCTTCAAGGAGGAACTCATGGTTGTTGCTGTGGTAGTTGGTGATGCGGTGGTTGGTGATGTGGTGGTCACTACCACAGTAGTCACTGTGGTTGGGGATGGTGCTTCTGTTGATGTTGTAGTTATCTCCAATGGTGTTGTTGTTGTGACCATTGTTGTTGTCAATATACTTGATGTTGTTGAGTCTAAAGTAGGAAGTAACACCTATTTTATAATATTTTTTAATTTCATATAAAAAAATTTTTTTGCAATAATTTTTACCCTGTATAAAGCCCAAGAGTCACTCAAGGTAGAAAGTTACAGAGTAAAAGGCAAAGTTTATGTGGATATGTGGGGAAAATAACAGTTAAATCTAGTCTTGAACATGTTAAGATTGTAGTGATTGAGGAAGCATCCTCTTGGGAGTTGGTTCCACAAAGTGTCAGTTCATAGGAAGCTGTTTGAGTGGAACTTACATCTCACCAAAGGAATATGAATGGAATGAGAGTGGTTCACTACAATCTATATGGCATTGTAGGTTTTAGCCATGAATGTTAGAACTGGTAGTACTAAGGACTGTAGTTTGTCAGAACATTTTCTATGGAAATAGCAATAGAGTAGTGAAAGTAGCAAGAGAAATTTCTTTTGAATCCTTTTTCTTTTTTAAATTTGTCACCAATGTAAGTCTGGAGAACTCTCGTCTGGATGATAATGATTGTCAGAAGAAAATATGCAATGTGAAATGTCCTGATCTGGCATCTCGTCTACAGTCACTTTCTCACAGACATGATGTGGCTTCTCTCTGTCTTTTTTTTACAAATATTTTCATGGCAAGTGCTCTGATGAGCTACTTTCACTGGTATTCCAACTGCATGAATTTAAGCGTGCCACTAGGTTGGCATCTCGGTCCCACTCTTTCAATGTTGAAACAGTTAAATGTAACCATCTCTTCTACTCCAACAGCTTCTTCTCTTGCACTTCCCGACAGTGGAACTCCCTTCCTCTTACTTGCTTCCCTGATAGCTATAATCTTCAAATATTCAAATGTAATGCCAATTAACATCTTCTGATGCCTTGATCTTGATCCCTGTCCTTCTCTTTATCCTTTCCTCATACATCCTCTCTTTACTTTTGCTATCACTCTCTTTAACCCCTTGCATGCTAGTAGTGGCACTTATACCTTGCTTGGGGTGAAAATACTGTATTTAATTGAAACAAACAATGGTGCTAAGTCTATTAAAAGTGCTGCAGAAGGGAGAATTTCTCATTCTAACTTCATGATGTTTTTTTTGGTTCCTAAAGGAATGGTTGGACAAACATTACGATGCTACAGAATCCATTTTAGCTTAGATGAGGCACAATGTTGAAAGTATGGGGCACCTGGTGAGGAGTGAACTCCCTACTCAGTCATAATTGGTCTAGGGAGACAAGCTTACTAACCATTACACCACGTCGAGGTACCCAACTTTCAAGGTGATGAATATGTGATGGCAAATTTAATTATACTAGTCAGTGTCTTCACAATAAAACTGGTATCAACCAACCAATATTGATAATATTTTCAGAATATACTAATATCTACATGATAAATATACTATTTCAATCTAAGCTAATAATATTGGTTTTTTGCAATAAGATTAGGCAAAAACATGGACTATTGCTGTCACATCAGGGCTGGAGATGTACAATCCTGACTTTCCAGCCTTGATTTCCAAAATCATTAATACTGTCTAGTATATATAGTATTGGAGAGGAGATGGGCGCCGTCAAGTTATCTACAAGCCCACCAAAAGGATGATGAAGCAAGTGAAGCAAAATATAACTATGCCAGATCGGTCGAGGCCCAGATTAACAATGACAGCATGCCCCATTGTTTTAGACCATTGTGGAAAACAGTCTGGCTTCTGCATTCGGATCTGCCCTACAATTACAAAAGTCAAGAGGATGATGATGATGATGATGATGATAGGAAGACTTATTCCCAATATTGCAACCCTGTCACAACTCTGTTTCTATTCCCATAGTAAATGTTCAGATGAGCTACGTTCTTTAGTTCCACCAGTTCAGACTTTTACAATTAGGAGATTGCATGCCACTTCCATGTAGTTGAATCATCCTCATTTCCTCTGCATTTCAAATGCAAGGAGAAAGTTCCATTCAGACAGTTTTTATCCCAAGAACTGCTGCTTTGTGGAACATATTCGTACATGGATGCATTGCTTAACACTGCAATCTTCACCTCTCCAAGTCAGAGATCAGATGATATCTATTTTCCTTAGTTGCATAATCTTTAACTTCTACTATCTCCACTTTCACATATCACACCTCATTCAACATAACAAGTTTGACAATAAACCTCTACCTTGAGTGGTTCTCGAACCTTATATTGGACCAGTTATTATCTATATTCCTCATCCGTATACTTTTCAATTAGTACTTTCACTTTCATTCATATCAAACCTCATTCATCATAACCATTTTGATAATAAAGCTCTACCTTGAGTGGTGCTCAAGCCTTGTATTTTTGCGAAATTTGTACTAAACAAACTTCAGTATAAAAATGAATCAGAAATATTAACAATAACATATTTGGTGATATGAAAGATATGATCACCAATGAGAAGTAAGATATTATAATGGGTGATAGGAATACAATATTGAAAAAGTGAAAACACAGTTAAACAGAGATCATGGAACAATGAAAAAAGAAATTGAAGATATTGGTAAGATAAGAATAAGAAAAAAAATGGCTGTAAGAATATTACGAAAAGAGGTTTAAATATAATCAACTAGAATAGTGGATTGACCAGAGCCAGATCAGGTTGAAAATGGTGTACTATTGATATATTTGGGCTTGATAGTGCCTCTCAGTCCTTGTGGGTGACAAATTATTTTCCCCCCCTCCAACCCCTCTCTCACATGAAGGATGTGGTGCGTTTCTCACAGCTCTATTGCTACTTTCTTGGAAAGTGCTTGTACAAACTACATTCCTTGGTTCTACCAAGTCTAACCTTCACGGTTAGGACTTGTCATGCCATTCACATGGTAGCAAACCATCCACCTTCCCTTCATATTCTATTGGTAGGGAGTAAGTTCCACTCAAACAGTTTCTTTCCACAAACCACTACTCTGCTGAACAGACTCCCAAGAGGATGTTTCCCTGTTCACTACAATCTTAACCTGTTCAAGTCTAGTGTGAAACATTATCTTCCACTCTTATCCATGTATATATATTAATGTAACTCTCTACCTCAAGTTGGCCTTGTACTGGATGAACCTTACTGTAAAAAAAAATGTTTGAACATTAAATATCTTCAAATATTGAATAATTAAACATAAATATGCATATATTTTTATCGGGTGAATATCAGTAAAAAACAAAAAGCTATTTACATTAGTCACTTGCATTTGCTTTCTTTTCTCAAATAATATTGAAGTATAAAACTACCATATTTGATGGCATATAAGGCATACTTTTTTGTTACTAAAAATATCTTTTAAAATTACCCTGCATCTTGTATGTCATATGTAGTTTTAAAATTCGCGATAGTTGGACGAAATTAGCTGCCTGGCAACTATTATTGGCTTAGACTTTAGAGTAACTTTCATATACCTATGGTCATTATTTAAAAGGCTATTATGCAAATTAAAAGTATTATCATTGATAATATTCATTATATTAATTTCATCATGTTTAATATTAGTACTTTGTTTCATTAAAATTATATGCAATAAATTCAAATTATATATTTGTAAAATATATTTGTTTCATTAATATTTTTCTTGTGATGAATTCCGATTGCATTCGTATAAATACAATCAGGAATTTTATATCCTAATTATTCCACCAAGACGTTTACAAGACACACTCTGTACAGACCATAGAAAGGATATAATAAAGTTTTTAGAAGCTTGTGTTCTTTTTTTCTATTATTTTTTGTTTAATTGTAATCATGGCTTGTTTAACCAAAATAATACCTCATGAATATAGCCTAGGATGTACCATTTACTAATAATTTTGCTAACTTTACTAATTACTAATTTTTTCTTGATTTGCCCTGCTGAAATTAGGGTGCATCTTATACACCTGTGCGTCTTATATGTCGTCAAATACGGTAATTTGAAACAACGAAAACTCAATTTAAAAATCTTTGAAATTTTATTACTGTAATGAAATGTAGCATTGGCTGGCTGCTTGTATCTGAATATACCTACTCACTAGGACAGCTAGCCAATCCCTGTTGCAGATGCTTACTCAGGCACATTTGTGTTCGTTTAACACCCACAGCAACTTTGCTGAGCAGACCTTAGTTACAATTTCTGGAAGAGAGTGCATTATCTGGTGTGATCAACTTTCTGAACTAGGCCAGTACACTTATGATGGCTTGTGACTTTGAGAATACAACCCCCTACAATATAGTTCCATCTATCCAAATTCACTCACAAGACTTTGGTCAACTATAGTTTGGTTTTCAGGCACTTTCCAAAGGTGTCACATACTGAGATCACCTCTACAGGCTGATAACATCAAGAAGTCACCTTCCTGATAAATTGACTACGAGGAGATTCAAAACTGGATCTCATGGTCGAAAAGCAAATATTCTAACCACTCAGCCATGAACCCATGATATATAAATAACTGTTTAATTAGGATAGCTAAGGTATAGAAACTATATAAGTGCCTAAACAGTAAGGAAAGGGATAAAATATATGCCATCCTGGGTAAGACAATAAACTACATCCACGTCCTGGGTAAGACGATAAACTACATCCACATCCTGGGTAAGACGATAAACTACACTGCGTCCTGGGTAAGACGATAAACTACACTGCGTCCTGGGTAAGACGATAAACTACATCCACGTCCTGGGTAAGACGATAAACTACACTGCATCCTGGGTAAGATGATAAACTATGTCCAACAGGAAGGCCTCTGATCAGGAGGTTTTGAGGAGTGTGGAACCATCTCTTAATTGCTGGCTTTCCCAGGTTCACCCTGACCTGGGGTGGTAGCACCTGTTAAGGTCCCAGCTATGGGCAAATAGTTGACACCCAAACTTGTGTAAAAATAAGTTTTAATACCAGAAATACTTTGTGATAAAAAAAAAATATTACCAGCAATAATTTTTGAAGGAAAAATTATTATCAGCAATACTTTCAAAAAAATACCAGTAATACGAACAGTTATACATACTTTGGAAAAAATATGACCAGCTATAGATTTCTTCAAGGAAAAATATTCCCAGAAATAGATTTTTGAAGAAAAACATTACCAGCAATAAAAATTTTGTCGGCATTAAATAACCCATTGAGGTGTTGATATGCCATAAAACAAACCAAACCAAAAATATGATATGCAAGATTAACGACTATATTGGACTGAGAAAATACGAAATAAATCACATTTCATAACAATTACATTTTATTTTACTGTGAACAAGTTGTTTTTTTATAAGGCTAAAGTATTTCAGTTTTAATTTAAAAGTTTATTAATGAAAAAACATTTAAAGAATTGTTCTTAAATTAAAAGAATTAAATTTAAATCATTTCTGTTTAAAAAAAAGTAATCAGATAGAGATTGAAATATACAGTGAATTTTTTTTCATTTGTTTAATAAATTTGGCCCATGATATAACAGGTGATAGAAAAAAATAAATAAATAAAAGAGGAACTTTTCTGTTGAGTTGTTAGGAAATTTTTGGTTGGAAAGAAACTCTTTATAATAATATAAGATATAAAGATCTGTAGAAAATAAGTTAGCTTACCTGAAATTATGACGTGACTTTTGGGAAACACGATTTGAATGATCTTAAGGACTGTATCCATAATAAATGGTGTAGAAACTGTAGGGTCGGATTTTTTAAAAAATGAATTAAATTGTATAACTAGACTTCCTTTCCTATGGAAAAACATAAAAAAACAGAAGTTCATACATACATGTTTATTATTCAAATAGTTAAAATATTCTTCATAATAAATTACGCAGCTTTTGAGAAATTCATGTCTATTTTGTTGTTTTGTTCAAGTATTTTCAAGCATGGTTCTTGAAAATGACTGAGACAGTCAAAAATACCTGAAAGGAACAACAGAACAAACATAAACTTTGGACAGTTTATCTACAAATTCAATCTCAACATCTTAATTGTAAATTGGAAAAATACAATAAAAATGTGAACGGACAGATCTTGTTGGTTGTATTTAAACAAACTTGAATAGGTAATAAATATGAATTTTATTGACAACATTGGTATCATTTTGTTGACTTTTTATCCTTCAAATTTCATTAACTGGCCTATTTTCTATATATTATAAGGAGCACAAACGGACCAACTTTCATTTTAATCATATATATATATATATATATATGGCCTGACGATTGCATTTAGCATGAAACAGACTGTCGCCTCTAAGTGTTGACATCTATGTTCCCTTTTATATTTACACATGCTCTATCTCTGATATTGAGCACTTTATCCCGTAAATATAGAACATCTTAAGACTATTTTTTTTCATATATATATATATATATATGATTAAAATGACAGTTTTTTTAAAGAAATGCAGGGTGGCCCCAAACTTTTTGACTGTAATATATATATATATATATATATATATATATATTACAGTCAAAAAGTTTATATATATATATATATATATAGATCTGTAGAAAATAAATTACCTTACCTGAAATATATATATATATATTACAGTCAAAAAGTTTGGACCCACCCTGCGTTTCTTTAAAAAAAACTATTAAAACGAGATGTTTTTGTATTTTTTAAAATAAAATACAAAATTTCTGTACCTACAGTGTATTTGCTTTTATTTTTCAGTTTTTATCTAGGTACCTCTTAGTACCAAAGTGTTCAAATTTGGATTTGTCTGTCTGCAAGACATTTTGCTAAATTATGAATATTTTGTATGAGAAACATTATCTTTTGTTTTCATCATTAACTTCTCAGTAGACTTTTTGAGATTACCAAAAGTTTCATCTAAATTAAACATTAATACAGGTTCAAAATGTTACCTCAGCACTGACTAATGATGTAAACAAAACATATGTAGCTGTTTCTGTTTGAAGAAAAAAAGATTATATTATGACAGAATTTCAGAGTTTTTTTTTTCTTTCTTTTTTTTTTTTTTAATTTTGAAAAATGGCAAAATGAAAGTGGCTAAACACTGAGGGGAGAGCAGAAATTGAAATTTTACTCAAAGAAATGCTACTCTCAAAGACAAATTAAGAAGTTAAGGATTTCTAGACATGGGGTGCAATGTTTGTTACAAAGGCACAAATGTTGGTAGAAAAAGAGCTGGGGCATGAAAACTGACAAAATTGCTGCTGAAGATAGAGACACTTGGTTATTGAGAGCAAAAGAAACAGAAGTGAAACTGCTTCAGAGTTGACAACTGAACTTAATTTGTTTTGAGAGCAACCAGTGTTGTTCTCAACTGTGAAAAATCGATTTAGATCAGTGGGACTTAGGTGGGGCATAGTCATCAAGAAACACCTGTTACAGAAGGTGATTAAGCAAAAAATACAGTTATGGGGGAAAAAAAACCATGAGAAGAGGACATTGAAAGAGTGGCAAAATGTTTTGTGGATAGAGTCCAAATTTTAACTTTTTGTTTTAAGAGTACAGTGTATGTGAGAAGAAAACCAGAAAAACTGAATGATGTATGTGTGGTTTCAACAGTTAAACAAGGTGGTGGGTCTGGTATGGTGTAGGGGTGTTTTGTGGGAGAGAGGCTTAGATTCAGGTCAAGGAAATCATGAAAAAAGAACAATATCATTGATTTAGCAAAAACATTTGGTTTACACATAACTGTAAAAAAAAATTCACCTTTTAACAAGACAATGATCCAAAACGCTCTTCTAAATTATGTCAAACTTATCTCAAATAAAAAAAAGAACAAAATTTTGGAAATTATGACTTGGCTGCTTCAATCTCCTGACTACTCTCTCATTGAATTAGTATGGGATGAATTAGTTAGGAGAGTTTGAAGAGAATACCCAAAGAGAGAGAGTGCTTTTTCAGTGCTTGAAGAATGCTTGGGAAGGTCTGCCATCTATTTCTTTTTCAAAAGCTATTGGAAAGAATGCTAAGAATTTGTAAAGCAGTAATTAAGGCAGGTGGTGGTTTTATTGATAATAATAAAATATAGTGCTGTTGTAAGATAGTTTTTTTTATAGTTAAGTACTTATTTTTTATCAAAATAAAATCAATGCACTGTAGTTACTTAAATTTTAATTTTTTCTTTAAAAAATACAATGATATTTAATTTTAAGGTGGTTTTAAAGAAATACAGGGTTGCCTGTAGAGTATAAATGTTATTCCTCACTGTTAATAGATCTTCTTCTGATTCATTCAATATGTTGGCTGGATGTGAGTGCTAAGAAAGCAAAACACAAAATAAAAATGTCACTTTCTGCACAGGGCTCTGAGTATCACGTCTGGTCCACAAAATCTCGACAATAAAATACAATAACCAATCACGAATGTTCCTGTCAGCAAAGATGATCCTGGGGACCATGAGATTTGCTTAAAACAAAGCCCCTTGTAATGACTGACACAGTTGCGGTCCAAAAAGACTATATGTGTAAGATTAAAGACAAAAATAAAACTTATATCAGCCAATGTATTTTGTCCACTGAGGGACTTTATCAAGGCAAATGTCAGTGGATGAAATGCATAGGCTAAGATAAGTTTTCCTTTTGTCTTTATTCATACACACATATATATATATACATATATATATATATATATATATATATATATAGTTTTTATTGATATTGTCCTTTTACAGATATTCTCTATCTGAAATTTTACACACACACACATATATATATATATATATATATATATGTATATATATATATATATATATATATATATATATATATTTTAATCGGTATCATCCCATGCAAAACAGTAAAGCTACTAAAACACAAGGGGTTACAAAGTGTGGAAGAATTAGGAACAGAAACATTAATAATGAGCAGGAAGAGAAAGAGTAATCAGGATAGTAGATAGTGATTGACATTGCATTTAAATTTTTGTTGGCTGGAAAGGGATTTCCACAAGTGAGAAGTGTGAGAAAAGAAACTGCTGCCATAGAATTTACAATTACATCTAGCCAGCACAACTGTAAATTGATGAGATCTCAATGCTTAAATTCAAAAAGTCTAGGTACTATAGCGAAGAGCTCCTCTGAACAATTACCATGAAATTATTTATAGAAAAGGTACAGAGAGGCAACCTTAAAATGATGAGAAAGTGACTGAAGCTGAGCTGCCAGATCAGGACCAATAATAATGCAGGGAAGAAGCTTTTCGGTGGTGGGAAAGTGAATGAAACCGAGACGCCAGGTCAGGACCAGTAATATTGCTGATTCTTTTTTGGATTTTATCAAAAAGCTTAAGGTAAATAGCAGGGGAACCAGTTCATATGTTGCAGCAATATTCTAATCATGGATGAATAGTAGTCTTAGAGATATGTAAGATAGATTCTGGAGAGAAAAATTGTCTCACATGACACAGTTAACCAACTTTCTTAGTAGCTGATTTAATAATAGATTCAATATAGTCTTTCCGCTTTATCTCATATATATATTAATAAATAAAGAATCAAGTAGATACAAACCTGAAATTTATAACCTCTGTCCTGTTATAAAAATTTGCAAGAGAACTGTTTTTAAAATAGTTGTCCATCTGATGGCATAAAGAAAAAAAAGGTCATTAAAAACATAGAATAGAATATTAGCAAGAAGATTTAATAAATATTTCTTTAATAAAATCTCACAAATCAGTCAATGTTTTAAGTTTTTATTAGCATTTGAATTCAATATTCAAAACAAACAATTAGAAAAGCATTTTACCATCAAATCATTTTGAAACATTCTCACACATAGGACTTGATAAAAACTATCTAATTCCATAAATAAACTTTTTAAAAGACTGTAAATTGAAATGATTAGAAAATGAAATTGACAAACAAGAAGCATACTTAATATCTTTCTGTTCAAATATATGAAATTTTTAAACATTCACACACTTGATAAAAGTATCGATTAATTTTATAAAGAGCATTGTGATTATCAGTGCTAAAAGTAGAATTGGAACACTAAGTTTGTTGCATTCAATTTTGCACAAATACTATTGGGAAAGGTATGAATTCATCTCTGTTGCTATAGGTTAAAAGGCAAGAGAAGATTGTCTAACCCTGGTTGGCAACCAAGGGCAACCTAGGAGAAGAACAACTCAGAATTCAATACAACTTGGGCATGGGCTTCACTCTTTAAAATATAAAGAGAGAGAGATAGATAGAAGGGTATATAAAGAGTGAAAAATAAATAGGCAATATCTAAAGAATGATAGAGAGAGAGAGAGAGATACCTTAATGCATGAACACCATAAAAGTCATCAGAGCTGACAGTTGAATTGCAAGCCAAGTTCAATTTCTCACCTTCTCTGTTGTATTCCAATGACATTGGAAAAGACAGGAATTCCTCTCTTCTCCCTCTAGCTATGATTTAAATAAGCAGGTTAAACTAGGCTTTTGTGATAAATTACCTGAAGCCAAATGGGCATGATACTTTGTGTGCTATGCATGTAGAGGGCCATTTGCACTGCAGGAAGTGTGCAAGTCCAATCCTTATAATATCATTGGCAGATGAATATTCATGAGTTTCACATGTGTTTAATGACTTGCTTGAAGAGGAAAACAATTTGCTACCAGCAGCTGTTGAGAGAAACTTAGAATTGGCTATGATCTAAATTTTATGGTGTTGGAGTGAGTTACTTTTCTTGGTGATGGACATGTTTTGAAGTATCTCTGTGTGTTTGAGTCATAGAATCAATCCGCTTGCAGGAACAGCTCTCTAGCTTTGGTTGGGAACCACTCTAGATGAAGAACAACCCTGAATTCAAAAGTGGTTGGGTATAGTGATGGCAACTCTACCCTGTAAAATCATACTTGCTACAAAAACCACTTCAGCAGCATCAGGCAGAATTAAACTCTGGCCATGCTCCATAGGAAAGTCCAATGCCACTAAGAGAGGAATCATAGTAATAATGGCAATAAAAACAGAAAAGTTAAAACAAGAATAAAATATAACAAAAAAGTGGGACAACAAAAAAATATTTATATTACAATAAACTGGTAATATCAAAATAAAAAACAATAAAAAAAGCAGCTAATCAGGTTCATCGGTTCTCTCCCAGTGGAACTCAATTAATGATGACAAATGTACAGATTGGTTACAATAAATACCAAAACTTGATTCATTAATTTGATTTTTATGGCTTATCAACCTTTTTCTGGTTATTTTCAAGCCAGAAAATATTTTTGAATGTAAGAATTTTTTTGAGATAATAATGATTTACTGATACAGGTCCTACTAATTACCCCATAACCGTAGCGAGAAGAGATGGATTCATACCTTTCCTGACCTGACTAGAATTGGAACTCAGCTCTCTGATTCCCAACTTCTGCAGAGACAAATCACCTGCTATTCCTCTGTATTCAAAACAAAATAAAAAAGTTCCATTCAAACAGCTTTTGTTTTCAAGAACTAACATTTTGTGGAACAAACTACCATTCTTCCCTGAATGCTTTAATATCGATTCCTTCATTAAAGATGCTGGAAAAATGGTCAGCTCCTTGTACCACTCCAGTAAGTACCTGACTCCTCCTACTATGCTCTGCTTTAATGTGAGTCAGATCAGGTTGAAAATGAGATACTGTTATCACATTTGGGATGGAACTATCTAGTCTTCACTTTCCAGTCTTGATAGGGTCCAGAGGCATCTGCCACGGCCTTGTGGGTGATGAATTATTTTCACTCTCCAACTCTTTTCCACAGATGAAACATTGCAAGCCTCTTGCTACTCTATCAATATTTCCATGGAACATGTTCTGATAAGCTATTTTCCTTAGTTCCACCAACTCTAACCCTCACAGCTACGACCCGCCACACCATCTACATTGAGGTGAACCACACTCATTCACATCATATTTCATTAGTAAAAGAAAGTAACTAAGATAGGGGTGTGGGAAGAATAATCTTTGTATTTTAGCATCATATGGCCATTCCCTAGAACTGTCCCTCCTCCAGACGTCCTGTACCCTACCATGGGTGGGTATGTCAAGAGGGAGGAGTATGACATGTGCAAACCCTTACTCCACTAAAATCCACCCTTATTCTCTTTGTATTCCATTAGTAAGTTCCACTCAAACAGCTTCTTCCCATGAATTGCTACTTTGTGAAACAGACTCTCAAATAGCTGCTTTCTCGAACAATACAATCTTAACCTTTTCAAGTCTGGGGTTAATGATTACCTTTTCCTCATATTCACATAAATTGTGTCTCTTACCTTTTACTCTTATTGTTCACAAAACAACTGCCTCCATTAACCCTCTACCTTGAGTGGTTCTCAAATATTGGGTAAAATTTAGTATTTAAACACTTGAAGACAATTCATTGAATTTGTTGTGCACTATGAAAGTATCTGAAATCAAGATTATCTTCTACAAGTATTTTCACAGTAGATGTTCTGACGAGCTACTTTTTCTGGTTCCTAGACTGCATGAATTTAAACTAGCTACCAAGCTGACATCTCGGTCCTACCCTTTCACTGTCGAAATGGTTAAATGTAACTGCTTCTTCTATTCAAACAGCTTCTTCTCTCGCACTTCCTTTCTGTGGAAATTCCTTTCCCCTTGCTTGCTTGCTTCCCCAATAACTGTAATCTTCAAATATTCAAGTGTAATGTCAATTAACATCTGATACCTTGATCTTGTTCCCCTTCTCTGTTTCCTTTCCCCAAACACACCTCTTTACTCTTGTTCTCAATCCTCTGCAACCCCTTGCGTGCTAGTGGCACTCCTGTCTTGCTTGTATTGAATTGCTTAAAAAAAAAAATTTCAAGACTATCTGCATCATTCTTAAGTTGTTAAAGAATATTGAGTTTTACTTACTTTTTTTATGAACTGCTGGCTTCTGATTCTGTATTCTGGAGAGGAATGATTGGAGTAAATATTTTTCCAAGTTTCTTCAAATTTCACATCCCCATTGATTTTAACGATTTTATCTGAAAACAATGCCATTGATAAAGAATTAAAGAAAAAAGAAAGAAAAAAAACCTTGGTTTTTTAGCTAATTAACCCTTTGATAGAGACTAGAAAATGTAACCAGTGTTGGAGAAGGAAAATTATGAACCCTATCTTGCTTTTGGATCTGGGAAGGCCTGTGCAACCCTTTCAGGGGGATACTTCCCAGATCATTACAATATTGGCCTGTTCAAGTTTCGGGTCGACCGTTATCTTCCCCATATATCCTCATAAACTGTGTATCTTACTCTGTAATCCTCTACCTCAAGTGACTCTTGGGCCTTGTACAGGGTGACTATCATTGCAAAAGAAAAAAAAACAAAAAAAAAATTGTTCACATGCAGCTCCCTTGAAAAACCATCAACATCCTTATGAATCGATTGTGATCCAACTCTGATCTAAAAAGGGCCATTGGAACTCCATGCTAAACCGAGGAAATGAGTACAAATGGAGGTATGGAAAATGGGAGTATGGACAAATGGGGGTATGGACAAATGGGAGTATGGACAAATGGGGGTATGGACAAATGGAGTTATAGACAGTATCAATTAGTAGAACAATTCCCATGTCCTGTTTGGAAAAATGCTAAAATTATCTAGAATTTCTGGACATTAAAGTGTTATATTTTAATTTTTCACAACAAAATTAAGCTAAATAAAATATCATGTTTCTTCAGGATATAGGCAATCATGGATCTCCACAGATTCATTTTCTTTATTGTCTGTGAATTGCTATGTTTCCTTGTGTAAAATAGTGGAGTGGTTTCCCATTGTCTTCTCTACATTTATTAATTCAGAGTTTTTCCGTCTTTTAGAGTGGTTGCCACACAAGGCTAGAAAGCCCAGTCTACCCTGCTGTTTAGCCCATAGTTGGGCTAAGAAGAGATGGATTCATGCCTTTCCAAAAGGCATTAGTGCAAAAGTGAATGCAACAAACTAGACTGGATTTTGACTCGGATCATTGATTTTGCTTTACATGCTGATAACCTTTACACTACCTAGATGATATTTTTTCTTATATTTAGTATCACACAAAAAATATATTTCGTAAGTCACTTTAAAACTATTTTTAAATATTATTTCTTTCTTTTTATGTGCCATGTCCTTTCAGGACGTAGGCAATCATGGCTCTCCACCTCCTCTATCCCTTGCAGCTCTTTACAAGTTCTTTCCCTCTGCCATCTCCCCCAGATCACGTTCTGTCATCCACTTGCTCAAGCCCGCTAGGTATGTCATGTGTTGTTTTCCATTGTCTCTCTTTCCCTATATTTGACCAGTTTGTATCAGATTCTCCAGGCCCTCCTTCCTGATTATGGGACTCAGAAACTTCAGCTGCATCTTCCTGTATAAGCCTCCTCCTTGTTTGCATCCTCTCTAAGACTCCATTGTTGCTCACATGCCCAGTCCATGATATCCTTAGTATCCTTCTGCAGAACTACATCTCCGTCGCCTCGAATATCTTCTTCATCTTTGAGGAAATTGTCCAACATTCACTGCCGTAAAGAAGGACAGATGTCACGTAAAAACTCAGTATTCTTTTCTTTGTCACCAAAGAAATCCTCCTGTCTCGTAATACTCTGCACAGCTTTTGGGATGTGTCCTTGGCCATCCCAATATGTCTTCGGATCTCAGTGTTGCACTTACCGTCCTCTGTCAAAACACTTCCCAGATATTTAAACTTCCGCGTCTGCTTGATTCTAGTGTTCCTGACCTGTAAATTGCATTTCGGGCTCATTCTTTTAATGATGACCATGCATTCTGCCTTCTTGTAGTTTATGCTTAGTCCCTTCTTTACACTCTCCGTCGCTACCTTCTGTAGGAGATTTTGTAGTTTCTTTCCTGTGTCTGCTATCAGTTCTGTGTCATCTGCATAGCTTATGTCGTTAAAATTGTGGCTGCCAATGCTAAATCCTGGGAGGGTTTCCAATTCTCTCAGAATTGCCTCGCTGTATAGGTTGAACAGTTCGGGTGAGAAGACACACCCCTGCCTTACACCCATTTCTATTTTTGTATATTCACTGAACTTGTCTATGTGCATGCATGCTGTTTGCTTCCAGTATAAGTTCTTATTTACATTACTTATATTCGTATTATTGTTGTTCTTATCACATCTCATTGTACCCTCAGGAATTTTTAACTAAATCTAAAATGGCACTTTCAAATAGTCAATGAATTAATTTGTTAACTATTAAAGATGACTATTTATCCGTGTAAAGCTAAAACCAATATGGAAGTAATCCTCTTCTCAACTCTTTTCTGCTAGAGATTCAGATTTAAACCTATCTGTACTTTTTCCTCTGCTATGATTTAAATGGTAGGACATACTGGGTCCTCAGACCTATTTGGCAACCAATTTGGATAACCAATTTAGAAGGACAGTTTTGAATTAAAAACTTTGAAGAAAGTAATGGTAAACCACTCCACTATCTTTCCCAAGAACAATCATGGAAATGTAGTTTACAGATATCAAAAGATAAGGAAGCTGTGGAAACCCATGGTCATCTATATCCTGTATGGATATAGCAGGGTTATATTATTTACATGTAGATTATTGTTCTCATTTTTGCTGTTATTATCACAATGTTTTGGCTATTCTGCCCTTTTGCCTTCATAAGTGAATCCAGGTAACATTCAACAAATTTTGAAACTGAAAATTAAAACAATGAGAGTCTGACTTGCTGTATTTGTTGACATTTGCTTTTATAAGAATATAATTTGTACTAATGTTCATTACAACTCATTCTGATATACTTGTAGAACAGAATGGATCTTTAGAGATTGTTGCAATACTACCCATGTAGAAAAGTGAGACTTGGTTTCATCTCAGTCTCAAATGGTCGCCCATGTTGAAAGGTAAGAAATGGTTTTCTCCTCCATCTTATGAATCTCATGAAGGAAGGTAAGAGATGGTTTTATCTCAATATCAAATGGTCACCTATATAGAAAGGTAAGAGATGGTTTTATCTCGATATCAAATGGTCACCTATGTAGAAAAGGAAGGATGGCTTTATCTCATACTCAAATGGTCACCCATGTAGAAAAGGAAGGGATGGTTTTATCTCAATATCAAATAGTCACCTATAGAGAAAGGTAAGAGATGGTTTTATCTCATCCTCAAATGGTCACCTATGTAGAAAAGGAAGGGATGGTTTTATCTCAATATCATAGTCACCTATATAGAAAAGTAAGAGATGGTTTTATCTCATACTCAAATGGTCACCTATGTAGAAAAGGAAGGGTGGCTTTATCTCATACTTAAATGGTCACCCATGTAGAAAAGGAAGGATGGCTTTATCTCAATATCAAATGGTCACCCATGTAGAAAAGGAAGGGATGGTTTTATCTCAATATCAAATAGTCACCTATAGAGAAAGGTAAGAGATGGTTTTATCTCAATATCAAATGGTCACCCATGTAGAAAAGGAAGTGGTGTTTTTATCTTGATCTCAAATGATCATCCACGTTGAAAAGGAAGAGATTGTTTTACCTCGATCACAAACAGTCAACAATGTAGAAAAAGTGGTTTTATCTCAATCTCAGGTGTTTCTGTTTGATAGACCAGTGGAGGGTTCCTTTAGAAGTTCATTCTTCTTAATTGCATGCCCTTTAACCAAAAGGGAACTGAAGGGATTTTCAGAGATCAAGTCACAACAAAGCCAGAAATAGTGTATATCTGGGTTCTTGCCTACATTAACAGTCATGCTTGGGATTGGAGAGAGTTCTGGTCTGCCCTTAGCTGTAGATGGATATATCCACAGTACAGTTCCAAAGCCTCTATTTAGTATTGTCAGCCACTATGTCAGGATAAGTCGATGGACATGGAATTGATAGGAGGAAAAACTGATATAGTTGAAGTTGTCCCTAGTATCACTTACCTATCCACCCACCTGGATGAGTAAGTAAAGCCCTGAATAAAATATCCATGTATGATATAGGAAACAGGATTAGTGTTATAATTTCTCAACATGGCGTTTCTTTCATCATGTTACCTTGTGAGCATGCAGCAAACCCTTTCTCAGTTTTTGGTGAACACCACTGAGATTGAGGATCAGAATGCAACGCGGATGATCATTGGCTGGTTGGTGGATAGCTTGGGCAAGAGTTGCATTGTATGTTTACAATTGGTCCACTAAACATAATACCAGTTTATTAGATAAAGTGTAAAATTGGGATATTAAAAAAAACAAAACTGTATCATATTGAATATAGTAAGCAGACAAAAAGATAGTTCTAAATTAATAAAAGGATTTATAGTAGTTAATGTAATTATTCTTTAATACTATCAAAATAAAATAAAAATATCAGAATAAGATTTTTTTTACTATATGAGGTATAGTAAAAAATTAGTTCTGAGTACAGATATTCAAAGTGTAAACTTCAATAAAAATGGCTGTTTTCTTTAATCAGAATAAAATCACTTCATAAATTCTGAAATCTGAAAAAGACAAATGAAAAAACAAAACAAAAAAAGAACAAGTTCTGAAACTGAAAAAGTCATTAAATTTATGGACATTGTGGGTGTTTGAAAAGTAATTACATATTTCACTACGAGTCAACCAACCAAAGCAGAACCGTGGCTGAATGGTAGAAAACTGCATCTACAATTAGTTTATTATCTCTTTTATTTGGGTGTTCAGAAAGTCATTATGTATATCATTGCTATCAATTAGGAGTCAACCAATCAAGGCAGAATGATGGTCGAATGATAGAAAACTGCATTTAGAATTAGTTTATCATCTCTTATATCTAACAGTGTACTTTTCATAGTGTATTTCTGAATTTAGGAGTCGATAGGTTCACCTGTCCTCTGATCCACACACCTCTCTGTCCCTTTGAACAGGAGTAGAGGCTTATCCCTTGTTTCAAGTTTAGGACTGAGTTTTCACTTCCTTCTAAAGTCTTTTTCATTCTATTTCACTCCCAGTAGTTCCTTCAATCATAGGGGGATTATTGCTTTGCTTGGGGTGAATTGATTAAAAAAAATTAGGAAAACTTGCAAAGAGCAAATATGGGCTCCTTATGAATCTTTGCCCGAGAATCAAAGACAACATTCCACCATCTTGCAGTTTTTAACCAGGAATACCAACCTTTCATTTTTCCATCACATTGTTACATTCTCAAAAATGGGTTTTGAGGAGAAAATTAAAAAAAAAGAAATCACAAATTAGAGAACAGTGTCAACACCAAAAAGAAACTCCATCCATCAAAGTCATTGCTTTGCATTTGGTGGAATATGAAATTACAAGGTACTGGAAAATATGGAAGAACCATTACAGACAGATTGTTACTCTCCAGTATGAAACACACACTTCAAAATAAATCTAAGAAAAAAATAAGATTGTTCAGATAGGAGGTTCTTCTGCATCCTCCATATTCACCAGATCTTGCACATGAACACGGCCATCAGTTCCAATCTCTGGAACATTTCATAAATGGCAGAAAATTCAACAACAAAGAATTTGAATAAAGCCCTGATCTGGTGGTTTGGCTTCAATCACTTTCCTACCATTATAAGTTTGCCTCACTGTGTTATTTCTATAAATACATTAATGGTAATTGCTTGGATGAGCTCTTCATTTTAGTACCTAGACTTATTGAATTTAAGACTGATGTCAAGATCTCATCAATTTACAGTTGAGCTGCTTGATGTAACTAAATTCTATGATAACAGTCTTTTTTGTCAAACTTCTCCCATGTGGAACTCCCTTCCAGCTCTATGCTTTCCAGCCAACTTTAATCTGCAAAATTTTAAATGCAATGTCAATCACTATCTACTGTTCTCCTGATTACTCTTTCCTCTTCTCGCTCATTATTAATGTTTCTTTTCCTAATTCTCCACATCCTGTAACCCCTTGTGTCACAGTGGAGTGACACTTATTAAAAGAAAAAAAAGTAATTTTTTTCAATGAAAAAACCCAAAATGTGGAATCAAAAGTTTGCCTTCTCATCATTTGCAGTCATTGAAAAGTATGTTTTTGATCAATATTTAAATAATTTTACTCATATTTGTTTTGATATTCTTTCTGTAAAAATATAATTACTTTCTGAACATCATAAAATATTAGTAAAGCTTTAGTCAGATTTTGAAGCTTAACATTTTGAAGATATTTCATGCAAAAAAAGGGGCAGAGCTGGTATCATGCTATAATTTTGGGATTAAATTTAAGATATACAGAAAAATTTAATTTTAAACAAGCAATGCATTAGTAAAAATTTGGTATTAAGCTATTAACTCCTGAGAGTCTGGTTAGTAAATTACTCCTTAAAACTTTCCAATAGAGAAGATTTAGTGTGTTCGTGTGTTTGCAGAGAGTATATCCAGGGCCACTGCAAGGACCTCATGGGCCTCCATTGGATCTATGATACACTTCCCCACCATAATCTATGATACAGGGCCCCCCACTCTACTACATCTCAATTTTCACAAGGCAGTATTCATATAAAATACAAATTTTATTGTAACCTAATTAAGTACAATAATGGATTATTGGTGAACAATTCAACTAGAAAAATTGAAAATAAATTCAATGTATCAAAATACAAATTAGAGACATGTCATAATAGATCATATTCACTGGAGTCGATATTCACTGTGTAGTTTAAATTTTAATCCCTGGAAAATTCCCACTGTTGTATTCTTATCTTAAATAAATCAACAATGTTTTGTGGCAACTTTTTGCATCAACATGATATTTTTCTTGTTAAAAAACTGAATAATTTTAACACATTCAACATTATAGATAAAAAATAGTGAATTTTATATATTTTTTCGAGACTTAGCATGAGCAAAACTAATTCACAGAGTTGGACACCCACCTCTCCCTAGAACGACACCCAAATCCATTAAGATTTTTCACCCTTTAATAGTCAGTTGTGCTTAGTTTAATTTGTAACATATATAAATATCGGTAGAAAAAAAGCAAATGTTGATAAGATAGTGAGAGTAACAAAGCACTGCTGAGGGCCCCCAATTAATTGGTCAGTGGGTTTGGAGGTAGCATGCACCGGCCCTGAGTATTCCTAATGTTTTTTGGATTTTCTTTTCTGATATGTGTGAGTTTTCATATATCTAAAGTAGTATTTCTCAACCTTTTTTTATTTTTTTAAATTCAGAACGCATTTGTAGAATAACTAAACTTATGGGGTGTACTTTAAGTTTTAATGAGGAAAAATTAGTCATGGAATTTCAAAATAGAAAAATAATACCGAAGTCTTCTGAAATAAGTATTTATTCTTAAGACAATATATTGCTTGGTATCTCTGGGTTTTGTAAAAATAAAGACCTGGCTACCTTTCTGGGTGCACCAGCATATCTGGACACACCAGTTTAAAAACACTGATCTAAAGTATAATTAGAAACAGTAATTTTGGAAAGTTACCAGATTTTCATATGAAATTAAGAAAATACAAAATTTAACTCATATCCTCCAAATGTCAGTTTAAACTGACACCTTTTTCTTTACATACAAGCTCTGTCTGAAAAATAACGGGCCTGGGTGTGCTGTGTGAGCTATGGGGAAAGGAGGGATAAGCGGATTGTGTTATCATCTAATATGATATCTTGGGAGCATATAACTGTAATCTTATCTTTCTACAACCATTGCATTGTCACATGTGAGAGTTGTGGTAGGAAAAATTGTGGCTGCTTCACCATGACAATGGACCTGCTTACGATGCCCTGAGCATTCGGCAGTTCCTGACTGAGAAGAACCACACCATACTGGAAGAACCTCCCTATTCATCTGATTTTGCTCTGTGTGACTTTTTCTTTTCCCCAAGCTCAAGGAGTTGATCAAAGGAACCTGTTTTGAAGTCATGGAGGCCATCAAGTGGGCCGTAACGATGAAGCTGTGGGGCCTCCAAGAAGAATCCTTCCAGCAGTGTATAGAACCATGGCAAAGAAGGACGGGAAAGTACATTAGACTCGAGGGGGATTACTTTGAAAGAGGAAACTGTGTAGTTTGTTGTTTGGAATTGAAGTAAATTGTTTGTGACACCAGTGCCATTACTTTTCAGACAGATTGGTTTGGTTTGTTTCATGGCATATCAACTCCTTATGGGTCATTTAATGCTGGGGTGGGGGAGCTTTTGTAATTCTTTCAAAAATGTATTGGTGGTAATTTTTCTCTTCCTTTTCCAATAATGTATTAATGGTATATTTTTTTTTTTAATAAAAATGTATTGATGCTATTCTTACTACAGAACTCGTACATAAAAAAACTATTTTTTCACATGTGAGAGTTATGGTAGCTTTCCCCAGGCTCAAGGAGTTCATAAAGGGGAACCGTTTTGAAGGCATACAAGCCATCAAGTGGGCCGTAACGACGGAACTGAAGAGCATCCAAAAAGAATCCTTTCAGCAGTGTATAGAACCATGGCAAAGAAGGATGGGAAAGTACATTAGACTCGAGGGGGATTACTTTGAAAGGGGAAACTGTGTAGTTTGTTGTTTGGAATTGAAGTAAATTGTTTGTGACACCAGTCCAATTACTTTTTAGACAGAACTCGTATATAAAAACTATAATTATGGAAAGTGAAAATGTCACTGGAATATGTTGAAAAGTTACCAAGTTTTCATTTGAAATAAAAGAAAATAGGAAATTTAAACAAAATGGTCACAATATAGCAGAAAGGGAAGGGTTGAGTTCAGGCAATAAATTAATTAAAGCATATACAGGTTGATTTGTATGGATCAGTTAGGTGTCTTTGAATTCTTAGGTACACTACATAACACTGCTAAAAATTTCTAATAAAGAACAATAAAAATAATGACACTATGGTTGAACATAAAAGGCAAAGCAACGTTAAGTATATTCCATCTATAAGGTAACCAAAAGAGTTCTGTCCGTTTTTTGATTACGCATTGAATGAAGTTGAAATATATACAAAATGTGTGTAGCAATTGTTTTCAAATTCGGACAGCCGGAAATAGGAACATCAGACATTATAAAAAACATGCGCACCGTGCCTGGCCATCAGTTATAAGCCGGACAGCTGTGAGAAGGATAGAAGTATCTAGAGATCTCGTTCAGGGCTGTTTGCTTTACGACTTCAAAGTGGGCTTATCAGCAGCTGCATCAAGTTGCCGCATATATCAAGCATTTGGGAATAGTGCTGTGGATGAATGTACTGCAAGGCGTTGGTTTTGAGAATTCAAGTCGGGAGATTTGTCTCTCCATGATGAGCCTTGCAGTGGATGACCACAGGTCTTGAATGACGGAGTCCTGAAGGCGGCCATTGAAGAGGACAGTAGTCTAATGTGTGGTGAGCTTGCAAGACAGTTCCATGTTTCCGATGAAACAGTTAGACTTTACCTGCACCACCTAGGTAAGACGTACAAACTGAGCAAGTGGGTTCCGCAAACGTTGTTGGAGGTCCACAAGGGATAACAAGTGGCAGCCTGCGTATCACTGCTTTCTCACCACCGTACCGCATACTTATTCAATTGAGTGCTTACCAGTGATGAAAAGTGGGTTCTGTACGAAACTCCCAAGCGTTCCAGACGTTGGTTGTCTCCTCAGGATGCTGTCCCTCACACCGCAAACCGCCTATGCACCCACGCAAGATTATGCTTTGTGTCTGGTGGACAGGTCGTCAAGTGGTTCATTATGAACTGCTACCAATGGGGAAAACGGTCACTGGAGACCTATACTTGCAGCAATTGAAACGTGTGCAACAGGCATTGCGCCAGAAGGAGCCAGCACTGGTGAATCACAAAGGTGTGCTTTTCCTCCATGACAACGCCAGGCCGCATGTCGCGCGAGTGGTCAGAGATACCATACAGCAACTTGGGTGGGAGACTTTGTGCCATCCACCTTATTCACCTGACCTTGTGCCATCCGATTACCACCTCTTCCACTCCCTGGATAATCATCTTCGTGGGAAATCCTTCACCAATGAAGCAGATTTGTGCAAAGCCCACACGGACTTCTTTGCATCAAAACCCCCCGAGTTCTACCGCAAGGACATTGAACAGCTGGAGACACGTTGGCAGAAGGTGCTGGATGCCGATGGGGATTACTTAGAAGACTAAATGTAAATTACACATACTGCGAAGCGTTTTCTTTTTTCCTTTAAAAACGGACAGAACTTTTTTGGTTACCTTGTACAATGACATTGCCAGGATCACCATCACAAGACTAAAACAAAAGCTGATTCTACTGACATCGAAGGGAAACTAATAAAGGGAGAGCAATATAAACATTGCAATTTTGCTTACATTTCTGATTATCATCTGAAGAGGTAGTTACATCTGTAAAAATTGAGAAGGGCAAAAAGCTTGTAAAATATTTCCATTTTATTAACACAATCTCAACAAAAAAAAAGAAAGAAAGAAAGAAAGTTCTAATTCTGAAGAATGTTATATTTCAACAAATTTAATTTTTCTTCTCTTGAAATACATTTATAAAATTCAACAGTGGAGGTCATCAGTGATGTTACTCTGGCTTCATTACGGATTTCAGGTATTGCAACATCAGATCTGTTCTGCCAGGTACCCTGACCTATTGACAGGCTGCCTCTCTGCATAATTTGCTTCACGATGCAATTTTAACAACAATTATTATAACAGGAGGAAGATCTTACTTTTATAATGGCATCGAGATTTGCATTAGCCAATCAGATTTTGTTTGTCTGCTGTCTACTGGTATAAGAACAATGGTGTGATTTACATGCGCTTTACAGTTTTGCCTTTCCTGCAGCTGCACCAATGTTATGGTAAGTCTTTTACATTTAATTAAAGAAGAAATTCCACGTGGCATTAATTGCCGTATTATGTTCTGTTCTTCTAAGTTATTTTCTTAATAAGTATAACGAAGCAACATCTCATTCGTATTATTATTGAAACAATGTTTTGAGTACTGTGCCCTCTGACCTTCTTCAAATGTATATTGATCTGGATAACCTCCAGGGAATGTCAAACTGAACCCCCTTTATTTAATCTACAGAGGTGATGAACATGTCTAGGGATATACCATTTAGTTCTTATTAAGTACAGCTCAGTTATTTCTCATTCCATTTTCATTCAGTCTGTGTCTACATTGTCTGGTCCAGGGATTGAACCTACAATTACTATATCACCAAATCCACAAAACAAGACTCTAAATCCATGGACAGCAGGACATGGAAAGTGTTCAGATGAACTATATTCCACCAGTTCTAACCTTCACAGTCATGTGTATTGTAGTAAACTGTTTTAACCTAGAAAAGGTTACTGAATGAGGAATAACCAAGATGGAGGTTGGAAATCAAATGGTAATCTTTATAACATCAATGAAATACAATACTCTCCAGCAGTGTGAAGTAGGTATACCACTGCTAATGGTAGACTACTTATACAGCATATTACCTGCACTTGCAACAATTACTTAAACGTACTTATGAAGATTGGGACAGACCCATTAGTGTTGATAGGTATGGTATATATAGCATAAAGCATCCTCATTCTCTTCATATTCCATGTGAGATGTAAGTTCCACTTGAGCAACTCCTTTATACGAATTGCTGCTTTGTGGAACCAACTCCCAAGAGGATGCTTCCCTGACCAATACAATCTTGACCTATTCAAGTCTAGGATTAACAATTATCTTCCCCCACATATCCCTATAAACTGTACCTCTTACTCTGTAACCTTCTGCCTTGAGTGGCTCTTTGGCCTTGTGAACATCTTTGTAAAAAGAAAAAAGAAAGAGAAAACTAGGATGGCAAACTTGAACCTTCATGCCTGCAAAAAACAGAGTGTCAAATAAGACAGTTTCTCGCTTGACATTGCTATTATTTTAACTACCGTCATTCTTTGACAATGTTTATTGTTTTAAAGCAATGACTAGAATTGTAATAAAACCTAAACGTATGATGAAAGTGTATTTATTGGTTCAATAAGATCAAATTGGCAGCTGATTTTAAAAAAAAGTCCAACAATCTGTTAAATGGGGCATGTTAGTTTTTTCTTTTGTCTTTAAGCATGTCTTTTTACAGATATATTTTTCATTATATCTGAATTTTTACATATGTGTGTGTGTATATATAAAAGTGGACACTGAGGTGTTTACTTCAGTATATATTTTAAAAATATATTTTTTATCATATATATATATATATATATATATATATATATGAATATATTTTCCATTTGTACATTATTCTTATAGATATAATTTATTTAAGTAAATGCTCTGTTTCTTTTGTTTTTTTTTATTAAACAGTATTAATTACGTTTACCGGCCTGAATCTTTGAGAAATTTTGTAGAAAATATGGGCTTCTCCAACAGGAATCAAACCTGTAACCCTTAATGGGAACTATCATTTGTGCTGTCAACGATTCAGCTACAAAGAAGCATCTGGTTAGCAAAGTTTGAATTTCTGTTTATAAACATACACCCTCAATGATTTTCCTCAATTGATCATATTTGCTTGCAAAATATATCTTAACATAAACAATGACAACATATTATGAAATGGATTAATTCCAACAATTATTTTAATCATTTTCCATTTAAACGTTATATATATATATATATATATATATATATATATATATATATATATGTATTATTTATTTTAGGATATTAAAACATGTAAAAAATCACCACATCGGGTGATGTTTAAGATTGCACGAGGAGACGCAGTTGTAGTGTTGAAACATAATTACCATTATGTAGTGATTTTTTACATGTTTTAATAACCTGAAATAAATAATATTTTGCTCTGCTCTGTATTGAGCCCTCTTTTAAATTAAACATTATGTAAAGTGGAATTATACTCCATTTGATCTCATTTTACCTGGATATATATATATATATATATATATATATATATATATCTGAGCAAATTTGGGCTATTCTTTTAGCCATTATCAAGGATCTTTTTTATTTTTTATTTTTAACTAAATGTGCCAATACAAGCATAAAAATCAACACATTCACTTAAAATTAAAAATAAAAATACATCCTTGATAATATCTAAAAGAATAGCCAAAAGTGCTCAGATATATAGAACATTCAGACTATTTTTACAGGTTTTATGACCAAAAAAGAAAACACTTATATAAACACAAGAAAAATTGAATAAAAAGCTTAATCATAATACATCAGTCATCTTTAATGAAACTTGTTGGTATGACTACATATGCGTATGAATGAGGGGTGCTGGGAATTTTATAATTTTTTTTAATAGCTGGCCAAATTCATTTAGAGTCTTTTTCTTTCCATCACTTTTCTTACTAGGTATTCAACATTTTGATAATAGAAGATCAGCCAGGAATGGTGAAATATTGTAAGAGCCAGGTCACAAATTTACTGTAGATGACCTTGTGATGAAGGCACCCTCTAGACATTTGTGTCATAGTGAATTGTTTTCTCCTTTGATCAGAGTAGCATTTTTATGTCAAAATTCTTATCAGTCTTGTTACAATGGGCAATCAACACATTTGATCTATTGTTTTGTAAAATGTCCCTTTTGTGTTCATATAATCTTTTATTTAGATTCCTTGAGGTTTCTCCTATGTATTTTTGGGACAATTATTACAGATGATGGAGTAAATTCCTCCTTCAGGTTTTCGCCTATTGTTATGTTTAGTATTGACTAACTCTTTTATTGTTTAGGATGTAGAGTTTAAATGAACTACTATCTGTTCTTAAAAAAATTGTAGGCAATTTAATTTTGTTGAGTTTAGATAGGTTCTTTTTTATTGTAGATGTGATAGAATTAGTTGGTAAGATAATATATTTTTTGCTTCATTGTGTTTGTTAGTAGGGTCTGTTTTATTTGTTTTGGAATATTTTATGGGCCTTTTGTTTTGTATTGAATATATATATATAGGTTTATCCCCTGTTTCCTGTTTAGGATTGGGTTTCCGGTTCCTTCTGAAGTCTTTTCATTCTCTTTCACTCCCAGTAGCCCCTGGTGTCTTAATAGCATTATCACATTATGAATTGATTAAAAAAAAAGAACAAGAAATGATTTTGAAGCTTTAAACATAAATTTTAAAACAAAATGGAAAAAGATCTTAAAATTTATTCAATACTGACTCTTGATATATAAAAATATATATTGTTATTTTATATCATACCGTCAACATGAAAAAAAGAAAAAAATTAAAAAAAAGAACTATTTCAAAATGTTGAAACTACCAGCATCTCTCATTCATACAGATATGTAGTCATAACAACATCAACAAATCCAGTACGATGAAGTCTTAACGGATGAAATGTGTCAATAGTAAACTTTTTCCATTTTGTTTTAAAATTCACTCAATATATCATTATGTCATATGATATATATATATATATATATATATATATATATATATATATATATATATATATATATATATTGTTGGGGAGGCCTGGTCACCTAGTGTGGTTTCTTTTTGTATGGCCTTGTCTCATATGACCAGACTCCCATGTACAAGCGTAGTTGATACTCCTTATATATATATATATATATATATATATATATATATATATATATATATATATATATATACACATACATATCTATATGGAACAGATGATATACAAATTTTTATATCAGACTATTGGTGGGTAAACAAATGAGAAAATGGAAAATTTCTTTGTGATATGTTTCATTTCAAGAAGGAATTCCTTCAGAATAATAATAATAATGTGTTTCTCGATGGAGTCAGTCATATATATAAATAGGCTCTAGACCCAGTATTGTTAAGCACGTTCTTTGCATTATGTTCCTTGACTGGGGTTTAATTTTTCCTGTATCTTTTGACCCTGTTTATTACACACTGATAAATTTTATTATTTTCTTAAAACAGTTGTTCAAGAAGTCATTTTATGTTAAAGTAATTACCAATACATTTTTATATTAAAATAATGCCCAATGCATTTTTATAGGAAAACCATTTGCAATGCACTTTTATAGTAAAATCAGTTTCAATGCATTTTTATAGTAAAATTGTTTGCAATGCATTTTTATAGTAAAATAATTTGCAAAGTATTTTTGTAGTAAAATAATTTGCAAAGTATTTTTGTAGTAAAATAATTTGCAAAGTATTTTTATGGTAAAATTATTTGCAATGCATTTTTATAATAAAATCAGTTTTAATGCATTTTCATAGTAAAATCATTTGCAATGCATTTTTTATAAAAAATCAGTTTCAATGCATTTTTATAGTAAAATCAGTTTTAATCCACTTTTTCATAGTAAAATCACTTGCAATGCATTTTTATAGTAAAATCACTTGTAATGTCATTTTTATTGTAAAATCATTTGCAATGTATTTTTATAGTAAAATCATTTGTGATGTGTTTTCTATATTAAAGTCATTTACAATGCATTTTTATAGTAAAATCATTTGCAATGCTAACAATGATGATGAGCTTTGCTGTTTCCATAAAAGAAACATTTAGCATTAATTGACAAAAGAGTTAGCATTACTGTTGGTTGAAATTTATAAAATATTTCTCTTAAAAGAGTTCGAGAAAAATAGTCTTCTCAAGTCCCCTAAATATTATAGAACTTTCTACTATTGATAGGAGTTTCTTTCCTAAACTTTTGTTTAAGGTCGTGTGGAAGGTTGACATTTTCATTATATTATTATTTTGATTTTTGATGACAGATTGTTTTCTTTATGACCTACAGGATTCATTTGCTTGAAGCCATTTTAAATCATCAATTTGAGAAAGCAGTTGTATATGGCTGATAGTTGAGATGTTTCTGAAGAGATTTCTAGGAACTGTCATTATCTGCAACTATTGTCTAATGCAGGGGTCACCAAACCTTTTTTTCACAGAGGGCCAGATAACTGAGAGAATGATGAGTGTGGGCTGGATAACCATTTTGTTTAATACAATATACTGAATACCCAAAAAATAAAGACAACAAACATACTTATTTACTAAAAAGTTGTCCAAGAAGGCGACAATAGCAATAAAATAGTTATATCACACCAAGTGCGCATATATCCGAATCTCACTAACTAAGCAGCAAAAAAGATAGTGAGACTTGTTTGTTTTGGTATTGCTGCATTCAACTAAGAGAAATGCTTTCAAATGTTCATCAGTCAATATCGTTACATGTGCTGACTTTACATACTTTAGATTTTATGATGATTTCGGGTAAAATATATGATATAATTTGCTGAAGTCAGTCCTTTTTATATACGCCATTCTTTAACCGGTTTAAACATGGCAATGCAAGTTAAAACATAATTTCTGCAGAAGGCTCGTAATCGCTTTTCTTAGAAACTTCATTGCACAAAAAGCGCTCAGATATCAAAAGCTGCAAAAAAGTTGCCAAATTTTTTATTTCACTGATTTTCCAAAACTTATATCAGTCAGATGCAAACATCAGATTGGCCAAATTTTGGTATTTTATTTACATTTATTTTAATTTTTCCTACATAGTAATTTTAACTAAAATCTATTGATAATTCCATATAAATAATTATATTTTAGCTCATTTGTCACACAGTGAGGGGGTGGACCGGATGATCTGACATCAGGGGTCGGATCTGACCTGCGGGCTGTAGTTTGATGACCCCTGGTCTAATGGACCAAGGTCTTGAAGATGAGCCGTTTAGTCCAAAGAAATTTCCTAGAACTAAAAAGAATGTCCCTGAAACTAA
>OZ038487.1:20418868-20441368 GCA_964036315.1 Acanthosepion esculentum
AAAAAAACATATAATATTCAACACACGCGGAAAGTTTAAAGCGGCTGACATCGCCCAATAATACTGACTGCGGCCGCAAGCAAGAAGAGGTGACATAACCGAATAAATTTATCTCTTACGGAAGAATAGGATTCAGTTTTCCATCTTTGGAAAAGGGTATTTTTAAATTTAACAGTGACGGAAGGAATGACTATTTTTCTTTTTTTTAAATCTTGACAAATTTTGATGTAGGAAGGTACTGGATTTTTAAGTTCCAGTCTAAGTTTATTTTATTCTTAAAGTTATTTTTTTAAAAATACATCCTTGTTGAAATAATACTCCGAAGAAAGAGTTAAACGTAATAAAAATACCATAGTGGAATCGTTTTTTGTTAAGCAATAATAATCATCTTCCCCTTAGGTTTGTCACCAGAGTTTTTCGTGGGTATGTCCTAGGGGTGGGGAGCGCGAATAAGAATTAAATTATTAACTAAGAATGTTTTTTGCCTATTAAAATTAGTTCACATCATTTTGATTTTTGACAGTGTGAATCGGGGATGGTTTTCTGGGGAGCTTACAGCCACGTTCACGTGCCTGGGGTACATATGAATATCATAACTGAAAAAAATATTTAAAGACTCATCCTGTTAATTTTAATGATACTAAGTACCTAACAAAATCTCCAGTCATTTTTTGGCGATATGGCTAAAAACATTTATTGCATATGTTTAAGAACCTTGCTGAGGGTAGATAAAAGGAAGTAAGGGGAATAACTCATTTGCACTTCATTCTTGAAGAAACGCGTGTTGCTTTTAATACATGTTTTATTCAAAGTTTGGAACTGGTCATCATTATTAAAAAAATGTAAGGAATTTGTGAAGAAAATGTTATTTTCAAACATCTTTATGGATTCTCGTTCTCACAAAATATTTACAAGTTTTCCCATAATTTATTTGTATATGGCTAAAAAATGCAAATTGTGATTCCGTTGCAATTTGTTAAACTATTCCAGCAACAGTCAGCGACTGTAGTGTTAAAAAATAAATTATTTAAAATATCTCGCCTATAATTTGTCATGTAAAGATCATAGAATCAGATTAGGATCTTTTATTAAACATCTGATACTGAGACACCATTTTGAAAGCTAAACTCATTTGTCTTGTGAAGTCATTGAGATTTCTTAATAATTTTTGCATATCACTTACTCCAAGATCCGTTAAAAATAAGTAGTATCAAGCATATTGATATTTACTAAGTTAAGATTAGTATGTAGTGATAGAGAAATAAATAAATAAAAAGATATCAAAATTTCACCATCCCTAAAAATAGACGGATAATAAAAATCGCCAGTCAAAGAATCCATAGTTAAACAAACACCAGAAAGCTTTCACAACCAGGATATTGAGGCAGTGAGAATCCTAGCGCACCTTTTCAAAGCAGGTCTATAAATGTGTTGATAAACAGATGTAAAATCAACCGAATAGTTAATTTTGTACATTCTCCGATGCTACGGTCATTGTAACAACCCCAGAGACGAAATACAATATTTTCACGACTAGCTAGCGACCGTACATGGCTAAACCGTCCTTTGCTACAATGAAAACAATCATATCTTCCTTCACCACGCGGTCAGGCAGCAGATACTAGATTTGGATACATACGTACACGCATACATATATTTACTTCCTCCCGGACGCTTTCTCTATTTCTCATATGCACCAGGTGTTTTACACGTGAACTCTTGAAAGTTCAACTTTTACCTTATCCTTTTGTATTATTTTATTGTGTATATAAAGATTTATCTTGCATATATCAACATTCTATGCATTTTCATTTAATCATTACACAATGCCGATATACAACTAGATTAAATATATGTCATATATGCAAATAACGGATGTCGTTAGAAGATAACCTAATAACTCCCATGAGTACAACACAAAGCCGCAAGTGTAGCAGATTCAGTAGATAATTAAAGTCACTACAGAAGTAATGGACAGCGAGACGAGATTACTTATTACCGCCAAAATGTTTTTCAGCAGCTGAGTTAAACTCTTTACTGAAACCTCCTGAAGAGTGGACTGAACAATTAAAATAGTTAAACAAGAAAACTCTAGACTAGAGGTGCTGAATATCAATCAGCTAGGTGACAAATTATATATATATATATATATATATATATATATATATATATATGAAGAAATATAGTCTTAAAGTGTGCTATATTTATGGGATAAAGTGCTCAATATCAGAGATAGAGCGTGTGTAAATATAAAAGTGGACATGGAAGTCAGCACTTAGAGGCGACAGTCTGTTTAATGCTAGTGCAATCGTCAGGCGACTAGTGCTGTTATTTTTCTCAGCTATTTATATATATGGGTCAGTGGTGCATTATGGGTAGTCTATTTTGGCGGTTACTTTTACCGGAAGTCGCTTATTTGTTTATTTATTTATGTCAAATTATTTTGCTTGTTTTTTTGTTTGTTTTTTTTTTTAATTTTATTTTAATTTTTTATCTTATATATTTATTTTTTATTTTGATCGGTGTTTTTTGTTAACGTAGTAAAAATTTGTTTATATAGCTTATTTTTGGTAGTCTATTATGGCGGCCATTTGCCGGAAGTCGGTTGTTTGCTTATTTATTTGGGTCAAATTGTTTTGCTTGTTTTTATTTATTTTCATTTTTATTTTTTATCTTATATATTTGTTTATTTGTCATTGATTAAATCTATTTGTTGAATTTTGGGGTGGGATGTTGTGGTTTGTTCTTACTATTATTTTGGTCGAAACAGTTTTTAATTTATCTATTTGGGTTGATTATCTTTACATATATATATATATATATATATATATATATATATATATATATATATATATTGAGCTCTGTGGGTGTGAAGTGTGCGTTTGTAAACAGTGACTATTAAAGCTAATATAGCATGATTCTTCGGCAGAATTGAGTCACTGTCAGTCACTGTGTGTTTATCTAAATCTAAAAATAAATACGCTAAAATTCACTTTCAACCCTGCCGTGCGCCGACGGCTTAGTGGTAGAAGTTCCGACTGACGCCAATTCAGTCGGGTTTCGATCCTAGCTAGAGGCAACCGGACGTCTAGCCACACTGATGAGCTTTGAAACAGCGAAACAGTCTGTCTGTGGATGACAAATATATATATATATATATATATATATATATATATGATGTATTTAGGCAGCAATCCCTCATTTATACATGTTTCATTAAAGACGACAATGTACTGCGATTAAGCTTTTTATTTAATTTTTCTTGTGTTCGAGCAAGTGTTTTCTTTTCTGGACACAGATTGTCTAGAAACTGGATAAATGTTCTTTAATTCCGAGCGCTTTCGGCTATACTTTTAGCCATTATCAGGGATAATTTTATTTTTACTTTTTAACTGGATGTATGGATTGTGTGTATGCTTCTAGAGTTATAGGGATGTTTTATTGTCCGAACACAGAACATTTTAGCCGTGTTTGTAGTTAATATTATTGAGTGTTGTTTTTTTTTGTTTTTTATTATTATGGTTTCCATTATTTTTAATCTTTTTCTACACGTGGATAAGATTATTATGCTTGTATTTTCTACTGGTATGTTTCGTATGGAGTCTGGTAAGTCTGTATGGGTGTTTAGATGCGTTCTGATGGAGCTGTAAGTGTAACGTAAGGCGTCTGGATAAGCAGTTTTTACACACTCTGTGTCCAGAAAAGAAAACACTTGTTCGAACACAAGAACAATTTAGCTTAATCGCAGTACCTTGTCTGTCGTCTTTAATGAAATATATATATATATATATATATATATATATATATATATATATATATATATATATATATATATATACAAGTATAGGATTGGTGTATACGAAATAAATTCCAATAGCCAACAAATGCTATTCTTAAAAGAGTGCTCAATACAGTGTAGAGCAAATATAATTATTTATTCGAAAATTATAACATAAACATGTTATAAAAACACTACAAAAATAGGCATTTTGTTTCAACACTTCTGGTGTCTTATTAAGTGATGGTGTTAAATGTAGAGTAAAGGGTTTTAAAACGTTCAAAAGCCTTTATTCTACATTCAACACCATCGCTTGATAAGACACCAGAAGTGTTGAAACAAAATGGCTATTTTTGTAGTGATTTTATAACATGTTTATGTTATAATTTTCGAAGATATATATATATATATATATATATATATATATATATATATATATATATATATATAAATGCAAAAGACAAAACTTTGCAATGATTTTATTTTCTATATACAAGAGCAAAAATGTCTCATAAGCCTCAATAACTCAAAAAGTTCTGAACCAATATTTGTTAAATTTAAACACATCCATTTCCACACTTAATAAAGTATTTAATGGTTACTTTTTGAGATAGTTGGAATTTACAAAAATGGACTGACTGGAGTTAATATGCAGATTAAACTAATATTAGCTTAAGACCTCTGAAATCTAATAAAAACTATTTTTTCCATATGTTGAAACAAGGATAAAGAGAAGAATCTAACAACTGCTGAAAAACAGAAAATAACAAAGTCATTGAGTGAGGGAATGTCCACATTGGAGATATCAAAGGAGCTTTACAGAGATCATCGAAAGATAAAGAAGGCTGTTAAAGATATAAGTAAGTTGTGTACTCGAAGAAAAGGAAAAGATTTTAAGAATTTGCTTCAAGATGAACATAAACTAAAGCGAGTTATAGTGAAACAACCACTTTTGACCAGCGCTCAGTTTATTGAAGAAGCTGGAATTGAAGGAGTCAAGAAAGACAAAAGGTGTAGAATACTTTGTGAATTGGGATTTGTAAAAAATATTCTAGGTAACCTCCTCCTTGGGTCAAAAATACATGAAAATTGACTTTTCTAAAGTAATTCTCACGGACAAATCTCGAGTAACATTTAATAAATCTGATGGATGGACCAAAGAATAGATTCTATCCAATTCTGACGTAACTGTGGCTAAAAGAAGGCAACAAGGAGGCGGTCGTTTTATGATATGGTCTGGAGTTGTTGATCAACCCATCACTGGACCATTCAAAGTTGATGGTGGAGTTAAACTGAACAATGCTAACAAGATTTTCTTTGCATGGTACAAGTCCCAGTCTCGCAGTTTCAAAGTGAAGTGTCTATTTACGCATGTCAATGTTCCTTCTCATGTATCTAAGCTTACCCGTGAATTATTTGAACATAAAAGAATTACAGGGGAGTATATAGTGGAATGGCTATCATCAAGTCCTGATCTGAATCCGATCGAAAATCTATGGTCAATTGTGAAAATGAAATTATATGAAAGTGGCAAACAATATAACAGCAAAGCAGACCTATGGGAAGCAATTGAAACTACCATGTCGGAAATTGAAGCTGCTGAAGTAAAAAAAATTAATAAAATCAATGGAAAATAGATTATTGGCTGTTATTGAGAAGAAGAGTCACTTTATTAAAATTGTAAAGGATTCAAAGACTTATCATATTTATAATCGTTATTTGTTCTATTATAGGTGTTGATCAATTATTGATGATTTTATTACCTTTTTCTTGAAGTAAAATGCGATTATTTGGTTTTGCCTAATAACTTCAGACGGCAGATTTTTAGAATAACTTTTTTTCAAATAACTTCAATAAAACATATTGATATTAGCTAAAATTTAAAATCAGGCTTTGTTTTGACATCTAAATTGATTGCTTAAAATTTGACACTTTTTTTCAAATCAAATTTGAATTATTGAAGTTTATATGATTTGCTTAATAACTTTAGACAGGGTGTGTGTGTGTGTGTGTATATATATATATATATATATATATATATATATATATATATATATATGTAATGAGTTACATAGTTAAGAAAAGTAAGGGAAATTTATATTTAGATCTATAGGGATAGACATAGTTTTAAAAATAAAGAAAAACATGCAATTATCTGCAATATGCGACACGTTGTTGCTTGAAATTAAGTAGTTAGCTTGCTCGGGGTGAAATATCTCACACCGGTGGGGACGAGTCCCGACGTGTCGCTATTGTATCTCGGAGAGAAAGTGAGAGTGAGTGAGTGAGTGAGAGAGAGAGAGAGAGAGAGAGAGAGAGAGAGAGAGAGAGAGAGAGTCCTTTCATTTTATACAGCTTATTACCACACTACCTAGTGGCATTAAACGAAGTCTCCTGACAGACAAGATATGGTTATACCACAGATGTTTTATTTTCCAAAAGAAAATTTATAAGGAGAGAGAGAGAGAGAGAGAGAGAGAGAGAGAGAGAGAGAGAGAGAGAGAGAGAGAGAGAGAGAGAGAGAGAGAGAGAGAGAGAGAGAGAGAGAGAGAGAGAGAGAGAGAGAGAGAGAGAGAGAGAGAGAGAGATGTTTCTGTCGCCCTCTGTATGTTCTGGAATATTAAGAATTACAAAAATGTGGAAACATAAAAAAACAAGTTTGTATTGCAAGGAATTTATAAATGTTTCTCGTCTCATTTAATAGTTCCAAGTTCTTTGGAAATGTAAACATCAATCTATATATAAATATAGAACTGATTCTCTGTCCGTCGCACACTATCTGCGTGTGACTCTGCATGCGTGAATGTAATGTATATGCATATGTTTGTGTTGTGCGTCAGTGACTTTTATGTACTTGTGTCATTGTGTCTAGTCCTGGGTATGACGATAAACGACATCCGGCAGTAAGGCCTCTGATCGGGAGATTGAAAGTTTTCAGGAGCGTGGAACCACCCCTTAATTGTTGTTCTTCCTAGGTCCACTCTGACCCGGGGTGGTAGCACCTGTTATGGTCCCAGATATGCCTCCCAAACAAAATACTATGAAAGTATAAAAATACATTTTTATAGTAAAAGTACCAGCAGTACATTTTTGTATAAAAAAAACAATACAGATAAAGTATAATAATACAAGTAAAATAACACATGACCCAGTGGATGAGAGCGTTGGTAGGATCCAGTGACTTAACCCGAAGAGTTGTGAGTTCAATAGCTGGCTACTGTAGTGGTGAACAAAAACTTGGAGAAATGAATTAAAGGGAGATAACTGAAACATCCGGATGAGGCATGACACGTGGAACTAGAACAATCTACCCTGGTGGACGAAAAGGGTTAATTTCGAAATTCCAATCACTTGAAGAAGGCCAGAACGTACAACGGTCGAAACGTCGTGAATATGGCAATAAAAATGAGAACAACAGTCCGAACAATGCAAATAATTATAATACCTCATCTCAGAAATATAGACAGAACTGTAATGAAATATTTATTATTTAGCAGATAAAATGACCAATACTACATCTTTAAAGTAAAATGATCAGCAGTCTACTTTATATGTAGTTGAAGGCATACAATTGGTTTCGAAATATACTTAGTTGAAGCCATAAAATTGTGTTGAAATTATTTAGATTTCAGTCTTAAATAACCCATAGATTTTGATATGTCAAACTCAACCATGTCGTTTCATGTAAGCACAAGGTGTGCAATTTGTCTGGGTTTGATATACGATATTGGAATAATATATTCCCTTTCCACTCAGTCTAGGCATCCCCTAACTTGGGCTGAGCAATGAAATAATGAAACTGAAAAAAAAAAAAATGAAAACTACAAAAATCAGCAAATCAAATCAATTTTCTTTTGTAACTCTTCTAATCCCTGTTCTACCAACCATTTATAAAAGCTTGTTAGATAGATTATACGCTGTTTCCTCTGTTCGTCTTGCCTTCAATATGTCTTCTCGGTGTCGCATTTTCCAAGCCCTCTTCATTATGTGCCCTTGAAATTTCGACCGCCTTGTTCTGATGTTGAATATAAGGGTCTTTTTTGTCTCCATTATCCCTAAAACGTCTTCATTGCTCACATGTTCAGTCCATTGTGCTATCAGCATCCTTCTATAGAATTATAGAACCGCATCTCTATCGCCTCAGGTTTCTTCTTCATCTGTGAGGAGACTGTCCAGCATTCACTGCCATATAAGAGGACTGATGTTACTTCACATTTTAGTACTCTTTACTTTGTTTCTAAAGAAATTTTTTGTTTCTTAATACTTTGCTTAGCTTTTGGAAGACATCTTTCGCTATCCTAATGCGCCTTCAGGTCTTGGAGTTGCACTTTCCGTCTTCTGTTTCGTACAGTTTCTTCATTCTAATTATAATAATCATTCAATTCTAAAACAATCGTTCGAATCCTAGCAAATAAAAATAAAATTAACGTGTAACGTGACGTCTTTTCTCGTTATTTGAAAAATAATTTGGTGCTACTATAGTACGATATCTACCATCCATGATCTACTATGGTATGATATCTGCTGTTCATTTATGATATCTGATATACATTATCTACTATGGTATGATATCTGCTATTCATTTTCTACTATGGTATGATATCTGCTATTCATTTTCTACTATGATATGATGTCTGATATTCATTATCTACTATGGTATGATATCTGCTGCTCATTTTCTACTATGATATGATATCTAATATTCATTTTCTACTATGGTATGACATCTGCTATTCATTATCTACTATGTTATGGTATTTACCAACTGTTGAAAGTATGAAATATTTTAAAAACCATTAAAGGATCATAATAAACAGTTTGCAGTGTAAAATTTATATTAGTCACTTATAATATTAGGTGACTTTCCAGTAAAAGTTACGTTAGTACTAATCGGAATTTCGTGAACAAAATAATACACTAATTTTAAAATTTCGCACATTTTGCAATGGAATTACATAAATGCCTCCGTTATTAAAAAGATATGACCGTGAAAAGAAGATTGGGAGGTTAAAAAAGAACAAATGAAGAACATTATAAACACTCTTTCTAAAGTTTACAAAAAATTTATATTGATGAAAATTATTTTAACTATCTTTAAATAATTTTCTGTATGTTTGCCAGTGACGGATTCCTGATGAAACTTAAGCTTCAGGGCCCCTTAATCCCAGAGTGGCTCCTGAAGCAACTTTTTTTAATGAGTGAATTCTTCAACAAAATCGATGTTTTTTTTTTAAGTGTTATTAAAATAAGGCTATGTTAGTGATAGAATCATAAAACAATGGGTTGAAGTAGCTAATGTCGGCCTTAGAATATGCTCTAATACCCATTTGATATGGCCTCATAATTCCCTTGGAATTGGTCAATTTTCAAAATTTCCTTGGTGGCTTACAGCGCCCGAATCCCCAGCTGTATGGGCTCATTGAGGTCCCCAGAATCTATTCATAGCTTCCTTTTTGGCTGTTGGATCCTCGAATCTATTTGTTGCTGGTTGTGAAGTGGACCCCCCACATCTGTTCAAGCTTCAGGGCCCCCAAAATGTAGGTCCACCACTGATGTTTGCATATTACTTCATTCATATAAACTAAATTCCATACTAATCATACCTCTGCTCATATTTTCCAACTCCGCATTCCAACCACTTTTATTCAATACACGAGAGTACGCGAGGTTTTCTTCTGCTCATTTTGATTTCAATATGTTTTGCGCGTGCTAAATTCTTTGGTAAATACGCGGTAAATTTCACCTTCGTTTAAATAAAGTTATTGAATTAGACATTTTGGATCCAAAGTCATCATATAACGTTTTGTTAAAAACCCAATATCTTAATGCCCGCTGACTGTGATGCATCAAAGACTTAATGAGAATGAAGATCCATTTTGACACCGTATATGCAAGTGTATAATCCGACTTCACGTATAGGTTTTTTGCCTGAATTTTAACCCCTCAAGAGAAAAAAAAAAGCCTGTGTATAGTGTAACCGGTCACTTAAAATGCAAGGCTTTTAACCTCTTAAAAAATCGACCGTGTACAGTACGACCCTCTATTTTTTGCGTAAAAACCCGATCATAAAAACTCGCACTATAGTCGAGTGTATAAGGTAAAACTTGCTTTCCTCACGAGACAAAACAATCTACTTTAAATCAAGATTATGAAATTATACGTACCATAATGTCTTCTATATGTTTTATCCCTCAAGTGTCAATGTAGCAATATTTTGAAAATTCAATATTGTAATGTCGATTCAGAAACAGAAAAGGCTGCCGTTTTTATTATTTTTAATAAACTATTTGTTTATTTGGCGCTAATGGAATGCAGTGGACACCGACTGTTAACTTTTGATCTTTTGAAATCAGTAAATAATTGTTAAAACTATATCTTGCGACTAATGTGGAATCATCATCATCATCATCATTTATGTGTTGTTTCCCTTCAAGTAGTGAGCGATCATGACTCTCCCTAACTCACTGTCTCCTGTAGCTCTTAGTAAAGTTTGTCTTTTTGCTATCTCTCCTAATCCCTGTTCTGTCAACAATTTACACTATCCCGTTAGATAGATTATGCGTTGTTTTCCTCTGTCCTCTTTGACTTCAATATATCCCGTGAGTGTCAAATTTTCGAAGCCGTCTTTCCTCATCATGTACCCTAGAATTTTCAGCCGTTTCTTTCTGATTTTACGTATGATCGTCTTTATAGTTCCCATTTTCCTTAGAACTTCCTCATTGATCACGTGTTCTGTCCATGGTATTCTGATCATCCGCCTGTAGAACCACATCTCTGCCGCTTAGAGTCTCATCTTCATATGTGAACAAATTGTCCAGTCCAGCATTCACTGTCATACAAGAGGATAGATGTGATATAACAGTCCAGCATTCTTTTCTTTCTTTCTAACGAAATTTTCCTATGGCTTAATGCCTTGCTTAGTTTCTGGAAGGCCTCTTTTGCTTATGCTATGCGTCTTTGGATTTTTGTGTCGTTTATTAAGAGTCCGATTCTGTCAGTAACGCGCGCGTTAATTTCTGAGAAGTGACAATAGGGTTTCACTGAGTTTCAACGAATTCCTTTAGTAAAATAAAATGCAACGTATTTCTATATTAAATCATATGTGGTCCTTATTAATTTTTGGTTTGTATTTCTTTCTACATCATCGTAGATGCGATAAAAAGCAACAGAATATAACAAAAATGCAGGTCTAGTTTTTATAACGCCAATACTTTCTCTGAGGAGGTTGCAGACTATTATATACTAATTTATTCATGACGTCAAAAATAAAAAGGAACAAAAAAAAAAACCGGCATATTTTTGTTAATATTTCCTACGGATAATATTAAATAATAATACTAAAGGTTTTAACAAAGTTTAACATTTGTACCCGTAAAAGAAAACAAAAACAAAGAAAACGGTGTGTCAAACTCAAAAGGATGCGTTTTCGCTTCATACCGCCATTACTGTATACTCCCTCTTCAATTTTTAGAATTTTAATAAAACCGAAACAAATGAAACTGGATTTTTTATGCTTTCTCTTTTTTCTTAAGAATTGACAATAACGGTATTAAACACTCTTCTAGCAATGAAATAATCTAATAAATAAATATTTAAGTGTTTAACATTTTTGTTGTCATTTCTCGAGAAACATTTATAAAGGCAGATACTCGCAAACTATTTTAGTGAATTTATGCGGCGAGAACAAAGAAAGAAAAAGCCAGAATTTGCATTTATTTAAAACTAGCAGGCTTCGCCCGCTCGCTATCGCTTTGCAAAGTAAAATATATTCACTACTTGAAATCATTGAAACAAAATTTTAAATGAACATTTTATTCATAAATTGGTTGTAAATATGAAAGAAAACATTTGTATTTATTCAGATAGCTAAACATTAGAATTTTAGCCATTTCTAAACGAATGAAACCTGGTGAAACTGAATAACATTTAAAAAGTGTTGACAGAAATAAAATACATGTATTTGCATGAATGAAAAACATAATAGTGAAAAAAATTGAATAAATAATTCTTACTGTAATGCAGCAGAATGAACATTTTTTTTATCCTTCCATTTCCAACTCTTGAACAGGCAACATATAATTGACCATGAAAAAAGTAGGGCTGCATAAGGTGAAGTCTAGTAACTTCTTTAAAAAAGCAGCTAATTATGGATGTTATATATATATATATATATATATATATATATATATATATATATATATATATATATATATATAAACTGATAAATGATTACCTTAGAAAAATAACCTGGTAATTTTTCTAGGAAAAATTAGTTGTTTTTCTATGGGATTAATGTTCACTATTTATGAAATGTTGATGTATAATTGAAGTTACTCGTAACAATGTATATTGGCATTTTCTCGTTCTCGTGTTTACAGACATTTTTTTATAAGTCCAGCATTCTTTTCTTTTTTTCTAACGAATAATGTTTTTATAGCTATTTCTCAAATGTTTTTATAGCTATTTCCAAATAATGTTTTTATAGCTATTTCTCTATAATATGATAAATGAGAAATATTTCATTGTAGATAGTTCTCATATTTTTATAAACTTGTAAAGATAAATTATTCTTGTTAATAAACAATCTAATAACATAAGTAGTGTTTAATCTAGTCATTTTTCCACTGCCGTAAGGTTGCTTCCCTGTGCCGTTTCTATAAATACTTTCATGGTAATTGTCCGGATCAGCTCTTCGATATGGTACTTAGACTTTATGAATTTAAAAACAGCATCAAGGTCTCTTCAATTTACAGTTTAGTTGGTTAGATGTAACCGTAAATTCTATGCTAACAGTTTCTTTTCTTGTACTTCTCGCTTGTGGAACTTCCTTCTGGCTGCATGCTTTCTAGCCAACTTTGATCTTTAAAAATTTAAATGCAATGTCAATCGTTATCTGTCATCCTAATTATTCTTCTATTTTTCTCGCTCCTTAATAATGTTTCTATTTTCTAATTCTTTTACACTCAACAACTACTTGTGTCTTAGTGGCTTTACTGCCTTGCATGAGGTGAATTGATTTAAAAAAAATATAATAAAAATTGCCGACGGAGTATGCAACAGTAATAACGTTGTTAAGAGAAAAGCTGTCCTTTTTTACAGACAGCTCTTTTTCGAGTAAGAATGTTAAACTTTGTTAAGTTTTGTTTATGCGTTAATCAGAAAAAAAAAGCTGGAAAACCCTTTGATAGCTTAAATATTGGAAAAAGTCCGTGCCATCTCTACTTTCAAAAAATCCTGTTTATCTGGATTCCTAGCCATGTAGGAATTAAAGGCAATGATAGCGTGGATAAAAATGCTAAACAGGCATTAAGATTAGTTCCTGAAAACTACGAAATCACATATACTGACCATACACCATTAATTAAGAAACACATGTAAAATTAACAGCAAGAACAATGGAGCAGAAAACCTGAATAAACTAAATATAATCTTAGTTACCCTCAGAAAGAAACCTTGCCATTATGGAAAATCCCAAAGTGAAGAAGTTACTATAACACGACTACAAATAGGCCATACTAAAATGATGTATTCATTCTTACTGGAACAAGAAGAACCAAAATGGTGTTCTACATGCCAAACATAATGTATGGTAAAGCGCTTTCTAACTGAATGCATTGATTTTGATTCCAAAAGACACAATTTCTTCAAGGCAAGCAGCCTGAAAGAACTATTTGAAAATATTAAAATAAATAGAATTATAACATTACTGAAATCAGTTGGATTATATCTGAAAATATTTTTAAAAATTCCATTTTCCCTAAATATAAACCAAAATAAATCAATTTTAGTATAAAATGATTCTAAATGATTCTCTGTCCGTTCAAAATGATTCTAAATGATTCTCTGTCATTAAAAATGATTCTAAATGATTCTATGCCCATTAAAAATGATTATAAATGATTCTCTGTCCATTAAAAATGATTATAAATGATTCTCTCCCATTAAAAATGATTCTCTGCCCATTAAAAATGATCCTAAATGATTCTATCATTAAAAATGATTCTAAATGATTCTCTGCCATTAAAAATGATTCTGTGCCCATCAAAAATGATTATAAATGATTCTCTGCCCATTGAAAATGATTATAAATGATTCTCTGCCATTAAAATGATTATAAATGATTCTCTGCCCATTAAAAATGATTCTAAATGATTCTGTCATTAAAAATGATTCTAAATGATTCTCTGCCCATTAAAAATGATTCTAAATGATTCTCTGCCATTAAAAATGATACTCTGCCCATCAAAAATGATTCTAAATGATTCTCTGCCCATTGAAAATGATTATAAATGATTCTCTGTCATTAAAAAATGATTATAAATGATTCTCTGTCCATTAAAAATGATTCTAAATGATTCTCTGCCATTAAAAATGATTATAAATGATTCTCTCCCCATTAAAAATGATTATAAATGATTCTCTGTCATTAAAAATCCACTTAAACTAAACTTACGCGTTAATCTTTTGAAATAGCTTTATATGTTACTTAAAATAGTATCATACTTGATAACCAAATTTTGAAACCGATTTTTCTTCCTGATGACCGAATAATTACAACCAATTTTAATTTAAAGAAGTTCTATTTGTCACTTGAGTAAATATGTATTTAAAGGAAGCTTTTAGCTCATAACGGAACCGCATATAAATAGATCGTTAATAAGGAGTGCACAACACTGTATCTAAAAATGAAATCTAAGAACTGTTAAATTCTTTTAAGTAATTGAAAACTAGTCATTTCTGAGTTGCGAGAACCAAAGAAAATGTTTCTAAATATATCATTCAGGTCGCGCCCGAAATGTGATGGTTTCTGTTGACTTAATATGTTTTCCCAGATTTCGACAATCCAGGTTGGGTCAAACAGAGACTGGTATTGTGACTATTTTCCTTTCCACTTCAAGTAGGTTCGACTCTGCCTCTTTCTACTCTTTTTGCTCCTTTGAAGCTTACCACAATTGACCACTTAACTTTTGTCATCAAATTTCAGGAACGGTTCCCCAGTGATAAATAAAGACTTCCAAAATAAACCCAACCCCCTCGTCACACATACCATTTCATATACATCTATTTGTTTGTTTTATTTATTTAATCTGGGTAATGCACAGTAAAATTGGGCAGCAAAGCCCAGGTGCGAAAAAGTTTATTTTACGCAGGTTCCAAGGATAAAAAGCTATCCTTCAAACGCCTTGATATCAATATCAATAGAACTAAAATGTCGCCCTGGGGATAGCGGTTCAAACAAGTAGTACCCGGGATGCGTGTTGTCTTCCATTGTTTTCTGCTCTGTTGCGACAACGAGAATAAAAAAAAATGTCCTCCCCGTGGGGGGTGGGGCGGGGGGCAGCAAAGCAGCCGATTATTCTCTGGGCAGCATCTATAATCCTTTGGGTGGGAGGGCTCTCTTGTCCGCTGCCGAGCAGCTGGCACCCCAAAACGTGATGCAATAAGTACATCACCGCACTTGCAAGCAGCTCCCTCTGTAAATTATTCTTTTACTGAGAATTCCCAGTAAATAGATTCGCTACTACGCCTACTTGACTAACGCGATGGTATTGCTAGTCCAGCAGAGGTCCTCTGCAATGCGCGTGCCCAGAAACTTACACACACAAGTGCGTGCGCACTCACACACGCGCGTGCCCACCCTCTCTCTCTCGCTCACACATACGTATGTATGAGTCAATTGGATATACTGAAATATACTAAACTAATATTTCTTAATTGAGGAGGACTTAATTTGATAATTAATATATATATATATGTTTGTGTGTGTGTGTGTGTATATATGTGTATATATGTATATATATGTATGTATATATATATATATATATATATATATATATATATATATATATATATATATATATATATATATATATGTTAGGTGCAGTTTGGCAGCAATTTAACATTTATATAACTTTTAAATACAAACGGAATTTAATTTTAACGATTTTTCATTTACTTTATAGGTTCGTGATAATTTTATTGATTTCACGTTCATATATGAAAATATATTTTACCTGGTTCGAGTTCTTTCGGAGAGCGTTAGCCATTATTAAAGACTTCGTTATGTCATGAGTTACATTTTCAAATACAACGTTACGCGCATTAGCACAGCTAGTACGTACCTTCCATTTATTTTATTATATTTTACTTCTGTTGAAATATATATACCATATTAAGTCCAAGGAATGACGTAATTTAATTAGTGCTGGTTTGTTTCCCTTTTTTTTGTTCAATATTTCGGGAAAATGTAGCCGCTCTTTACACTTTACGTGATAGAGCACCTTTCTTTTATTTTTTTTTTTAATAAAAACCACTGTTGAGGGAAAGAAGTATGACAAAGTGGAAATAGTTTTCGCGTGACGCGTTTTATTCATTTAGTAATTCATTGGAATAAGTTTAAAGGAGGAAACAATCTTCAGGTTTGATGGTTGGGTTTAAGCATGGGTGTTGACGTTAATATGCACTTTTATATTTACATGAGATTTATTCCTTGTATTATGCACGTTAACCGATAAATATAGCATACCTTAAAACTATATTTATTCACACACACACACGCACACATATATACATGAATATATACATTTATATATATATATACATTTAGATCTATACACATTTATATATATATATACACACATATATACATTTATAGATATATATACATTTATATATATAGATACATTTATATATAGATTGATATACATATAAATTTGTATTTATATACATTTATATATACATACATTTATTTATATATATTTATATATATACACATTTATATATTTATATATATATATATTTACAGACATATATCTATATATATACATTTATATATCTATATATATTGATATATATACATTTATATATATGTATTTATATATATACATTTATATATATATATATACATTTATATATATATACATTTATATATACATCACATTTAAGTACATTTATATATATACATTTATCTATCTATCTATCTATCTATATATATATATTCACTTATATATATATGTATATACATTTATATGTACATATATATATATATTTGTAGATATATATGCATTTATACATATATACATTTATATATATATACATTTATGTACATTTATACATACATACATACATACATACATTATATATATATATATATATATATATATATATATATATATATATATATATATGTATTTAAAAAAATATGACAAACTGGAAAGGTTTTTTGGTGACGCGTTTCCAGAGTGCCATATTTTTTCTAAATAATATCTGTTGATATATAAAATTATACAAAATTATATATCGTTATAGCATATACTTATACACACACACAGACATATATATATATATATATATATATATATATATATATATATATATGAACATTTACATATATACATTTGTATATATATACATTTGTAAATATATATATATATATATATGTGTGTGTGTGTGTGTGTGTGTTGCACACACACACACACACATATATACATTTATGAACATTTACATATATACATTTGTATATATATACATTTGTAAATATATATATATGTGTGTGTGTTGCCTGACGATTGCACTAGCATGAAACAGACTGTCGCCTGTAAGTGTTGACTTCTATGTTCACTTTTATATTTACACACGCTCTATCTCTGATATTGAGCACTTTATTCCATAAATATAGCACACTTTAAGACTATATTTCTTCATATATATATATATATATATATATATATATAGAGAGAGAGAGAGAGAGAGAGAGAGGTAGATATATATATATATATATATATATATATATATATATATATATATATATATATAGTTTAGGAAAAACTAGGTAATCCGTATGGGTAGACCCAATGAGGATAGAATCCAGAGAGCTCAATGTAAATCAGAGCTAATAATTTAAATAAAAACAGACCACTTTAAGGTTCCATATAATAAATTATTTCACCACAGCCCTTCCAAAGGACAGTGGATCATCAGATTTATTTCCAAAGTTGAAATGAAAAAATGAAAATATATTTACACATTTATGACGGGCAACAATAAGGAAACTCACGAAGTGGGGGCAGTGTAGGGAGGTAGAGAGACAGCGTTGAGTTAGATGTAACATTTCTATTGTTTCAAATTTAAATATTCGCTGAAATCTAGACATTGACACTTTAAATCTGTTAACGGAAGTTATATCTTGATTAGGAAGTGGGATAGAGAGAAATCTATATTGAAAAAAGAGAAAAAGAAAAAGAGAGAAAAAAAGAGAAAGAGGTTGTAAACAAGTGTCATTAACTTCTATTTGAATATGCGTTTTTTTTTTTTTTTTTTTTGTTTTTTTTTTTTTATCTTTGAGATTTCGTACATTTTTCAGTTTAAACAGTCTAAGCCATTTAATTATATGTTAAAGTTTTTTTAAAAACCTTATTACGGACATTTTGGTGATTTAATGTGAAATAGTCGATTAAGAGGTATGTAGAGTTTACATTAAAACACTAGAAATCTTTTCTCAAATATAAGTTTACATCTAGTAGTAAGTGATTATTAAGATGATATCTTTATCAGTTTGAATTTTATTTATGAGATTGATTAGGGACTACTTTTACATTGGTAAATTCTATTACTTAAAATTTAGTATTAATTTAATATGGAGTGGCATTTTAACGCAATATTAGAGATCATGCTCCATCATATTGTAAACACATCTATGTGAATTTCATACACATACGATCTTTCACATCTACAGTCACTTATACAGGTACACGTGTACTGATATACATGGGTAATTTCATATATCTTCTTAGATGTTTCCGTATACTCACATATATGTGTATATATATCTATATAGGGGTGCAACTAGAATTTCCTAAAGAAACTTCTCTACGAAAGAAATTGGGTGATGACTTTAGTATTTAATCATCAAAAATCCAAATATTTTATCATTAATAATGATTATTAAAACGTAATTCATTTAAGAAAACAATATTGTAAGTGGGGTAAAAATCAATAAACACTTGTAAGTCTTTTTACTTTTAAACATTTTTACATACGTCCAACACATATACACACATATATATGCACACATAGGCACATATTTACACACACACACACACACATCCCCTCATACACATATACACACACCTATACATCTATTCATCCATATATATATATATATATATATATATATATATATATATATATATACATATACACCTATATATCCTATCTATATACCTACCCGTATCTATACATACATATCAATCTTCATATTGGCCAAACACAAATATATTTTTTCACAATACACAACTATACAGATGTATTCCTATTTTTCCATATAAACAAATATACACATACATGTAAAAAACGTATGACTGTTTCAGTCCAAAAAACATATTTCGGCATGCATACAGTTATGTGTTCATATTCACACATGAATAACAATATTTGAAGAGCAAAAATAAAGATCAGGTAATATATTTTGTTAGGTTTAGATTGTTCTTATGCCGACATTTAAAAATTAGTTCACTATGACTGTTCAGTAATAGATCCGGATCTTTATGCCTTATAATGAAGATCTTTTCTTTTAGACACAGATCGCATCTGTCTCTGAAATTTATTGGAGTTCTGGCTCTCGAGATGAACTTCCACGTTATTTGTGGGGTTAAGCCACTCTCCAACAAATTCCAATAATGTTTTGACAGTGCCGTTTGGTTCTTCTTATGTCTATTTTTGAAGGACTGGCGGTGGTTATAGAATCATATAGAATTATATATATATATATATATATATATATATAGATAGATAGATAGATACGCACAATACATATCCTCTAGACCGATCATCGGAAATTCGGTAATGAGCGTAATGTTCGAATTCGAGGAAGAAAATGTTGCTGTGGCCAGCTTAAAATTTTTTTATTAAGTTTTAGAATTTATGATACAAAAGGTAATTTGTAACTTTGATTCGTTTTAATTTAAAGTGTAGATTTAATGCATAAATGTACAAAAATAAATGACAACCAATAGTAATGAAAAATGTTTAAAAATTGATGATTATCTTATTCGAAAACAATTACAATCTGTAAAGAAAGTCAAAAATAAAGATATACACTACAACTTTTCTAAACAGAGAATGTTTAAGTACTGTTTCGATTCGATGGAGAAAAGGCTTCTTCACATTTATGTCAACACAAAAAGTTCGAATTTAAAGATGTGTAGAAACTCGAGGAAGTGTAATTCGAGGAAGTGTAGTAGATTATGCTATGTTCGGATTTGGGAGTTCTACTATATATATATATATATATATATATATATATATATATATATATATATATATATATATATCTTTGTGTGTGTGTACACAAACGCGCGCGCGCGCGCACACACACACACACATATGGAAACTAGATAATCTTCTGGGACAGTATCGGGACGCGCTAAACAATTTGTTTCTTTTTGTCATTATTGTGGTGGTTGATTTGGATAAATAAATGAAGTAAAAAAACTACTTCTGTCCATTTGTAGATTTAAGAGAGAGGGAGAGCGAGATAGAGAGAGAGTGAGAAAGATTGATAGAGAGAGAGAGAGAGAGAGAGAGAGAGAGAGAGAGAGAGAGAAGAGAAAATGAATGAATGTATAGTTTGCTTACTTACTTTGAAAAATAATTCTTGTGAACTCCAGGCCATCCAAAGATATCCGATCTTGATACGATATATGTATAAATATTATTTATGATTAATTTCGATAAGTAGCTATGTTAAATAAATAAATAAATAAATATACCAATAAATAAATAATAAATAAATGTCTCTGTAAAGTGTAAATAAATATAACAATATAGCGTGTCCGGACGGAATATTTACAAATTAATACAAGTTGTCGAAAGACTTCACTTGTTAACCACTGTTGATGTTTTGTTTTGACTGTCCAAGTGACGCAAGTACTTTGATTTTAACCGAACGAGCCGGAAGTGCTAAGCATGGCAGGTACGTGTTATTTCGGAAATAGAGCAAGCCGTTCTTTTTTCCTAGGAGGGAGAATATATAGGAAATGCGCCGAAAAGTTGAATTAGAAAACAATCCAACAAGCCACCAGTTAATTTATTAGAATTAGAGTGTACTTTTAATAACAGTGAAATTAGCCATTTCTATGCAATATACATTTGGTATCCATCGACCGAACAGTGAATGTTACAGTCGGTTGAAATTTATCATTTGTTTTTAAAACAGTTTTTCAAGAAATTAGATTTTTCAAATTTACTGTTATCGCCTGTTCTCATATTGACTGGAGTTTTCCTTCAAACCTTTTGCTTTTGGTGTGTACTATGGACCGGTAACGCCTCAGCGGTATATACTTTGCACTCATGGTCGTTCAGAGTAGCCAGGTACAAGGGTGCATGTCCTGCTAGTCGGGTGTGGAGATCTGCGATTTACCCGATATGTGAAGACGTACACGTATGGTTAAGAACCGTGTGATATGTGAATATATGAATACGTACCCCAGAGAGAAGAGATCTTTTTTACATTGCCCACGAGAGCGTAAGGCCCAAGTTCAGGCTACACACACGGGGCCGACGGAAATTGACGAAGTCCAAAGTGAAATAAAATGTAATGTTACGTCTGTGAGATTAGATCTCATATCTTCATCGGACTGTACGACAAATCATTACGTGTATACTCGTTTTATAGTCGAGTTTTGAAGACCAGATTGTGTAGCAAAATACTGGAGTCGACTTGTACACAAATTCACTGAGTTAAAATCTACTCACGATGAGACAGGTTAAGAATCATTCTTAGCTTCTACCCATGGCGTTCTTTAATTTAGGCCAACTAATGTTTCAACTGGACGCCGATTTTCAGTTCCACTGAGGGCAACGATTTTTACATTAAATTTGAGTTCGCGGTAGTTTGAGTGTATCAAAAGTATTTTCGTTTTTTTTTAAGTATCCGTATGTTAGCAGCGTATTGTATCCTTCGATGAAAGTTTTCAAATGATGACATTTGGTCTTTCCTCCACGTTGTATTTTAAAGCATCATCATCATCATAATCATAACATCCACTTCTGAACTTTACATCAAGGGTCAATTTGCTACCTTTAAAACGCTTAAACCAGTTTTCGACAATACGGTTAGATATTGTTTCATTTTCTTCCATTTCCGGAATTCTGCTATAGCGTCTGTAGCTTTGAGGCTTAGTTTGAAATAATAGCTCAAAGTTGCCAAAATCTCAATGCTTGTACCTATCATTATTACATCTGAAACATAATATACATCTAAATTGTGAATATATATATATATATATATATATATATATATATATATATATATATATATATATATATATATATATTGTGTGTGTGTGTGTGTATAGCAATTCAGATATAAATAATTTTTCAGAGTTAGTCTGAAGATTATTTATGTGTATTCTTAAATTAGAATCCTATATAATATATGTTACTTCTCTTTATAAATACATGTTACGAAATAAAATCTTTACATTTACCTTGAAAAGTTTGTTAGAGGACGAAACGCGTTCGTAAAGAAAAGTCTTCATTTTCTCTTTATTGATATATTAGCTTAAACACCGCTCTGTCGGAGGGCATTTAAGCTAGCTTCTGTGTGGGACACTTGATTGGGCCATCGGCTTGTTCAAGGAGTTTGAGAGTCCAATAAGTCTTTGCATATTTTCAGCATTGGGAGATCTCTTGGCAGCCGTTTGATCTCGGTTTTCATTTTC
>OZ038487.1:20446368-20491368 GCA_964036315.1 Acanthosepion esculentum
GCTATGTAATATCAATCCTCCTATATGGTAGTTAATGCTAGATAATTTCCTCACAGATAAGAGATTTGAGGCTTCAAAGCTATAGTTCTACAGAAGCTTGCTGAGAATACCATAGACCAGTGGTTCTACCTAAGTAGCTATAAAATACTGATCACCCCCATGTAACATCTTATTATTCAAAAGGTGAACTCCTATTCATGTGGAGAAAGCCTAAAAGGCCATTAATTTGGTCTAAACAAGAATCTGCATGTATGCAATAGTATTATGGTATGATCCATTGCCCCCCTTAATAAATCTGTCTTGAACACATATTCAGGAGAACTCTGTTGTCATGGCATAGCCTCGTCCAGAGAGGTAGACAAACCCGACACCGTTATTACGAGGTCTACGGGGAATTTTTGCCCGGGCCTACGGGATTGCAATGTCCGACGTAAAAAACCGGCCTTGTGCCACATCCCATCTTGTGGGGCAGTCTCGGGTAAATACCGAAGGAACTCAGACAAAGTTATGCCTACGGACAGAGTCTCGTTTGGGGAGGTAGACAGCCACCCGCCCCTGAGGTCGACGGGGAATTTTTGCCCGAACGTACGCGCTCGGAATGCCCCACGTGAAAAATACGGACTTGTGCCACATCCTGCCTTGTGGGAAGGACTTTGGTAAATACCGTGTTCATTAAAGCTTATTGTTAAGTAAATTCGCATTGTCTTAATTCTACTACAAGTATTATCATTTAATTTTAGAATTTTAAATACTAGAATTGTTTTGCGACAGGCTGAGGCGTGTTGAAATCCTCAGAGTATTCACTATTGTTGAAGTTATCGCTAACATTTTCGTCGAGATTTACAAGTTCTACGTTGCGTTCAATTTCACAAACCAGTCGATGAAATTTGAATAAGATGATTTGTTTGGAAGATACTTTGACAAAGACCTTACTTTGCGCCTTAATAATTTCTTTAATTTAATTTTTTATAGGACTTCATTGTAAACAATATCTTTTAAGAAAATGTTTTATTTTAATCGTTAAAATGTTTAGAAAATAGTGTGAATATTTTATACGTTAAATAATAAAACTTTTAATTTTTCCAAAAAATGAACGAAACTGTATTGTACTAAGCTACGGCACCCTAGTAAAACTCTAGTAAAACCAACTGTACTTTGTATCCCCTTAACTGCTTGCAACTCTCCCCAAGATTTGTCTTCAATCGGTCAATGAATGGCTATTTTAGAGGGTGTGACGAACGGAACTCACATAATTATATATATATTTATAAAAATATTGCGTTACAAACATATATATATATATATATATATATATATATATATATATATATATATATATATATATATATATATATATATATATGTATATTAAAAAAAGAGAAACGTTTTTGTTATTTTATTGTGTATATTATATTTTATTCTTCGTATTTTTGCTACACTCGTTTCCGGTCTCGTGACCTTCTTCAGGTAAATAAAAGGAATCAATATTTAAAAGAATAAATTTTCCTTCTGTTCCTTTAATGTTTCATTGTTCATTTATTTTTGTATTTATAAGGAGCCTTGATCTCATTTCTGGATTGTTGGCAAACGTGAGTTTCTGCATAAGTGGTAATAAAATCATTAGATTTGGTCTGAGTGGTGGTGATGATAGATGTGTTGATGAAAGATGTTTTGCTATCCCTACATTACTCTTGAGACTGTCAGATCTATTTCCATTTTTGTGTATCGCGTGTGCGTGCGTGTCCCCGTTAGCTTGTACACGAATCAGCACACACTGATTGGAACAACTATAACCTTATATATACATACATACATACACACGCACACGCACACACACACACACACACACACACACACACACACACACACACACACACATATATAGAGTACATACGTAATTACACATGTACATACATACATACACATATTTTTATGTATGTATATTATATATGTGTTAACTCACATACACGCTCATACTTACACAGATTTACTAGAAAAAAATCATTGTTAATAACCCATTCTCGAATTGCCCCCCCACCTCTTAAAAATCAAACTGCCCTCTTGTGGGGTGTGCGCTCCACTTTGGGAATCATGTCTATAGACAGAGCATGTGAGCAACGAGTAAGTTTTAAGGAAAATAGAAAACAAAAATGTCACTTATACTTAGAATCAGTTGAAATTTCTGGGACATGTAATGAGGAATGAGGGTTTGGAGAATTTAACACTCACAGGATATATAATGAAGGTAAGAGCGTCCGAAGGAAAGAGAAAGTAATCTACCAAATAAGCCTGTGTAAATGGGTGGTAGGACAGAGACTTGGGGGATAGTAAGGAGACAAACATTAGTTACAAAGGATAGGAAGTTGCAGAGAGCCATGATCGCCCGCGCAAGGATACGTCATATAAAAAAGAACTAAAACACACACAGTATAAATAAAGAAAAAAAAAAAAACAAATACAGTCCCACCCTTTTTTAAAAATTTCTCTTAAACTCAGTTCCACCATCCATTTACTCAAGCTCACTAAGTATGTTATGCGTTGTTTTCTTCTGTCCCTCTTGCCTTCAAGCTGTCCAGTGAGTATCAGATTCTCTAAGCCCTCTTTCCTCATTATGCCTTCTAGAAATTTCAACTCTCTTTTATTGATGTTAAGCATAAGTATTCTTTTTGCATCAATGGTCTCTAAAAATTCGTCGTCGCTTACATATTTGGTCCTGTTAAACCACATTTCTGTTGCTTCAAGTCTCTTCATCTTTGAGGAGATTGTCCAGTATTCACTGCCATATAGGAGGACTGATATCGCGTAACAGTTCACTACTGTTTTCTTTGTTTCTAATGAATTTTGCTGTTTCTTAATACTCTGCTTAGCTTTTGGAATGCATCTTTGCTTTTCCTGAATCAACTTCGGATTTTAAGGCTGCACTTTCCATCCTCTGTTAAAACATTCTCCAGATATAAAAATTTTTGTACTTGTTAGCGAGATTAAAAAAGAAAATAGCAAAGAGTTTGATACCCACCCCCACCAAAAAAAAAAGAAGTTTTCAGTAATGAGTATGTCCCCGGCGAGTTAAGAACATCCGACTTACGAATATTTCGTGCATACGAAGGACTGCTATAAAACTACTTATATCAAAAACAGATAATATTATTTTGATGGGATATATTTATAATGCATTGAACATATCGGAAATACGTTAATTCTGCAGATTAAATATTCTGGAATGGATCAGCTTATACGAATTCTAAAAGATAAGCTTTGTACGTCACAAAAAAATCCCGAATCTGCTAGGTAGCCTTGATATATTCAGGAAGGCTATTAGAATAATCCAGAACATATATTGACAACAAACCGTCTGCATATAGATAAGAAATGAGTAAATATACAAAAATACAAATGGATGTAAGACAAGGATGTGTCTTCTCACCGGACTTATACAGTGAGGGAATTAAAAGTCCTACCAGGATTCACTATTGGCGGTCACAACCATAACAACATAAGATATGCAGAGGGTGAAAAATGGCGTTCAAAATCTAAGCAAAGTATTAAAAAGCAGAAATATTTCGTTAGAAACAAAGAAAAGAGTACTGAACTGTTATGTAATATCAGTCCAGTTTCAAATTCTTTTTTCTATATATTTATCCGGGTGGGATATATAAAAATAAAGTTACTTTCTGATATATATATATATATATATATATATATATATATATATATATACAATGATTTACTGAAATTTAAATGAGATAAAATCAGAATACTGGTTTTTGGAACGTTGGTCAAGTCGAAAACTTTTCAGCATCGCCTCATAAACGCAGCGGAATTTTCACATCTGTCCACAATTAAATGATAATCCCATCTTTACTGTGATTCAAATACCGCCAGGTGGCGCTGCAACCAGTTACGAAAACCGCTTTCCACATTGACCACCCAGCTTTATTTACAAAATAGCAACTGATCTTCTTTTAAGATATTACTTTTCGTGAAGGGTATCTTTTAAATGTGCAAGTAGCGTAACGTGTATCGGATCGGATCAGAAAGTGGAATCAATGAGGCGAGTTCAAGTTCCACCCTAGTCTGTTGCGTTTACTTTTGCATTAATGCCCTTGAGAAAAACATGAATTCATTTCTTATTGGGTTAAATAGCAGAGCAAATTGGGATTTTTTTAAAATTTGGGCGGGGCCAGTCTAGGGAAAGATCCATTCTGAATTCAAAAGAATGAGGAAAGCATTGGGATACCACTTCACTATCTTTCGCAAGAAGTCATGGTGATTCACAGATAATGAGGAAAAGGAAAATCTATTAAAACGTGTGTATGCATGTGCGTGTAATGATATTTTTGTGCCAATATGTTTATATACATCGCTTTAGATTATATGCAATTTCTATGTTATCGATTTTTATAATCAATAATACGAATCTGATCATAATATCTGCTGCATTTGCCCCAAAGTGAGAAGCACGGAAATTCCACGGTATTCGACAAAAAAAGATAACAATAATACCCATGTTCTGCAATTATCAACAGATTATATGCATGCTAGATATAAATTTGAACGTATAAAATTAAGCAGTATTAGAAAGAAAGAAAAAAGGAAGAAATAATGAAAGAAAGAAGCAAATAAACAAATGTGAAGTATACAGAAGAAAAGAAGGAAAGAAGAAAGAAAGAAACAAACAGTGCAGATGTAGAAAGAAACACACGAACAAAAAAACAAAAGATGGAGAAGTAAAAAAAGAAAAAAAGAAGCAAACAAAGGAACAAACAATGCATATATAGAAAACAAGAGTAGAATGAAAGAAAGAAAGAAGAAGTGGGGAGATATTAAGACAATATTACCGTGACACTTTGACGAGAGACACTTCCGTGATGTCGGTTGAGCAACGCTTATCAATTCCAATTGTCTATTCGAAACGTAAAGCTGATCCATACAAACAAGTGGAATAATAGTACATGATAATCATCATAACGCCGAAGAGAAAGCAGGATAATTCCATTTTGCAGTGAAGGGGCGAATAAATAACTAACGAGGCAATTGATGCTTATGAGGCGAATAGTAATGAATGATTATTTAAATGTTTTCAGTTTCTAAATTCTAAAAATAGTTATTCGACAACAATTTCTGGGATGGGAATTCCTGATACATTCCTGATTATTTTAGTCGATTACCGAGTTTAAACAAACAGGCTGAATTAAAATATCTATTTAGTTAAATTATCTCAATTATGTAATTAAGTATTCTCACAAAAACTGATACTTTATTCATGCTTATGATATGTCTTTCTTTCTAGCTGGTCACATCTGCAGCCGTTATCACGTGAACGTCACATCTGAATGCTTTAAGAGATCATTCAGTGTTCTAATAGTGATTGTATTTTTTCAGGTATATTTTTAAACGCTTTATTTAGTTTCAAAACAAAGAAATAAAACAAAACATGAAGATCTATGTACCACCTTTCTTTAGAAATTGCTCGACTACGGTTCTCCACAGCTTCCTTTCTTTTGCTGCTTTCAGCAATGCTTGTTCTTTTACGATTCCTATTTGTCGTTGCGATACCTGTTCTACTGTCATTATGTAACATTTTCAAATAGATTACTCGTCGTTTTGTTTGCTTCTCTTGACGTCTATGTGACTTGTGTGTGTTAAATTCGCCAAGGCTTCTTTCATTATTATTCCAGCTGTCTTTTTCTGGCTGTTGGCAACCATTTCTTTATAGATTGGTTTCTTAAAACTTTTTTCTCACATAATGGTGATTTTCTAAGCGTGGCTTAGATGTGGCACAAGGCCGAAAATATGGGGCGCCTAGTGAGGATCGAACTCACTACCCAGTCGTAATTACACCATGTCGAGGTGCCTTTTTTTCTCATATAATAACGATATTCTCAACGTCGGTAGAATCACATCTCTATCACTTAATTTTTCATCCGTGATGAAATTGTTCAGCATTCATTGCCATATAGGAGGTTAGACAATGCATAACACCCTAGCACTGTTTTCTTGGTTTTTCGAGTTATTTTTCGATTCTTTTGTTCCTTGCTCAGCTTCTGAAAGTTATCTTTCGCTATTCCTAGATGCCTTCGGACTTCTGTATCAAACTTTCCATCTTCTGTTGCAACACTAACCCAGATTTGCACTTGATTTATTTTGACGTTCCCGGTATGTTCTTCGCATCTTGGGTTGTCCCTTTTGCTGACAATCATGTATTTTATCTTTTATAGTTAGCGTTTAATCCCGCTTTTTTTTGTTGCATTCATCGACTACTTTATATAATCTTTTTTTTCTGTTTTCCCTCTGAATCAGAACAGCGGAATTTGCTTGACATTTGTTGTTAATATTATGACCAATGATAATAAATCCTGGGTGGTCGTCTACTTGTCGGAATATATCTACTTATCTCTTTACGTTCCGTTTCACTTCACCTTAAGATACCTGGTCCATTATCTTCGTTTGCTAGCTAACTCCCGAAAATTTTTTAAAAATCGCACGAGATTCATTGTCGGTTAGGTCAACAGGGAAGCCGTCAGAGTCGTCACAGTGTCTTTTGCGTTGGAATTTTTTTTTTTCGCCGTCGCGTCGACATTTCATCCACATGATCAACTCGGCCTTCCGGTGGTTTGCCGTTGATGTGGAACACATTCAGTGTCACCGATATCTGTTTTTCAGTGGCTATGGAAGGAGGTAAGTGTTGGGTGAAAAAAAATTGTTTCCAATTAAAGTGAAGCGGGTTGAAACTCGACCTTTCTAAGTTAATTTACGCTACTCATCTTTACTACGTAAACGTCATGAGCTGTAGGAACGAGGCTAACGGTGGTAGACCATTTCTCTCGGTGAGAAGCATTCCTCACAAAGACTCGGGGTTGAATCAAAACTTGAAGTGGTTCACTGACCCTAACAAACAATAACAACAATAATAATCCTGATAGGCGTGGTGGTAATTTGGGATAAGAACATCGTGAGGGCGAATCAGGCGAAAATACAGAGGTACCATGAGCTGGCAGGGCAAATACGAGAAATATAACAAGGTGTCTCTTTTGAGATTGCCGCACTCGGAATTATTTTCCAGAATCTTTTTCCCTCGTGGAGTAATGGATAACGGCTCGGGTTGAGGAATCGGAGAGCCGAGTTCGAATTCCAGTCGAATCCGCTACATTCACTTACGTGCTAATACACTTGGGAAAGGTATGAATCCTTTTTCTCATCCCCGCTATGGGTAAATAACAGGAGAGACCGGGTTCTATAGCCTTGGATGGCCACTGGTCTACCGCAGAAAGAAATGGCAACCTACCGCGGGAAAAAATCTGCCTCGTCAGTTATGTATCGAAAGATACATGATCGCCTAAGTGTGTATCACGCATGGCACATAACTGACTGACTTCAATCTTGGGGATACCTGGCATCATTGTATGTACGCAAGCGTCAGTACTGTTTGGAATAGCTCGTGTGCCGAGGAAAGGATTGTACCTGATCGAAACATTTAACAACAACAACAACAATAATAATAATAAAAACTAGTTTTAACCCGTGAAAATTTCACGGTTTTCCTATTTTAATATTCTGATAAATCTTGATTCTTCAGTTAATGATTGGCGCATTCTACGGCAATAAAATGTCCGTAGAAATTCGCCTATCGCATCGTTAAATGTTTGACTCTAACAGCTTTGACAATATTGCAGTAACAATCATAAATATGAATGCTGGAAGTTATTTTAAGAAGTAAGGGGGTACAAATGAAAAGATCTGAAATTGGCAACTTTTTCCATTTAACCGAAACAGCTGTTAAACACTTCTATCTTCCCTTTTTTCTTTCAGTTTCTCACCAAGTAGAGTCTTTCCTCTCTTACCACGTGATCAAAACAGAATACTCCATTATTTATGCTGTATTGCGAACTAACGAAGGGAGGGACAAATACAATAATAATAATAATGAAAACCTTGGTGCCGTATTATTAATTTTTTCAGTTCCTTTCATCTAATTACATTATTTTTATATTTTCTATCTTGTTTTTGTATTTTTTAAACCTTAGCGACACACATATAAAGCAAAACTTCAGGAAAGCTTTGAATTAATTTCCCCTTATCCTTGGAAGCGTTAGTCTTAATAATTGATGTAATATTGTTGAACTGGAAGTAATTTCCGTTTTTGAAAACCTATTATAATGACTAATGTAAACAATCCAACTTCTAATCATACGTGGCAGTTAAGAATAAATTTGCAGCGCATTCACATTCCTTATTTCTACATGGCAGCGTACACAGTGGATTAAATGGAAAATATTGTTTTACTCCAAGAAATAAATAAGAAGCAAGAATAACAGGAAAAAAAGGAAACTCGGTTGGCCTGTTTTATCCCACCCGCCATAGCTCCTTGACTTTGTATTAATCGATTATGATCGCTTTTGATCACTGGCAAACGCTTTTGAGGGAGAAAACCTTCTCTAATGGAAATCAGATTGAAAAGTGCGGAGAAAATCTTTTTATCATCAAAACCTGTAGGACTTTAAATCAAAAGGCATCGAAGAGCTGCTTGATAAATGGCAAAAAGTCAATGCAAAGAATGGTGAATATATAAGTAAATAAAAATGAATTGTACTTAATTTTTAAGAATAAAGTTGATAGACGAAAACGGAGATTATTTTCGACTTAACCTAATCAAAACAAGATGAAAGAAATACCTCTAAGCAATTAATGCTAATAACAATACCTCATCTGAGAGATTCGGACATACGACTAAATTTAAATATCTCATCTACGAGATTCAGACATACGACTAAATTTAAATACCCACATCTACGAGATTCAGACATACGTCTAAATTTAAATATCTCATCTACGAGATTCAGACATACGACTAAATTTAAATACCTCCATCTACGAGATTCAGACATACGACTAAATTTAAATACCCACATCTACGAGATTCAAACATACGACTAAATTTAAATACCCACATCTACGAGATTCAGACATACGACTAAATTTAAATACCTCCATCTACGAGATTCAGACATACGACTAAATTTAAATACCTCCATCTACGAGATTCAGACATACGACTAAATTTAAATACCTCCATCTACGAGATTCAGACATACGACTAAATTTAAATATCTCATCTACGAGATTCAAACATACGACTAAATTTAAATACCTCCATCTACGAGATTCAAACATACGACTAAATTTAAATACCCACATCTACGAGATTCAAACATACGACTAAATTTAAATACCCCATCTACGAGATTCAAACATACGACTAAATTTAAATAAACAACATTCGAGGCAGTCCTGAAAATTTCTTGACCTCAGTTCACTTTCTAAAGTCTTATCAAACGACCAAAGTTAATTTTATTTTCAAGGTTTCTTGGCCGGGCAGAAAATTTTTCAGCACACCCTCATATATATTATAAAATAAAAACTAATATAAAATTTATGCTAAAGATAATGCCTCATCTAAGTGATTCAGACAAGTATATCGCAAGTCAATCACAATTTCTATTGGTGCACAGACAAGGGCTTTGGTCTACATGCACCTTTGGATATAGGTCAATAGTAAAACAATGGTGCAACACATATAAGGTTCTAGCTAATGATAAGTTCGTTACAATGTTCATTAAGGAAAAAGGATTGCTTGATTGATTTAATTTTTATGGCTTTGTGGGTTATTTAAAGTTCAAACATATTTTTGGACTGTAAGAATATTTTTGGCGGGTGAATTTGGCATTAACAATTTATTCTAGAATAACAATGATTTTTTAGATAAAAGTCCTACTATTTAGGCCATAGTGAGGGAGGAGATGGATTCATGCCTTTCTTAATGATATTTGCGCGTAAGTGTATGAAACGAACCTGACTAGAATTTGAATTCGAGCGAAAAAGGAAACTACATTGAAACCAGAGCAAATAGCAATGGATCTGTAAACACGAATAGCATAAGGTTGATTCAAAAAGTTTTCAGAATTTTTTGACAAAATAATTAATTCGTATGGATTCATAGCATTATTATTCAGTCATCAACATGGCTTTCCTGTTTTTTTTTACCTCCAGTTTTCAGCCAAGTTGTGTATTTCATTTTTATATTCCTCTTTTGATCGGTTGATTTCTGTTATACTCGTAGCTTGATTTTGTTGGAAGTGTTGAGCAGAAGACACGTGTGGTATGAAACGAGAAAAGTAATAGATCTGAAAATAAAAGATCTGAAGAATTTTCCGAATGTAGAACTTCCAAAATCCAGTTCCATGGCCGTTTGCTGCGTCGCATTTGCAACACTGCGTTGTCATGCAGCCAAATCACGAGTCAAAATCTTTGCTTAGTGAAAAGGTTTCTTTACGTCCAATGCGCCTGAGTTTGTGCAGAAACAGTTCATTATAATTTATAATAAATAATTCTCTTTGAATAACTCTACATACAGAAAATACCACAGACGAAACGAGCCTCTCACAATTCTATCTATATGTTCAGACGAGCTGTATTAGTTTCACCAGTTCAGACCTTCACAGCTAGGACCCATCATATTACGTACACGGTGTTAGCTAATCCTCATTCCTTTCGTATTCCACTGGTAAGGAGAGAGGTTCCATTTCAGACAGCACCTTCCCCAGAATTGTCACTTTGTTGAACACACTTTTGAGGAGATGCCTCCCCGACCACTACAATCTTAACCTCTAAGTCTGCAACAACCTCATTCTACCTTGAATAGCACTTGATTGTTAATATAAATATATCCATTAATAAATTTATCATTTTTAATAGAAATATATTACTTATTACTCTAAACATGATTTTTACTGGCTATACGAGTTTGTTTTGACATCACTGTTTTGTTTTTATTGTTATTTTCTTAAACAGTATCAATATCAACCGACCTAGATCAAGACGTCAACCCAAACACGTGCAGCCACTAAAAAATATTTTTTATAGTATAGGTCGAGTATCCTTTATCCGAAATTCCCAAATCCGAAAACTTCCAAAATCCGGAAGTTTTTCAGGGACTGACATGACTCGTCCCAAATGGAAAATTTCAGAAAGTACCGGGAAGGTTCCTAGGTGATGTACAACTGTTGTAAGTGACCTTATCTGCCCTGGTTAGGGGGCTCCCAGCTACGTAACCTACGTTGGCGCCAGGTTTTTTTGTTAGCGATCGTCACAGTAATACCTTTGTTCGTGGATTACTTACCATGTGTTTGGTGCCTAGTAAATATATTATTCAAAATGTCAAAAAGTCCAGCATTTATATATTTTTTGTGAGTAGTGATCATGTTTTTTTGCACATGTACAGAAAGTATAAAACATTATTTTACACGACATCTTAATTTCAGCACTTAAAAATCCGTGTGAGCATTACATGACTAACGTCATTATCTGTAATTATATGTACACAAAATTTATTAAATTTTATATAAAACTACTTTCAGGGTATATGTATAAACTGTGTTATGAAATGTAATGGGATATCGTGTTTATGCTTGGGTTCCATTCCCAAGCTGTCCCATTTTATAGCTGTTATATACAAATTAAATAGCCTGTATTCCAAAATGTGGAAAAAAAAAAAAAATAAAATCTGAAAACCGAAGCACTTCCGGTCTGAAAAATTTCGGATAAAAGATTCTCTAAATAATATTGGATTAAAAATCTATTTAAAAATTAAGATAAATATATCCATTAAAAAATTTAAAATTATTTTTTTAATATTAATAAAGCTTTTAAAATGTTTCATTTCTAATAAATAAAAACAAATCTATTTCTAATCATCAGATACGCTCCGAAACTTATTTTTTTGTGTCATGCGAGAAATGAAAGAAAAGCATTTAACTGCTGACCGATTTCACTTCCATAACTTCATATGGATCCAATTATCCTAGTTTCAGAATTTTTTTTGAAGGCTGTCAAAAAAACTAGAACAGTTGACTGATTGCCAGAGCAGCAAAAAGCTGGCATCAAAGACATTTCTCAGTTTCGGTTAACATTTTACGAAAGATTGTGCCGGGAACTTTTGCATCAAACCAGTATACTCATTGTTTACATTATTTAAACTCTATTGTCTCAATCTTTGTTGTTATTTCCACAACGTTTCGGCCTTCATCAGTTGCATGTCGATCCGGCTAACCTACAGAGTATTTCGAAATTAACCTTTTATTTAATCTACAAGGATAGATTGTTCTCGTTCCGCTTCAAGTTTGGGATACCGTTTTGTTCTTATTTAGCACTGATCCGTCATTGTTCGTTATGCTTTCACTTGAATTTCTATCATAAATCGAGTAGGATTGTCTTTGTTTTGTGTTGTTTCTTTTACCTTAGTTCCCTCAATACAAGACCTAAGGGCCACTCAAGGTAGAGGATTAATGAGTGAGATTGTTGAAAGGGAAGGCGGTGTTGGTAAGAAGTGCATATTATGAGGATACGTAGGATAGATATCGGTTGACCCTGAACTTTATGAGGTTAAGATTGTAGTTGTGAGGGAAGCATCTTCGTAGGAGTCTGTTCCACAAAGTAACAGTCCTGTGGAAGAAGCTGTCTGAATGGAACTTTAACAAAGGAGCTCGAAGGGAATGGAGATAAGTTTCCACCCTGAACATGGTATGGCGGTTCCTAGCTCGCGAGGACTTAGTTAGTTGAACTAGAGAATGTAACATAATAATAGTGATAAAGTAGCTAGAGGCTAGCAACATTTCATCAGATGGATAGGGTAGAAAATAATTCATCACCCACGAGGCCGCGTGCTCACTTTTTAAATCTTGTTGGATTATGCGACGAAAAGTAAACAAAATGTATTTATTTGAATACAGGTTCTTCATTTATTCAGGGAAATACTTTTGTTATGATAATCTATCATATCTTCAGCATCTATCTATCTATCTATCTATTTATCTATCTATCATATTCACAGACAAGCTTCTTAGTATCCTTATTAAAGAAAGGGAGACAATTACCATATTGATACATATTCATTTATTCCGAGTACTTTCGACATTAGCACAATGTCATCGTCAGGGTGTTGTTTATTTTTTAAAACAAAAGTTATTGTATTCATCATTTTTCTAAGACAAAATTGTTGTGTTCATCTGAAAATTAAATTTTTTTACCCGTGAAGTGAAAAACGCTATGGTCGTGTACTTTACGATTTAAATTTCACGATGTAAAAGTCAGGTGAGGTAACTAAGTTATAAACTGTTCAAATGTTTAAAAAAAATAAATATGTATCAACAATGTAATTTTCTGTCTACCTTTAGTAGCACAACCATCGACGGCCTCCAACGGGTTCCGTCCACCCAATTTCGCTCACAAAGCTTGGGTCAACTCGTGGCAGGGTTTTCAGGCATTTTCCAAAGGTGCCGCACACTGAGGTCGCCTCCCCCGAACTGAGGAAGAGCTACTGCGGTTAAGCTTTTCATTCAATTTTTCTTGTAATCGTACATGTATTTCCTTTTCTAGACATAATGTGCGTAAAAAACTGCCCGAATCTTTTATATAGCACTGAATATATATATATATATATATATATATATATATATATATATATATATATATGTGTGTGTGTGTGTGTGTGTGTGTAATTATTTATTCAAAAATTATAACAAATCACTACAAAAATAGCCATTTTGTTTCAACACTTCTGGTGTCTTATCAAGTGATGATGTTGAATGTAGAATAAAGGGTTTTAAAAGGTCCAAATCAATCAAACACCCTTCGCTAAGGGGAAACGCTGTTACATAAGCTGGAATGACCAATCAAAATACAAGTATACGAGAATTCAAAAAACTTGACAACGAACTAAGGTTATAATAATTATTTAATGCTTTAATGTTGGGGTTAGACTAAAATAGAATTTATTCTAACTAATAAATATTAAATTATATGATAAATTTTTTTTTATTTTTATTAATGTTTCTATTATTTTAGCGTTTGTTTTTTTGTTACACATGGATGAGACTAATAAAAACAACCGAAAGCCCTCGTATATATCTAACATACGTACAGGTCTTTATGTCAAGAAAAGAAATTATGTACATTATTTACATTATTCGGACTATTGTTCTCATCTTTGTCGCTATAATTATTACAACGATTCAGCCGAAACGTTGTAATAAATATGGCGACAAAGATGAGGACAATAGTCCGAATAATGTAAATAATGTACATAATACCTCATCTCAGAAATATAGACAGATACAAAAGAAATTATTTGGACGAATGAAACTAAAATTGAATAAAAAGCTTAATCGAAGTACCTTTTCAGTCATCTATATAATACTAAAAGTCCGTAATTGCGTGAGTGTTTGCGTGGCTGTGTGGTGCGTCCGTCTGACGCATAACGGGTTTACGAGTTGTTTAGACAGTAAATATTTTTAATTTAACTTTCTTCAAACAGACAATTTTTTTAATTAAAATATTTTAAAGTTAAAGACAGACACAAATAGATCCCGCTTTGGTGTTTTGTCAAGTTATTTGTAGAGTAATTATTTATATTTCAGCTTTCTTTAAACAGGCAATATTTTAAATATTTAAAAAATATTTTTTTGGCATATTAAAAAAAAATATTTTTAAGTTAAACTGATTTAAAGTTCAAGTTTATCCCGGAAGTTCTATCCTGCAAACAATCAGTAAAACGTTAAACATAAACTTGGCCACCAGACCAATGATGACACGAACGAATTGACATATTTAAGTGAATTGTAATAAAATTAACTTTCATTTCAATGGTATGTTGAACTCAACTTCAGTGTTTTATAACCTGAACCATCAGTGACCCAACGGGTCACGGGTAGTCTAGTCTTAAATAAAACTGGTGTAAAAGAGGGATTGCTCCCAAATATACAATTATATATATATATATATATATATATATATATATATATAAAGACATTTTTTATGTTTATGCGTTCTTTTTATAGATACAAATATTTAAGTAAATGCTTTGTTTATAATAAACAGTATTAACAACATTTATCGGCCTGAATGTCCGAGAAATTTTCATAGAAAATATGCATTCTCTGATAGGAATCGAACCTGTATCCTATACGGGGCCGTCGATATAGCCTGACGTACCTGAACCGATTGGGCCACAGAGGAGCGTTCGGTTAGCAAGGTCGATTTTACTGTTTTTAAACACAATTCTCTATGATTTTCTCTCATACATTCATATCTGCTCAATGCGTATCCGAATGAAAATAAATGACGTCACACATTATGAAATAGACAAAGTCCGACAATTACTTTTTAAAGACATTTAAGACAATATATATATATATATCGTCGGCATCCGTCCGTCTCGAGAGACAGTGGATTAGCGCGGTGCGCTACGAGCCTTAGCGAGATATATGGACAACTAGGGATGCCCAGACGTCTAGTTCCCCATCTCGACCTTGCTAGCAGACTCCAAAGGTGAGGATAAACCAATACAGTTTGGTACCAGCGCGGCTGCAGGAGTTGCCGGAAGGTAGCACAAAGTGCTGTCCATCCGCCTTAGGGGCTCCACTCCGGGTTTGAATTCAGAGTTGTCCTTTTTCCTAGACCAGTTGCCATCCAATGCTATAGAACCCAGTCTGTCCTCATATTTAACCATAGCTGGAGGGAGAAGAACAGGATTCACACCTTTCCCAAGGGTATTAGCACGTAAGTGAATGTAATGGATATATATATATATATATATATATATATATATATATATATATATATATATATATATATATATATTAGATTAGTACAAATATAAAATTTGTCACTTAGCTGATTGATGTTCTACTCAGCACCTCTACTCCGAACCTTTTAGTAATCGTTTTGACATTATCTTTTTAAGGTTTGGAAAATTATTTAAATTGTCATTAATATTAATCTATCATTTTTTCTATAATTTATATGTATTAACTTTTTTTGCAAAGCTAAGGTCGTTTTTAAATTCTACGACCATTACGAAAGCAGCATAAATCTGCAACTGAACTTACATGAAAGGAAAAAAAAGAAAGAAAAATTTATAAGCCATCTTTAGTTCTCTAATTTCATTAAGGAAATATTATTTTTCATTTTTTTTTTCTTGTGCAATATTCCTTTAGGACGTAGATGATCATGACGCTCTACAGATATCTTTAAAATCTGTGAATTGCCATAACTTATTCGGAAGAATAATAGAAGTGTTTCCCGTTGCCTTCTCTATGGTTTTCAGTTCAGAGTAATTCTTCTCTGAGACGAGCTGCCACCCAAGGTTAGAGTGCCCGGCCTAACTGGCTATTTATACATAGCCTGTGTGGGGGTACGAAGAAAATAGCTTCGCGCCTTCCTCAAAACAATCAGTACGAAAGTGAACGCTGCAAACTAGGCTGTAATTTGAACCCGGCTTGGCAATTTTATTTTCTGCGTCGATAACCGTTACGCTACACCCACATCCCTGGAATTTTTAGGATGCTTATTCATTCATTTTGTTAATTCCTTCTTCCCGGGATTACAAAAAAAAAAAAAAAAAAAGAAAAAGAAAGAAAAAGTTTAACTAATTTAAAAATACCGCAGTAAACGTATTGAGATGAAATGTTACTTAACTCGGAAATTAACCATCAGTTCTTTTTACGCCTTCAACCCCAAGAAAGGCGGGAAGCCACGAGCACGCAAGGGGTTACAGAGAGTTGGAGCGAGAACAAAGGGGTGTGACAGAAGAGAAGGGTAGGGGGATAGATCAGGGTATCTGGAGACGTCGATTGACGTTACATTTGAATAGTTGGAGATTATAGCTATCAGGAAAACAAGAAATGGGGGGGGGGGAGTTCCACAGGCGAGAAGTGCGAGACATGAAGCTATTGGAGTAGAAGAGACGGCCACATCTAACAGTTTCGACAGTGAAAGGGTGGGAGCGAGATGCCAGCCTAGTTGAACGCTTAAATTCATGAAGATTGTGAACCAGTAAAAACAACTCCTCGGAGCAGTTACCGTGAAAGTATTTGTAAAAAAGACAGAGGGAGGCAACGAACCGGTTTTCTCACTTCAAGTATTATATTTGGTTTATATAAATCACACACACAAACACACTTTTCCCCACATATATAGCATCCCTCACAACTATATTTCTATTATATATATATATATATATATATATATATATATATATATATATATATATATATATATATATATATATATAAGATTTAAGAAACAGCAGATATTTTTAAATATAGTGCTCAATATTAAACATTAAAATAATATAAAAATAAAGCGTTTTAAATATCATTTTTTATCTCGACATCGATGTTAGTAAAATTTCCAGTCTATCCCTGAAGACTAGAAATTTTACTAAGAAACATCAATGTCGGGTTAATAATTAATATTTAAAAAGTTAAGTAATCTTTTCATAATACACACACACACACACACACACACACACACACACACACACACACACACACACACATATATATATATATATGTATATATTACATGAATCATTCATACAAAAAACAGATATTGAAGCTAATGATATAAATGGCGAGAATACATCTTTGCAAACAAATCTAATAAATGACATTAACCCCGAATCTGTAGATGAATGTTATGATCCCAGTTTATAAATTCCAGTTGCATAAGGTTTTTTTTAATTTTTTTACAAGCTTTTATCTGTTCCTACAGATATCATCAGGTATGAAAATATATTTGTTTTTTACGTCCAGTTAATAACAGGACAACGAAAGAATAGGTGTAATCTGAAAGATGTTTTAAGAAATGTGTTATTGTTAATTGTAAGAAATTTTGGAGTATGCGGTCGCAACGCCGAGGTTGAATTTTTAAATTTTAAGATTGTGCGTTTTTGTACTAATATGGTAATAGGAGAATTCTTTTGTACTGGTAGTTTTTCTGTCAATGTGGTATGGACTAAATTGTTCAATAAATAGAGGAATGTTACAGTTGCACGTCGGATCAGTTATTTTAATATCAAGTATGTGGTGCAGTTCAATTTACATGACATGAATCATTCATACAAAAAACAGATATTGAAGTTAATGATATAAATGGCGAGAATACATCTTCGCAAACAAATTTAATAAATGACATTAACCAAGAATCTGTATATGAAGAAATATAGTCTTAGGGTGTACTATATTTATGGGATACAGTGCTCAATATAAGAGATACAACGTGTGTAAATATAAAAGTGAACATAGAAGTCAACACTTAGAGGCGACAGTCTGTTTCATGCTAGACGCAATCGTCAGGTCACGAGAGCTAAATAGCCGAGAAAAATAACAGCACTCGTGGCCCGACGATTGATTCTAGCATGAAACAGACTGTCGCCTCTAAGTATTGGCTTCTATGTTCACTTTTATATATATAAAATATATATATACATTTTTCGATCATCAGACAAACTATATATATATATATATATATATATATATATATATAAGAATATTGATGTATGATAAAGTATAATTTTTTTTTCTTGCGACGCGTTTCGTCCTTTAGGACTTCATCGGACTAAATTGATTATGTTGGTGCGACTGCACATGCGCACGAACGCGGGATGCTGGGAATTTTTTTTATATAGCCGATTTCATTTAGATTCTTTTTCTTTTTTCCTTCCATCACTTTTGTTAGTAGATATCGCACACTGTCATAATAGAAGTTCTGCCAGGAATAGTGAAAAAGATCCAAGGCGCAAATTTATTTAAAAATGAAAACTTTTTACACTTTGACATACATTTTCCATATATATATATATATATATATATATATATATATATATATATATATATATACAGTACGAGTCAAAAAAATGGACGCACCCATAGAAAGAGAAAGTCGATTTTTTGTATTTTTACCAAGACAAGTGAGTAATAGAATTCGTTTATTAATACAGGGCATTAATGCAGGTGTACATATGTACATTATACAAATCAAAAAAATGATTTAGTATTTTGTTGGCTAACCTTTTGCTTTATTAACGGCCTTAATTCTTCCAGTGGCCTAGTCAGAGTCCTGCCCTTAGCCCAATTGAAAACCTTTAGGCGATAATAGATAGCGGCATGTAATGAGTTAACACAGAAGATGAGCTTTTTCGCGAATTAAAGAAATGCTGGAAAAATCTGACGAAGGACGTTGACGTACTAAAGAATTTAGTCTATAGCATGCCACGAATATATATATATTGATGTAGATAAAGGAATTCTGGTTATAGGAATTTTAGAGGAACCTCAGGGGAAAATGCTACATTTTTTCTTCACCAAAATTAAAATAAAATAAGTAAACAAATTTTGCATGTAGGCCAAAAAATTAAAATATAAATAAAATAGAATGAAAATTATACCCAAAATATATCTAAAGTGAAAAGGTTTGATGAGCAAACTAAGCAAATCATCTACTCTGCTGGTCAGATGAGATTCAGAGTCTGCTGTTCATCCTGAATATAGACGTATTTGATTTTAAATCATTGCAAATATTCCTTTCTCATTGAATCAGTCCACTGTAGAGAAATTGGCTCTCACAAACCTTTCAGCCTTGGGCCAAATCTAAGTCTATATAAGGTTCCTACTATAAAGTATGGTCAGAAAATTAGTGTGTCGCTTTTAGATAAAGTTGAGACTCAAAAGTGAGTGCGTCTTCAGGAGATGATCCTTCTATGGTGACTCTGAACCAGAGACGAAAGTAAATTTTTTCGATTGATTTAAATTAAACAAAAGCTAATGACAGTTTTCGAGAAAAGCTAAGGATGTCTGGTGCCTTCACTGTTGCAGGGCGCATTTTTTTAGTCGCTGAAATTACGTCAGCGGAAAGAGCTATTAGCAATTTCTACATATGATCTAATTTAGGAATCCACATTCAAATACCACATTGTATTAACGAGTATAAGCAACACTTATATAGAGCCGAATATATATTTGGTCAAAAGAACGGATGGATATTTTATACAATACAGTCAATGTTATTTTGAATTAATGCGCAGAGAGAACGCACCTGACACGATCTTGAAAGCAGACCGGAAGCACGAATTTAAATATTTTGTGAAAATAAGAGCAAAAAAATGCGTTAACGATTTTAATCATCTAGAAGGGATTAGGTTTGTTTAGATCTATTTATATTCGATATGAGCTGGTTGGTTGGAGCGAATTTTAGCTTTATAGAAACGATGATAGAAAAATTAATACATCATAAAAACGGAAAATAAATCGCTCATTTGTATCAAATACAAGTGCCGAATGGAATGGACGTGCCAGTGGAAATTTTCTTTTGAACGTAAGTGTACTGGTTCTAATAAACGTTCCGGGAATTTGAATAAAAGTGTAATAAACGTGGTATGAAATAATAAGCGTGTCGTTCCAAATAAACACTGTACCGAGGAGGTGGGGGAGGTTCGGGTACCGAAGAAAATTATTTACCCGCGCTTGCGTTGGACAAAAACTTTAGTCTGGATTTCTGGGATCAGGAGCTACCATTATTTACATTATTTACATGCTGACTATTGTCCTCATCTTTGTTGTTGTTATCACTGACCTTCTAGGATGAGAAGTTATCATTAGTTACATTACTTATATGCTAACTATTGTCCTCATCTTTGTTGTAGTTATCACTGAATCTCTAAGATGAAGACTTACCATTATTTACATTACTTATATGGTGACTATTGTCCTCATCATTTGTATCCTCCGGCCTTCATCAGGTTCTCGTCGATCCGGGTAGCATTCAGGGAATTTCAGGGAACTGAACGATTTATTTAACCTACGCGAATAGATTCTTTTTCTGCTGCTCATGTCCAATGATCAGACATGAACAGCGGGACGAGAACAATCTACTCCTGTAGAATTATTTATAGATTATTTAAGCGGGACGTTTCTCATTTTATAAAAGAAGACGTAATTTTCCAAATTGTAGGGAAAGTATTTCAAGTCGTAATGTTTGTTTTGTTTATCTCTTTATTGGTTCAGTATCGTTGATTTCTGTCCCTATCATTTATCATTCAAACATTTTTAATAACATTTTGCCAACAATTTTATTCTTTTATCATTTTTTTATTTATTGATTGCAGTAATAAAACATTTTCTTTTGAGGGAGGACGTATTTTCGAATTTTTAAGAAAAGCGTTTCAATTTGCAACGTTTTCTTTTGTTTACTTTGTTTTTTTTTAACTATTGGTTCATTATTATTGGTTTATTATTTATCTTTCAAACATATTAGCAACAGCAATAATAAAAAATGTTCACATTTATTTAATGATAATTTTATACTTTTACTCTTCTTATTTATTGATTCGTTTCTATTATTGTCATTAAAGTATAAGTCAAAATAATACATTTGATAACGAACTGTTCACTCCGACATTCAGTCTAAATACATATATGACCGTTCCTTGTCATGATAGAGCGCTTGTGTATCACAGTGACCTAAAGAGTGAAGCCGCCTGGAGGTTCAACTCTTGTAGGGCCACCCATGGCGGTAAGGTCGAGGAGGAGAGACCAGACTGAATGCGACGAAACCCCGAAGAGCCAAACGGCGGAATAGGCAGAGATCTACACGATCTCAGTGACCAAACCGGCGGAGGACGACAGCGCCACTCGAGCCGGGTAACCAATGTGGTCCATAGACCAAGCACCCTGCAGACCGATGCAACCAGGTTTGCCAGATCTAGCTTGTCTCAATCCTCTTTGAGCCGCGAGGGAGGCGCTTCTGGCCTCGTGTTTGGACTTCTCCGTCGCGCGGAGTTGTCCACCAAAATCAAATTTACGGAAATGACCTTGCCAAACTCTCTTTGACTACTCTTCAGGAGTAGGGTTGGGTCGTTACATCCATCTCGGCCACAGCCACTAGACGAGAGAAAGGGAATTAAGAGAGAAGAGGCGAACAGGTGCCGACAACAACCCCTGGAGATTAAATAAAGTGTTCACTTCGAAATTCCTTGAAGATTAACTGGATCAACAAGCACCTGACGAAGGCCGGAAAGCACAACGACCGAACAACAACAAAGATGAAGATAACAGTCCGCGTATAAATAATGGACAAACTTATTTTCAACTATTTTAACACCTTGCATTATTTACATTATTCAGACTATTATCCTCATCTTCATTGCCATATTCACAACGTTTCGGCCGTTGTACGCTCCGGCTTTCTTCAGGTGATTGGAATTTCGAATCGAACCCTTTATTTCGTCCACCGGGGCCGAAACGTTGTGAACGTGGCAATGAAGATGAGGATAACAGTCCGCATAATGTATTAGGTCATCCCATAAGTTCTGTCCGAATTTTAACTTTTTGTTAAAATGAACGAAATTTAAAGAGTATTTTATAATGTCTAATGGAGCTGAACATTATTTTTATGTTTAGATGCATTTAAACTGATCAAATTTTATTTCAGAGAACAATAAAATTAAATTTTGTTTGATTAAAACCCTGCTAACATGGAAGTACCCAAGAATCATTTGAGGCACATAATGCTTTATGAGTTCAAGAAAGGAAACTCAGCAGCCGAAGCGGCTAGAAACATTCACTCAGTTTATGGAGAAGAATGTGTGAATGAAAGAACTTGCAGAAGATGGTTTGCAAAATTCAGAGGTGGAGATTTCACTCTTGAAGATGAAGACCGAACCGGACGTCCAGTTGAGTTTGATGAAAAGCTTCTTGAAGCAGCCCTTGAAGAAAATCCTGCTTTATCAGTTGAGGAATTGGCAGTGGTTCTCAGTTCAAACCATACAACTGTTCATCGTCATCTTCAACAACTTGGAAAAGTTCCTAAACTTGGAAAATGGGTGCCTCATGAATTTTCTGAAAACAACCTCAAATCCCGAGTTGACATCTGCTCTTCTCTCCATTCTCGCCAACTTGTTTCACCTTTTTTGAATAGACTTGTGACTGGCGACGAAAAATGGATCTTTTATCGAAATGTTAAGTGTCGTATACAGTGGCTTGGTAAAGGTGAAGGACCCCAGCCACAGCCGAGAAGGGAACTTCATGGGCAAAGGGTTCTTCTTTCAATTTGGTGAGATTGCCAAGGAATAATCCACTTTGAATCCTTACCACCTAATGCAACAATTAATGCTCAAATATACTGTCAGCAATTAGAGCGTTTGAACCAAGCTTTGAGGAAAAAAGACCTTCTCTAGTGAATCGAAAACGGGTGATGTTTCATCAGGACAATGTGCGACCACACACAGCAAGAATCACGTCACAAAAGATCGAAGAACTTGGTTGGGAGAAAATTCCTCATCCACCTTATTCTCCCGACCTTGCTCCTTCAGACTACCATTTGTTTCGTAGCTTACATAATCATTTGGAAGAAACAGCTTTTGTAACACAGGAAGAGGTTAAAACTGACATTTGTGAGTTCTTCGAATCAAAGCCAAAAGAATTTTACAGTAATGGAATTAGTAAGATTGTTAATAGATGGAAGGAAGTCATAGATAATTTGGTTACTTGTTTTCTTTATTCAAAATTCGGACAGAACTTATGGGATGACCTGATAAATAATGTAAATAATCATAATACCTCATCCCAGAGATATAGACAGATATTTTAACACCGTTAAATGCTTATTGATTTTGTGATACTTTAAGGTGTTAATTAATTTTAAATGAGAAAACTCAGGTCTGAAAGTGTGAAAGCCTGGATTTTTCTATAGAAAGAACGACTTGAAAACTAGCTCAAAATAAACACATTAAAATCGTTAATCCTATGAATCAACCAGCGACGTTCATTAAAGTGGTTGAAATAACTGTGCACTTGTCAAATAACGAAAAGCTTTGTTTTCATAAGGAGGAAAAGTAATCTGATTCTGAATGATTTTCAAACATTTTAAGATTATGAGGATAAGTAATACGTTATTTCCGTTTTGGAGAAGCAATTGTAATGAAAAATGTGTCATCCAAACTACTCACCATACGTGGCAGTTAAGAATAGATTTGGAGATTTTCCAAACTTAGTAGTGGCAGCATACACAGTGTACAGACAAATGTTGTTGTTCTGATTCAGACTGCTTCCCGGTCTTTTGAATAGGAGAGGTTTATACTTTGTTTATTGTTTAAGATTGTGTCTCCGGTGCATTCTAAAGTCTACTTATTCTTTTTCGCTCCGAGCAGTCTCCTTGCATTTTAGTGACATTATCGAATTGCTTGGGGTGAATTCATTAAAAAAACAAAAATGATACCACGTAAATCCGCGTATAGCAAGAGTATCACAGAAAAGAATTTTGGATCTCGGTTGGTCTGTTTTATTCTCAACCACTATATTCAGCTGACTTCACACCAACCGATTTTTATTGTCTTTTTCGATCGTTGCAAAACGTTTTGATGGAAAAAAAAAACTTTTTCTAACGAAGACCAGATTCGAGAGTTTGTCGAAAACTTTTCACATCAAAAACCTGGGAATTTTACCCAAAGGGTATTGAAGATCTACCTGATAAATGGCAACGAGACATTGCAAATATTGGTGAATATATAACTGAATAAATTGTTATTGGACTTTATTTTTCGAAGAGTAAAACTGATAATCAAAAACCGAATATATGACTCGGCCTAATATTATTTAGGTTAGAAACAGGCCACCATAGTTGGGTATATACGACGATCGCACTATCTTTAATAGCGAATTAGTCTGTGAGGTGAGTTTGCAAATCGTCTGGTTATTGTACGTTATTTTGCCACAAGGCTTCAGTAAGGATAAAACTCATGATAATATTAATTGCCTGCGAAACTAGATTATTAACTAACGTCCCTAGCAAAGAAATATACGCTATTACACTTAGTGTATAGAAGAGATAAGAGCTTTTTAATCTTATTTTCTATTTTGTGATGGTTGATTTTCACTAAATTTGGCTCCGTATGACACAAAGCCACTTGGGTCAGCCAGTGATGACGCAATTTAATACTCAATTGAATGATCGAGGAAAACCCGTTTGTTAACCATTACTTCAAGGCAACGATTGGGCTTGGCAAATATTGCATTTTAAAAAAGAAGTCTTAAACGAACAAACAGGTGTCTTGTACCTACCGAAAATTTCTCATAGCCCTGACAAGACCTGACGCTCAATAGGGGAAGACTGTTATGTAACGTTCAATACCTACAAAATCCATCTAGTAACATTTCATCATTGTACTACTTCAGTAAGTACCTCTCTTTACTTACTATGCTCTATCTTTACAAGAGTCAGGATACTTACCTGGCACAGAGATATTTCACCGGCACAGGGGGTATCACGGCCATGATTAGCTTAGACGAACTTTGACCAGCTATCACTAGCTTAGACGAGCTCTGACCAGCTTGGACAAGCTATGACCAGCTATAACCAGCTTAGACCAGCAGCCCGAGTGTTTTCACTCGGCTTCCCACGTTAAAAATCGGCCTTGTGTCACAACCTGACTCAGTGGGGTGGGGTAAGTAAATCGCCTTTACACGAGTCAGATCAGACCAAAAATGGATGTACTGATGCCATATCTCGATTAATACTGCTTAGTCCTCACTTTCCAACCATGATAGAGTTCAGAAGTATTCATAATGATTTCAACATGTAAGAGTTTGATATGTCATAAAATCAACCAACCCAAACCCTTAGTGCATTGTACATTTGCAAGGGTCAGGGTGGATCTAGGAACACCAGCAATTAAGAGGTGGTTCCACGCTCCACAAAACCACCTGATCAGAGGCCTTGCTGTTGGATGTAGTTTATCGTCTTACCCTGGACGCGAATGTAGTTTATCATCATACCCAGGAAGGGGTACTGTTTAAATTTAATTTCAAATGATTATGTTTAGTGTAAGCATATATCCTTCGCTTCCACTGACACCGAATCGGGCACAAAGAGTTTTGATATTAGAACTTCAGGCGTACGTGGATTAGTGACAAAAATTGGTTACTCTCCCTTGGTACACCTCATTTGGAACACCTCGTGTATCAGGGATTAACCTTAATCCGTCTCTTATACCTCTTCCATTCAGATGACACGTCTCATTCATCATTAACGTTTCGATTGTATTTTTTTATTCACACACACACACACACACACACACACACACACACACACACACACACACACACACACACACACACACACAAATCAGAAATCATTGAAATTAACTTTGGAATTTACATTTGAACAATGTGACCTTTGTTTCGATTTGGCAATACTAAATGCGGCTAAAATACGACAAGCGAAGATAATTTAGTAATTTATTAGGCATATTTATTTTGGCCACCATTACATGTCTGGCACATGGCTACAGTTAGGAAGCATCTAGATTACACCACAACGGGTCGCTCTTTATTATTTAGCACTTTTTGGTACAAGAGTAGAAGTATAGGATACACATTATGGAACTCAAGCATTGAAATTAATTCAAATATAAACATACCGTGTAAATGACCGTCCCGAGTAAAAGGCTTTCCTGACCCGAAAAAAATGTGTCGTTGATATAATAATAATAATAATAATAATAACCTGTATAAATAATTGATACAGTATCAATTATTTATACGGATTATTATTATTATTATTATTATTATTATTATTATTATTATTATTATTATTATTATTTTATTTTTTTTAAAGGTATCTTTAATATTTTATACATACTTTAAAATACCGTATCCCGTGGTGAAAGATCCTTTATTATTTAACTTAGATTGACACAAGACTAGAAGCATTGTGCACCTTGTGGGGATCGAACGCACAACTCAGAATCGAAAATCAGCTGTACCGTTACATTGCACACATGATAAGGAGCTGAAACTGGATTAATTTTTTAGTTCATCAAATTTACTTATCTTAAGAAAATATCTATATTTTTTTTATCTGAATTTTGATTTTGTGAAACTTACATTTTTTCTGGTTAAAATTTTAATCCTTTTTAAGATAAATACTGTGATCCCGAAACCAAGAAAGCGATATGCAGATTAGAAAGAAGAGAAACGTAATGAAATCTCAGAGTTAGCGAGAAAGTTTTGCACTAATCTCTCTTAGAGATAGATAGATAGATAGAGAGAGAGAGAGAGAGAGAGAGAGAGAGAGAGAGAGAGAGAGAGAGAGAGAGAGAGAGAGAGAGAGAGAGAGAGAGAGAGACCTAAGACACTTTTTTGGTACGCCATTTTATTTTGTAAACGTTGTATAGATGCTTCGCATTCATATTGGCAATTTTAACGCTTTAAAAGGTACTTGATAAAGGTTAATTATTGGGAAAGAATTCTGTTTCCATCTCATTTGATGTGAAAAAAAATATATGAAAGTATGGCGCTTTTTAAGCGAACCGCCTTAATGTAATTGTATTCTGGCTGACCCGCTAAGAAAATGCGACTAATGGAATGTGTGCGTTAGAGAAGAAGTTTTATGGTTTACCGAAGGACTGCTCACATAGCACTAATACTTACCATCATTCTCATTTCGGATTCAAAGGGGGAATCATTTAACTCATTGAGAGACATACTTCGTGTAAACATTCCATAGAATTCCTTACTATTTCCCCAGTTTTATTCGCTATTTCACAACCCTAAAGATGAGTTATATGTCGAGACAAAAAGGAAGACGGGGCGGAAGACGAAGATTTATGGCCAAATACTCAAGTTAATACAGACTTGCAGTTGGTAAATCAGTCTGAAGCATTTCAATATCCAAAGGAATCCAGTATTATTATATACTAGCCGTTTATATAACCAGTGATATCATAGGCAGGATTTATTAAACTAGCCGTTTATATAACCAGTGATATCACAGGCAGGATTTACTAAACTAGTCGTTTATATAACCAGTGATATCATAGGCAGGATTTATTAAACTAGCCGTTTATATAAACAGTGATATCACAGGCAGGATTTACTAAACTAGCTGTTTATATAACCAGTGATATCACAGGCAGGATTTAATAACTTAGCTGTTTATATAACCAGTGATATCATAGGCAGGATTTATTAATCTAGCCGTTTATATAACCAGTGATATCACAGGCAGGATTTATTAAACTAGCCATTTATATAACCAGTGATATCATAGGCAGGATTTATTAAACTAGCTGTTTATATAACCAGTGATATCACAGGCAGGATTTATTGACTTAGCTGTTTATATAACCAGTGATATCACAGGCAGGATTTATTAAACTAGCTGTTTATATAACCAGTGATATCACAGGCAGGATTTATTAAACTAGCTGTTTATATAACCAGTGATATCACAGGCAGGATTTATTAAACAAAGATGACAAAACTGCCATTTACTCGGTTGCAAAATAAATCGGGAATTAATACAAATATCTATTTAAAATACTTGGAAATTATTTTATTGGAAGCCAAGATAGGTAGGCATGGTTTTGATTTTTTTTATAATCGCTTTACTACGATTCCATTCTACTTGTCTTACCAATAGTTAGATGAGTGACGGCTTGGGACTACCAGATGCTGTAAGCTTGGAATTGCGGGTTGGTGTAATGGATAATATCTCGGAATTATTAACCAGATGGCCGAGTTCCAATTCACTTACACACAAATACCCTTGACAAATGTATGAATCTACCTTTTCTCACTCCAGCTATGGGTTAATTAGTGTTGTATACAGTACCTATGAAGACTAATGGGTATGTCCCAATCCTCATAAATACTTTGGACACTATTGCAAGCGGGGGGGGGGGGGCAATATAATGCCTAACCTGGCAGCGTGAGCTGTCAGCATGGGAAGCTCTTGCCGTATCGAACTCTTTGCCAGAAGGCAGAGAGGAACCCAGACTAGGCTATGCCGAAGGGCAGAGTCTCGTCCGGGGAGATAGACAGATACACAATCCCGCAATCCCAATTTTTGTCCAACCCCACGGGCTCGGATATCCCCGCATTAAATTTGGCCTTGTGCCGCATCCTACCTCGTGGGGAGACAGGTAAATATCGTAATATGCTGTCTAAGTAGTTCACCACTAGCAGTGGTTTACCTACTTCACACCGCTGGCGAGTATTGCATTTTGTTGATGGTATGAAGATTACCATTTCATTTTCAACCTCCGTTTTGGTTATTCCTCATTCAGTAACCCTTTCTAGGTTACAACAATTAGTAAAACTTGTATCACTAAAATTTCCACAAAATAAAATAAAATTATGCAGAAAATATTTAGATCTCGGCATTAAATGACCCGTAGAGGTTAGATATGCTGTCAAACAAAAGAAACCAACTAACATTAGTTTTTGTCTATCCTCCCAAAACTCAATTTTTCTTCGGAAGTAGGTGATGAATATTTATGATTTAGAATCAAAATCTTTAGACCGCAAAGTGGAATATTTACGAATTAAAATCAAAATCTCTGGGATTAAAGGATTTTTTCACCCCAAGCAAGACAACAAATCTACTAAGACATAAGGTGTTACTGAATGTGAGAGAAAATGAGAAAAAAACAACACTATTAATGAGAGAGAACAATAAAAGAACAGAAAACAAGAAAAAAAAAAGAAAAAAAAACGAAGATAAAGATTGGCACTGCAATTAAATTTTTAATACCAAAGCTAACTGGGAAGCAAGAAGCCGGGAGAAAGCTCCACAATCGAAAAGTGCGAAAGAAGAAACTATCAGCATAGAACTTACGGTTACATGTAGCCATTTCAACTGTAAAATGAGATCTTGCCGCTAATCTAATACTGAGCTTAAATTCATAAAGTCTACGTACAATAGAGAAAGGTTTATCAGAACAATTACCATGAAAAAATTTATAGAAACGGCAAGTTACGTTATGGCGGTTGGAAAGTGACTGAAGCCGAGATGCCTGGTCAGGGCCAATAACAGTGCAGATTCTTCTTTATATTTTATCAAGAATGTTTAAATATATAGCAAGAAGACCAGATCAGATCAAGCAACAATGTTCAAAGCAAGTTTACTTATAAATGTGTAAGATTCAGGCGATAAATATTTTCTAGCACAACACAATGAGCCAACATTCCTAGAAGCTGATGAAAATTTCTGATTTTAGCAGCGAAATTTCTGGAAGTTGATGTGAAAATTTACGATCTCTTCGCTTTGGGAATTAACATTTACGATTAAGTAGCGAAGTCTATATGCGTTAGGAATTAATATTTATGATTTAGATGCAAAATGTCTTGATTTGGGGGATGAATATTTACGATTTAGAAGAAACATCTCTTGGGATGAATATTTATTATTTAGATGCAAAATGTCTTGATTTGGGGGATGAATATCTACAATTTAGAAGAAACATCTCTTGACGGGATGAATATTTATTATTTACAAGCAAAGTCTCTTGATTTGGGGATGAATATTTATGAATTGGAAGCAAAATCTATGGATGTTGTTGATGAAAATGTACGACTTAGCAAGGAATGTTGCAATTATTTAGCTAAAACTTGTTTTAAAAAGATTTAACAAAACTTAGTTTGTATGCTGTGCCTTGAAGTAGTCATAAAGTAGTCATAAATGCAAACATTACTAGAATAATAATAATAATAATTATAATATAATCCAATTATATTCTTAGAAAAAATTATTGTAATTAATTTTAGTTTAGATATGCAATATCGATCAGGTTAAAAAAGATTAAAGTGGTTAGGATTTAAGATAAAATTTACTGACAGAATTGTCCTATTGCATCTCCAGTTATACCATTAATTTTTAGGCAACTGAGAATCTAGGATCTTTTAATCAAGAAAAATTTACGATTGCACTGCACATGTCTACCGCTATCGGAAGACTGCAAAATTATTCATATTAATAGTAAGTATAATATCTATACAAAGTAGTTAATACTAAAGTGTACATTCCTTATTGAAGCCTAAGACCAAGGAATACTTGTGGTACTGGTACCATATAACCAGTACTATCTACCGTACGGTCGGGTTATCGGCGACTAAACCATTTCCCCTACTAGGCTTTTGGTGAAAAGGGCAGCTAGACACCCAGCAGGATTAAGAGCAAGACCAGTGAAAGGGTGGATAATCTTTCAGGTAAAGGTCAACGGCCATCTAGCACAACGGAGTAGAATCGGCTCCCTAACTATGTGTACAGCCAATGCGGTGATAGCACGGCATTTGCTGAGCGGAGGACACTTGCTAGACTGAAAAATTAATGGTCAGGGTGTAGCCCCTCCCCACCCCTATGGAATGAATGATTACATATCCATGACATGACAAAGTTGGAGAACATCGCCTGTGGTTTGATCTCCGCCTGATGTACCTGCAACTCATAAATGAATACATCTCAGGCTTTCAACCCCAATATGTGGAATGAACTTGTCAGGTGCTTAGCTGCACAGCGACTCTACAACTATACCTGGTCATGGGACTGATGATGATGATGATGATAATGATGATGATGATGATTGATTCAATCCAATCACTTCATTTCTTGCTGAAAATGCATAAAATACCTTGCAAAATAATGATTCAATTTTTTGTATTTAGAAAACGAATGCAGAGATTTATATGAAATTTCTATTGAGATTCCCTTCAACTGATTGGTCAAAATCTAATTTTTTTCGGAGGTAGCCTCTTTTCTTAATTGGCGCGTTTTTAAAAAAAGATCAACAACGAGTATACTATCCACCTTGTTTTTCAAGTATATATTCCTATTAGCACGGAATATAACATCTTGATAGTAACGATTACCACTGAGTAGAGAGTTCGATCCTCACTGCGTGTCCCATACTTTCGGCCTTGTGCTACATCTAAGCTACGCTTGGAAAATCATTTTGGGAACCCCGACGTGGTGTAATGGTTAGCAAGCTTGTTTTGCTAGAACATTACGACTGAGTAGTGAGTTCGATCCTCACTGGGTGTCCCATACTTTCGGCCTTCTGTTACATCTAAGCTATGCTTGGAAAATTACTATAAGCAAACTGGTTTATGTGACTAGCATATTAAGTATAACGCTATGATAAACTGACTTAGTTTACCTGCTCTATGAAGCTTTGAAAGAAAGGAAAGGCTAGCGAAATTTATATTAATTATTAAAATATCTCAGTATCTATTACAAAACACTTTAAGTCACCTCATTATTCATTAGTGATTAGCAAGCTACATGACAACAGACCATGAGGACTGTAGTGAGTTCGACTCTCACTAGGTGCCCTATAATTGTGACTTTGTTCTACACAAGGTTAAAAGCCCAAGAATTCCATGGCCGAACTATGTGAGCAATGAGGAAGTCTTAAGGAAAATAGGAACAACAAGGGAAGTGATACTTACAATCGAAACTGGAGAATTTAACACACGCAGGAAATATTGAATCAAGGGGAAACAGCAAGAAACCGACGACGAATTTGAATGAATTGGTGGTGGAACAAAAACAAAAAAATGGTACAAGGTAAAAATAACTTAAAGTAAGGAAAATTAGGAAGTTTTAGAGAGCCAAGATCAACCACGTCCTAACAAGACTTGACACATGAAAGAAAAAAGAATGTGGTAAAAAATATATTATTTGGTAAAATGCTAAAATATAAGCTTTAATAGACGCTCAATCTGTTTTTGCCACAAATTTCGGCAGCTTGATAACTTCTTGCCAATACGACTGAAACCTCTGTTTAAGGAACTTATTCATGTATATAATCCAAATTAGTAATTACTTTGTAACTAAAGTGAGAGATCTGACACCCCCAGAGCTTTAAGAAAAATAAAAGGCTTGAAAAAGAAATACTGCTCCCTAAGATTCTAGGAAGTTCATTTATGCCGCAAATCTTGAACATTAATAAGCAAAACCATGGACGTAACTCTTCCAATATTTTTCAAGAGCGCGATTTCAGAAAAGAAAAGACAGTGTTTAACACTGTTCAACAATATTTCGACGGCATGTTTGTCTTCTTCAAACGTGTTTCTCAAGGCAAGCGATGTTTGTACAAAGACTTGTAATAGTTTGTAGATCTTATATATTTTTTATATTTGTGCGGTATGGATTATCGCCCCTTATACGTATTCCGTATTTACGTAAGTCCAATCGTACACACTCCATTCTAAGTCGAATAAAACTTCAGATAAATTACACCGGCATTCATCTTCTCACTACAACTTGTATGCAATTTTAAAAAAAAACCCAAAAAAACCGATAGACTGTCGAAATATTGTTGAACATTGTCAAACACTGCCTTTACTTTTCTTTTCTTGAATCGCGCTCTTCTCCATCATCATCATCATCATCATCATCATCATCATCATCATCATCATCATCATCATCATCATCAACAACAACAACAACAACAACAACAACAACACCCCCCCAAAAAACGAAAACAAAAAAATTGTTCTCACAAGTACATCCCACACATTACGAAGGGCTTTATCTATGTAAAATATGTGTGATTTAATTTTTTTTTTTTTCAAAACTGGCCAGTAGAAAATGTCATGATGACATTTCTGACCTTAGGTCGACCCGGAAAGAAATGAGTACACACAAGAAATCAAAGGAAATAAAAATAATAATAACAACCTTACAATGACAGTGTCAAAAATACTATTCTCTAAGCAACATTTGCCTTAATTTATGAACTATGGTAATTTTCTGTATTTAATATTAGACTCTTGCGACAAATTTAAAATCGACATTTTGATGTTTCAATGCCTTGCTTCTTTTTTCTTCTTCTTCTTTTATGCTTTTCCCAGATTTCTGTATCCGTTTTATGAATATTTGCCAACTGAACAGTCTTCCGAGAGCTAATTGTATTAATCATTCGAAATGTGATGTTAGTCTGACTAGTAGGCCGGAATATTGCAAGAGGATCTTAGTCATTAGCTTTGTCAGTTTGGGCCGCCGTAACCGGTTGTAAATAACTGAACCATATCACCCAATCATCGGCAGATCAAATTGAGGAAATCATTTCGGGCAGACATTATTTCTTTTTCGCCACCCAAACACGATCAAAAACTCATTTAAGCATAGATGGATAAGTGAATGACAAAATGGAAAAGGAAAGACGCGTTTTGTTCCGAGAAGGAACTTCCTCAGAATAATAATGTTTTTTTTTTTATGGATTCTGTCCTCTATATCAAATGGTAGGGGGAGATATTAAAAGTAAGACGATAAACGACATTCGACAACATCAGATCAGAATTGATCAGAATTGATCAAATTAATTGCTGGGGGTGGTAGCATCTGTCAGGGTGCCAGGTATGGGCAAATAGTTACCCCCAGCAAAAGAGACTTTCATATGGATGTCATGCATGGTGCCAAACATTTTCAGAAATAACTAAACTGTCAGCTGTATACAACTGATAACTGAGATCAATGATTAAACATAGCTTCAAGTGAATGACGCCTGTGGGTTTTAAAGACAGTCGTGCTTCTTCGATCGACGTGGACTGGTGCTACAGAATCGCAAACGAAGTAGTCTAACAAATAACACTTGAGGACTTCCAATAGCAGCAACAACTATAATGGATATCGCATGTAACTCGAAGATTAAAATAATGACATCACCAAAATTTTGACGTTCCACACTACTTCAAACAAAAGATTAGGAAGGAAACCCTATCAGTACAGGAAAGAACGGTAACAGCTACTGAATTTGAGAAACTTATTTTCCTGAAAAATTATTTTAAGAGAAAGATTTTACAAATTTCACTAGAAAGCAGCATGTCTAAATTCTTCGTCAATGAATGAATGCCGAATATTTCCTTATATTATCATAACTATTGAGACAGCGGCATTAGCGTCTACAGAATATGATTTAAAAGATACATTCATTTTTGAATTAATGTGACGAAGATTTTAAATATGAGACTTAAGATTTAACGAGACGATATTTTCGTTTAAACTTTTAAATTCGAAAAAAAACATTCTCAGTGGTTCAAGCTTTATCCCATAAAGAATATTATTTAAAAGCATTTAAAATTTGGGTAACTACCATCATTCGTTTATAAATGTGTAATACCCAAAACGAATTGTTGTGCTTCTTGCTTGCCTTCCTATGTCAAATAGTATTCACTGTGGGCGGGGCAACCATTTGTGAATTCCCTGACCCATAAATTATAAGTGTATTTTAGTGGCGAGTTTGACCCAGCTGCTCACAATTGTTTTTTTTTCGGTTCGAATAAAGACTTAATGGGTAGACTTTACTGTTAGCTCCGGTCCCATCTGTCCCGTGAAATGGGCTTGGTTATCATACTTCAAATGAAACCACATTGGTTTGCCATCCTACGAAAGCAAAATATTTTAAAAGGTATCAGCCCACAATTTTAGGTAGATTTTTTATTTTTAGTGTATCTCCTTCAAAATACCCAATTCACTCGGTTTTTGTGGGTCAGATCAGAGTTTAATCCTCACTTACTTGGCGAGTCTACCACTGCTCTATCGCTGCTACCATGGAAAGTGCTCGGAAGAACTGCATCTCCTTGTTCCACCAGGCCAGACCTTCATGGCTAGGACCCACCATGCCACTTACATAGTATTAAACGTATTCTGTCGGCGAGAAGTAAGTTCCACTCAAACAGCTTCTTCCCGCGAACCACTGCCCTATGAAACAGACTTCCCAGAGGATGTTTCTCCGATAGCTACAATCTCAATATGTTCAAGTCTAGAGTCAACTGTTATCTTCCTCTTCTGTCCATATAAACTACTACTTAACGCAACTAACTCGAGTGGCCCCCCGACCTTGTAAATCTTACTGAAAAAAAAAAAAAAAAAAAATTCTTATAGCTTTTAATGTGGGGATGGTTTCCGGTCAGGAGGTCAAAACTATTTTCGGAATTGTTCTCTACACAAAGTCTGTCATATATTTCCAGTGGCGAAACGATGAAGATTTATGCGTATTATCGCAATAAATTAATTTCTTTTTTTATTAGTTTTAAGTGGCGTGAATGATTAGGATTATAAATGACTAATCAGTTAAACTAAAATCTTGGCACTTAACACTTTTGAATGAGGCACTGTTACAGCATTGTTGCCTTACTCTGCTGACTCATTTGGGGAATTAAGACAGGAAGTTGCCATTTACTGGAAATAAATGATTAAAAAGACGCCGACTGCGATCTCTCATAGGCGCTGCCATTTTGTTTTCGATTAGATACTCTGAAGTATAGACTAAACGAAAAGACCCGCTCAATATACAATATAGTAAAAATACGTCATAAGTCAGCTCGTATTTATACGTTACTAGAAGTAAAACCCGTCTTCGACCGCGTCTTTCATTACCGGGAATGTTTGCTGTTCAATTGGAGCAGTTTAAGTTTAAAGTCAGCACGCCCGAAAATCAATGTTAGTAACAACAATTGGGTGCAACTGAGGCACATCCTCAAATGGGGGAGATTAACAATTTGAATGGTGGGGGGTGAAAAGGGAACTGTATAATAATAAATAATATTATTAGTAATAATTTAAACTATTTATTAGGTTGGTGCAAAAATAATGTCGTTTTCTCACATGAAGTTGAACGTCAAAAAACGACATTATTTTTGCACCAACCTAATATTTTATTAAAGTTTTTATGAAAGATATATATCCAAGAACAGATAGTAAATAGTAAAACGTTGCTGAGTGTTATAATGGACAGGAAGTAGTGGAGAGCCATTGTCGCCAACAATTTGGACTCAAAACCGACACTGAAGAATTATCTATTAAACAAAAATATTTCCTCAAAATCAGAAGAAAACTGGAAATGCATAAACAACATCCGATCACACACACACACACACACACACACACACACACACACACACACACACACACACACACATTTTGAGAATTATAGATATAGATTATAATTATCTAAACAGGTTTGGAAATAGCATAAACGCTATTTTTTTCTAATCCAGTTCACCCTATACAAGGCAGTAAAGCCACTAAGACACAAGGGGTTACTGTTTCTCTCGCTGTATTTCTTATACTAAATCATTTAATATTAGCAACAAAAAAGACCCCAATGGCACCTTAGTCCGCTCAAAAGTACTCCCTTTGGAAAGTTCATCCATTTATTCTGGGAAATCTTAGATTTTTTTAAAGCGGTAAACAAAGTCCTCTTTCGTTCAAGTTTCCTTAATCTCGCCCACGATGTTTCAACAGCGATCTTAGTTTTGGTGAGATCCAGAAGTCGCAGGGAGTCGCAGAGAGCGAAATAGACTGTGGGGCGCCGACAGAACTGTATTATATATATTTTATTTATATATATTTTATATATATTTTATTTATATATATTTAAATATTTGTAATTTATAATGCCGACAGAATTGTATTATATATTTCATATATATTTTATTTATAAATATTATATATATATATATATATATATATATATATATATATATATATATATATATATATATACAAGGTAACCAAAAAAGTTCTGTCCGTTTTTTTATTAGTCATTGATTGAAGTTGAAATATATACGAAATGCGTGTAGCAATTGTTTTCAAATTCGGACAGCTGGAAGTAGGAACATCAGACGTTATAAAAAACACGCGCACCGTGCTCGGCCATCAGTTATAAGCCGGACAGCTGTGAGAAGGATGGAAGTGTCTAGAGATCTCGTCCGGGGCTGTTTGCTTTACGACTTCTAAGCTGCATCAAGTCGCCGCATATGTCAAGCGTTTGGGGATAGTGCTGTGGATGAACGTACCGCAAGGCGTTGGTTTCGAAAATTCAAGTCGGGAGATGATGAGCCTTGCAGTGGACGACCACAGGTCTTGAATGACGGTGTCCTGAAGGCGGCCATGGAAGAGGACAGTAGTCTAACGTGTGGTGAACTTGCAAGACAGTTCAACGTTTCCGATGAAACAGTTAGACTTCACCTGCACCACCTAGGTAAGACGTACAAACTGAGCAAGTGGATTCCGCAAACGCTGTTAGGGGTCCACAAGGGACAACGAGTGGCAGCCTCATCACCGTACGGCATCCTTATTCAATCGAGTGCTTACCAGTGATGAAAAGTGGGTTCTGTACGAAACTCCCAAGCGTTCCAGACATTGGTTGTCTCCTCAGGATGCTGTCCCTCACACTGCAAAACCACCTATGCACCCACGCAAGATTATGCTTTGTGTCTGGTGGACAGGTCGTCAAGTGGTTCATGCTACCAACGGGCCAAACGGTCACTGGAGACCTATACGCGCAGCAATTGAAACGTGTGCAACAGGCATTGCGCCAGAAGGAACCAGAACTGGTGAATCGCACAGGTGTGCTTTTCCTCCATGACAACGCCAGGCCGCATGTCGCGCGAGTGGTCAGGGATACCATACAGCAACTTGGGTGGGAGACTTTGTTCCATCCACCTTATTCACCTGACCTTGCGCCACCCGATTACCACCTCTTCCACTCCCTGGATAATCATCTTCGTGGGAAATCCTTCACCAATGAAGCAGACTTGCGCAAAGCCCTCACGGACCTCTTTGCGTCAACCCCTCTCCCCGAGTTCTACCGCAAGGGCATTGAACAGCTGGAGACACGTTGGCAGAAGGGGCTGGATGTCGATGGTGATTATTTCGAAGACTAAATATAAGTTACACATACTGTGAAGCGTTTTCTTTTTTTTTCTTTAAAAACGGACAAAACTTTTTTGGTTAGCATGTATTATATATATTTTATTTACATATATTTTATATATATTTTATTTATATATATTTAAATATTTGTAATTTATAATGCCGACAGAACGGTATTATATATTTATATATATATATATGTTATATATATTTATATATATATATATGTTATATATATTTATATATATATATATGTTATATATATTTATATATATATATATATATATATTATATATATTTCATATATATTTTATTTATATATATTTTATATATATTTTATATATATATGTTATTTAAATATATTTAAATATTTGTAGTTTATAATACCGACAGAACTGTATTATATATTTCTATTACTATAAATGCTATATTTTAGTGGCTACACTTGTTTGAATATACGTCCCTTGTTTTTTCTCTCTCAAACATATGCACATACAAAAAGATAACGTTTATAGTCATAAGAAAGAATGTAAAAATAAAAAGTGCATTTATTGCTTGTTAATAGACAATATTTTGTTAAAAGAAGGCATGATATTTGAAGAATCTACTCCTCTTCGTCATTAAAAATGCGACGATCAGGTAGTACGCAAATTCACCCAGTGGTGTTCTGCTACCGACTGAGTAACCCCATGGGAGAGTGTCCTTGCATATTCAGTAAAGTTTCCTGATTTGTTTCCAAGTTACATTAAGGCTGCGAAACCGGTTCACGAGATATTCAAAATAGCAGGCCAAATCGTGTATAGAAACGCAACAAATTCTGGCGGCAGTAGAAACAGGGGGAAATAACGAAACAAAATCACGATTATATTTTTTTTAGAAATTATTGCATCTAAATCCCGTATATATGGACAAGACAGTAATTTTAAGATTGTGTGACAATCTTCCCAAGTAATTTAGTAATATATATATATATATATATATATATATATAATTATTTATTTGAATATTACAGCATAAATATGTTATAAAATCACGACAAAAATAGCCATTTTGTTTCAACACTTCTGGTGTCTTATCAAGTGATGGTGTAGAATATAGAATAAATGGTTTTAAAAGTTTCTAATTAATTAACGATCCTTAGCTAGGAGTAAACGCTGTTACATAAGCTAGAATGACCAATCAAAATACAATTATAGGGTGATTCGAAAAATTTGACAACTAAGCAAGGTTATCATAGATATTAAAAGATTTATAAAATTTGAAATTAAAATTAAAAGTAAAAAATTAAAAATTACCTATTTAGAAATCTAAATCAAATCTCTATTAAGTTTTAAATTGTAGAATTACCGAGGAGAAAAAATATAAAAATATAAAAATAAAAATAAAAGATATATATGCTATTTAATTTGTATTTTCATTAAAATTATGTTGAAAGGGATGTTCAGAACCCCAAACAGAAATGTATACACTTTAGTTTCATTTCAACATGTTAGTCGCCTCTCACGCGAAATCATTCGAACATACGCAGGTTATTATAATACATAAGCGCTCACAAAACCGTATATACCAATCCTAAACTTGTATATATATATATATATATATATATATATATATATATATATATATATATATATATATATATATATATATAACGGCAAGAATAGAAACATAAACAATAACATTAATATTTTTTATAAAAATCAGATGAACGAAAATTATAAACAGGTTGAAAGCAGAATTAAGAACTTTATAAAAAAAATGCATAACACCAGTTGACAATATCAAAAAAATAATTATTTATTACTAAAAATTTAAAACCTCTAACCTTATAGTTAAAAATAATAATTCACCTCCTAGAACAAAATTAAATAGGGCAAATATTATTTACGAATTTAAATGCCCATTAAGGAATTGTATTTCTGATCAATCAAAATTCGTAAATAATTATATAGGCCACACTACAACATGTTTGACACGCAGACTCACACTACACATTTCTGACCATAGCTCAATTAGATCTCATTTAAATATTCATGGAGACCTACCGGACACTATTCGTAACATGCTTGTTGACAACACTAATATAATAGCATCATCTACATGCGAAAAAAGCTAAAAATAATGGAAGCCTTATTAATAAAAACAAAAAAAAAAGCGACACTTAATAATATTAACTTTGAAAATGGACACAATATATTGACCGTGTTTTGAAAAATGAAACCATTTTATAAAACATAGATACAACAAAATATTTCTTATTTAACAGTTAAAATATTTAATCCTTGAAAATGGCTAAATGTATAGCCGAAAGCGCTCGGATAAAAAATAAAACAAAAAACATTCGGACAGTTTTTATATAATTTAGCATCCGAAAAAGAAAAAAAATTATTAGATCGCATGATAAATTGTATAAAAAAACTAAATAAAAGCACCTTGTCTGTCGTATTCAGTAAAATGTGCATGAAAGAAGGATTGCTGCCTAAATACACACACACACACACACCCACACCCACACACACCCACACACACACGCACACACACACACACACACACACACATATATATATATTGTTTCGAATGCACCATCTGTGGGTCAGAAAATACATATAAATTGACGCCATATGAGACAGGCAGACGACATGTTGATATATACGTCCAGATCCCGACAAATAACATAATTAGTTTAATGTTGCTTTGGTTGCAAGCAAATGAAATAAGACTTTCGACCAACGGTACGAACGCTTCAAGACACGTCAGTAGAATTTCCTCTGAACTTAATTAGCACATCAACAACTTCTTGAATTACATCAAGTCATCAGTCAAAGTTTGTGATGTTGACGTCACAGTGACGTTATACTTTTGGCGATTCCAATATAATTCCATGCGCACAAGCTGCTAGGAAAACAACAGCTATGAAAAACAGCGAAACCTTCATTAGATGATAACCCTGGGGTCAAGCATGGTTTCGGGGCAAAATATTTGTTAAGAATATTTGCAAAAATAATGTGAAATTTTAATTGTTCTTAAGGAGATATTTTTGAAAATGATATCTCACTTGGTAACACTTGTCATCTCCAAGTGCCCTGTGAATGATTTTTTTCTTTTTACGAGCATAAAACTAAATCTTTATCCGCTTCTGTACGTAAACATGGCTCGAGCGGCAGAATTCAAAATAAAGATTGGTTCTTGAGACTCGTTAATAGCTTTATACAAATATGCACCTAGGTGAGTAAGTCTTCAAGCAATGCTTTTTTTATGGCAATTTTCTAAAGTCCACGATCCAATCTTTCCTACATAACCTCATGAAATGCACTTCTTGTCTTCTCTTACGCTCATACAACTTCACACAGTCACCCTCTACCTTGATGGCTCTTGGGCCTTGTTTGAATGTTAGTATACAAAAAGACAAATTTGTACATTTGTTCAGACTGTTTCATATTTCAGGATCTTTCGTAGAATTTTAGGTCAACAAAACTAATTTGAAATTTTAGGTCAACAAAAATAATTTGAACATAAAGAAACCTAAATTTGCAATAAAATAATGATATGGATTGTGATTTTATCAAGAAATGCTGAGAATATCCTGAACAAAGCATGTGATTAATCACAAATTTTTAAAGAGAATAATAGGAACTACATTATATATATATATATATATATATATATATATATATATATATATATATATATATATATATATCTGCGGCTGCTCGGTCTCACGCTGTCCGCTGATCTGAGATGGAACAAATACATAAAGTCAATTGCATCATCCACCGCAAGAAAAGTTGGTTCCCTGTGCCGAGCCAGGAAATTCTTCTCCCCGGAATCGATCCTCAATGTCTATAAGTCTACCATTCGACCTTGCATGGAGTATTGCTGCCATTTATGGTCTGGGGCCCCTGCGTGTTGCCTCAGGGTTCTTGATAAGATCCAGAGACGGATATGCAATGTGATTGGCCCTGATGTGTCATCTCGTCTGCAGTCGCTCTCTCACAGACGCGATGTTGCATCGCTCTGCCTTTTCTACAAGTACTTCCACGGTAATTGCTCCGAGGAGTTGCTTTCGCTTGTCCCTAAGCCTCGTGAATTTAAGCGTCCTACGAGGCTGGCATCCCGTTCCCACCCCTTCACCGTTGAAACTGTTAGATGTAGACGTCTTTTCTACTCCAATAGCTTCATGTCTCGCACATCTCGCCTATGGAACTCCCTTCCCTATTACTGTTTCCCTGACAAATACAATCTCCAACGGTTTAAGTGTAGCGTCAATCGTCATCTCCAATTGCCTTGATCTATCCACTTCCCTTCTCCACTTCCTTTCATCTCTCATTCCTATCTGCTCTCGCTCTATATCTTCCGTAACCCCCCTGCCTTGATCGACCCTCCGTCCTTCTCTTTCTCCACATCCCTTCCTTTACCACTCCTATCTGCTCTTCCTCCAACCCTTCTGTAACCCCATGCGTGATAGTGGCCACCGGCCTTGCTTGGGGTGATACGCTTAAAATATATATATATATATATATATATATATATATATATATATATATTAGCGTAGGTGACTGTTGTTTATAGAATCAACCTATCTCTTAACTGAGGAGCTGTGATACAGTGAAATAGTACTGTCTGCGAATGACAACACACACACACACACACACACACACACACACACACACACACACACATATATATATATATATATATGTATATATATATATATATATATATAAAACTCCTGCTAAACACCCAAAAGAGACAGGTGACATTTTTGGGATACATAATAAAGAAACAAAACTTGAGAAATTTAACGTTTACAAGGCACATTACAGGCGAGAGAAGCAGGGTGAGACACCGAGTAAACTACATGACAAGTTTGAGTGAACTGATAGAGCAATGCTTACAAAGACAAAGAGTGGTTGTAAAAATCAAGCGTTACTTAGAGTAAAAAAGTGGAAGTTTTGGAAAACAATGATTGCCCACGTCTTGAAACGGCATGGCATACAAAAGAATATATCATAATAGTTGTGTCTTCATTATTATAAACGTTATTTTTAGTGGGTACACGTATTTGAGTTTTTTTATTAATAAATTAATAATATCGGATAAGAAAATCTATTCACAAATTAATAGTTGCTTAAGAAATTTAGTTCAGCTGTACTTAGTCATATAGTGTAGCCTGGTTTTCTGTGTTTCAATCATTTTTCTTAGTAAATTTTATCAGTTTTACACACCATTTAAATTTTTGGGATATATAAAGAGTAAAGCATGCTGAGAGAATTTGACACTGACAAGACATATTGAAAGTAAGATAATCAAAGAGAAACATCCAGTAACGTACTTAGCGAGTTCGTGTGAAAAAAATGGAAGAACAGAGGCAAAAAGAATGGTAAGCGGTTAAATGCTACTTAGAACAACATAAACAAGAAGCTGTGGAGGACCATGATCGGCATCATCCTGAAGGGACATGACACAAAATAATATTATTTCTCTAAGGTAGTGTTTCCTAAACTGTGCGGCGGAAGAGGATAGCAGGTGAGGCAGGATGATTGATTGAGAATCAAAGATTTAGAAATAGTTTCAAAAATTTCATATACCAAAAATAAATATGATTTCAAAATATAAAATATTATTATCGATTACTTGTAATTACATGCATGAGTCTCAATATAAATAGTTATAAATAATTATTGACTGATTTTATCACTGTGATATTTTTGCATTATATCAAGTATTAAGAACATAGTAACTAGGCTCCGCAAATTGGAGGAGAGAGTTATCAATAATAATGTTCTGGCATCGAATCCTCGGTTATCTCCCTTTAGTTCTCTCTTTTTTTAAAAATGTACTTTTTATCGCATAAAATTTGTTGAGACGCGACAAATTTTAATTCCGAAAATGCGGCCCAGAGAAAAAAAAAATGGTAAACCACTGCTCGAATCTAATTGAGAAAACACTAATCCCTTTCGTTAATTTCCCTTCAGTAATTGATGTGTTCAACATCGTTACTGAATTTTCAACAGAATGTTAAATATTTCTGGAAGGTGGACTTATTATTTACATTCGAACTAATATCCTTATCTTTGTTGTTGTTATCACAACGTTTCGGCCATTATGCTCCCCGATCTTCTTCAGGTGTCTGTCGATCTGAGTAACCTCTAGGACATTTTGAACTGAACTCTTTATTTCAATCTACAGGGGTAGATTGTTCTCTTTTCGCTACCCATGTCTAGGTAGTCTTGTTCTTTTTTTAGTACTGTTAAGTTGTCGCTTGCTCTGTTTTTCACTGTTTCTGAGTTTGTACTACCCGACTCAGGGATGGAAGTCACAATTACTATATCATCAAATTAAAAAACAAAAACAAAAAAAAACAACGTTATAATCTATAAGGCCATTGATGAAGGACGGAAAGCATATCGGCTGAAACAATGTGATATCAACGAAGATGAGGATATTATTTTAAATCAGGCATGACCAAAGTCCGGACAGGGGGCCAATTACCATCCGCAGTTAAATTTCATATGACACCGATTCTTTGTCATATAATGTATCACTTATGGCCAACTAGTATTGTCAATCAGTGTATGTAAAGTACACACCTAAGTAATGCAATTTCATGTTTTTGTTTTTTTACCAAAAAATGGCAGTGTGGCCGCCCTCTGGCAGTGATCCTGACCT
>OZ038487.1:20493868-20508868 GCA_964036315.1 Acanthosepion esculentum
GCCTTCTTCAGCTGTCTATCGTCGTACTCGCTAAACCTGTCGGAACTTTTAACAGAACCCTGTATTCATTCCACTCTCCGTGCTTAGGAGAGATTTCTGATCAGTTAATAGTCACCAGCCTTATTAACCTTTGTCTTGATTATCCGTTTTTTTCTCTGACTTTTCAACGCTACCAGACTCAGGGAATGAACTCACATCATAGACCATCACTCTCTTATACGGCCCAATGGTGAAATTCTATAGGTAAACAATTTTCTACACTCAGGTAGTGAAATTTATGAGTGTCCAGACTCCAATCGTGGCGTTCAATCGAAGCAGGAAATAATTGCTCATGGTCAATATGGTTGATTTTGATAAATCCGGCAGGAACCAACCAGGCATTTGATTGGGAATTGAATACGAGTTTTGATTAGATTGGCATTGATGATACTGTGCCAGGAAACGAGACGGTTAACGTGGAGCGCAAAATCTTGATTGGGAAGGCCAAGGGGGGAAGAAGTTGGCATCAAAGCCAGTCTGCCAAGTTTTCCATCGATACAGTAAATAGTTTTAATCACAATGAATCTACTTCGAAATGATAAGAAGATAAATGAGTGAATGAAACATAATCATTATTAACAAGAAAAAAATCTATTAGCTTTTACGGAATTTGTAAGAATTGCGGTTAAAGCGAATATTGGCGGGGAAAATGGAATCGGCGTGCCGAGTTCAAGTTCCGGTCTCGTCTGTTGCTTTTGCTTTGGCACGAAGCCCTCAGGGAAGGCATGAATACATTTCTTTTTATAGTTTAAATAGTAGTGTAGACTGGGCTCTATAGCCTTGGGTATCAACCAGTATAAGAAAAATGAAAACCCTAAGTTCAAAAACTGTGGAAAAGGCAAGGGGAAACTATTTAACTGAGAAGATTCAGCAATTCACAATTTGTGGAGAGTCTGATGATAACTTTCATCCTGAAGGGACATGGCATTTAAAAAAAAAAATAAGAAAAATTAGATAAATGAGCTTCCAGGTGAAATGGGTGTTATTCTTTAAATTCTGCTACAGTTTTTCTTTCTTTAAAGAATCATGAAGCTTTTAAAGATAACACGGTTTAGATTAGACCAAGAATTGAATTAAATATCAATGGATGTCAAAAGTTTTTTTTTCTAACGTAACTTTATTTTCAAGTAAAATTTCACCTTTCTCAGATTCCTTTCCTTTCCAACAAATCTTGGCTCTTCATATTTTGAAATCTAAATTTTTATTATGCATGAATTAAGCATGGAATTTAAGAGGACAACTATGAATTCAAAAACATGGACAAGGCAATGGGAATCCACTCCACTATCTTTCCTAAGAAATCATGGCAATTCATAGATAATTAAGAAAATATTAAAATTCTTTTTGTATGGATAAAAGGCTCTGTGGAATATTTACTGAAAAAAAGTAAGCATCGCTTCCGAATATCTAAAATGAGTTAAATTCGGAAAAAAATAGAATCGAAAAAAAATGTAAAGTTTGCATAATATAATGTAATAATTAGGTAAAATGTATTTTTATATTTTTAGAAACTGAGTTAATTGATGCAAGAACAACATGTTAAAAATGACGCACGTAACAAAATCTGAAACTCACCCAAATTTCCATGTGTTAAATTTCAATTTACAAATTTTAATTTTCAAATTACTCGGCTCTTTTTTTATTTTTGTATTTTTATCATTTTTAAAGTTAAATATGAATAAAATCCACAATCTTCAAGGAGAAACCAGAAAAAATTAACTATTTTGACTCATTACACTAAAATCTGACAACTACTAACATTTTAAAATATTTATCGACAACACCCGGAAATCATTCTTGATATGGAAACAGATGGAAAGGCGTGCGCATGCGCAAACACGAATAAACGCATATGCACACGTAACTCCATGCATATATCTACATACGTCTCGCTAGATTAATTACGACTTAATAGTAAGTTTAGTCCTCACTGAGTGCTCTATACTTTCGGCCTTGTACCATACCTAAGCTACGCTTAGAAAATCAACATGCCACAATTAAGCTACGCTTAGTAAATCACCATATACGTACGTAAATATACATGCCTTACTTGAATGGTTACAGTGTTAGCATTCCGACCATGAGACCTGGGTTCGAATCTCCCCCATGGCCGCTTTGTTAGGGAGGAAACTCATAATATCGGCCTGGGGAAATAATCCCAGCGTGCGACATCGTTGGGATGTACGAAAAAAAGAAAAAGAAAAAAGCACCCATCCACCTTATCTCGTGTTGATCCAGTCCTTGTGAGTGAAATTGGGTAAACAAAACTGTTTGCAAGCCGTCGACGTTTGTGTTAACATGGACTCCTAAGTCATTGTGACCGAGGCTTTCAACATACCGGCTTTTTTTAAACTGTTGATCCTGACAGATTATGCAGTCTTTCCCAGAAACTGTAACTAATGCTTACGAAGCATAGTTGTAATATATGGCTCTGTATGTGTTGAGTAAAAACATACGTGCGTGAGCAAGTGTCTGCATCAGGGATTAGGTAGCCACCCAAGCAAACGGGAAAACACGGGTACAATCCGGCAGCCATGCATGTATGTACGCACTCGGGTACATACAGACCAAATAAACTCTAAGATCAGACACAAGTTTTTCGTCTGTCATTTATTTAGGAAAACGTGAAGAAGTGAAGCTTGCTTTTTTTGTGTTATTTACTTACTCACCATTGCTCTGTTCAAAATTGAAAAGACGGTTTTAATCTGCCAATAAATAATGACGCTTACCGGAGGTGGGATTACTAGCAAGTTCGCCTGCAAATTAATTGTAAAAGCGTATTGAGCCTAGTCCTCACGTGAATTATCCAAGTAAAGTTACGAAATTATAATACGAAATTGTAATACATTGTGGAACAGCGATTAGGAAGATAGCGCCATTATTGTTCTCATAGGTAGTTTTACCAGTTGTATTTATTTGATTGGCTAAGTTGAACCCCTTCCCGGTTAGCGAGTCTATTTATTCGTTGGACTTCATTTACGGTAAGGGTCACCCTGTACATGGCCCTGTGGCTACTCGAGGTAGAGGGTTCCGTTAAGGGTTAGTATGGACAGGAGGGGAAGATAATGGTTGACTCTAGACTCGAACAGGTTAAGATTGTAGTGATCAGGCAAAAAAAACAAAAACAAAAAGAAACTGGCATCTATACGAAAATACCCAACCATAGGTCTCTCTTTGAGAGTCGAACCTAAAGCCATTTTAGAATTCTTAAAAGTAACAAAACTTTACCCCAAAATATAAAAAAGAAACCGAATAAACACTCAGCTACAAAATGCAACTACAACCGAATTACATCTCCACCCTTATATAGTACAGTGATTTTCCAAGCGTAGCTTTGAAGTGGCACAAGGCCGAAAGTATGGGGCATCCAGTGAGGATCGAACTCACTCGTAATTGTTCTAGTAAGACAAGCTTGCTAACCATTACACCATCTCGAGGTGCTCAAATTAATTTCCTAAGTGAATCTTAGATGTGGCACAAGGTCGAAAGTATGGGTACGTAGTGAGGATCGAACTTATTTTTCAGTCGAGACAAGCTTGTTAACCATTACACCACGCAGGAGTGCCCATCTACATAATAACTATTTATAAAAGAATTTATGTGCAAAATAGACACAAAATAAAAACAAATCTTAAAACTACCCGATTAGGTGCGAAATGACCCGTAAATCTAAATCTCACCATTACATAAATTTAAAAGAACCTGAGCGAGATTTTAAGATGCTAATGTAATATACCAAATGTATTTGTATATTTTTCACTTAACTTTGGGTACTACTTGGATTAACTCCCTTGAACTGACGACACGCGGCAGAACTGATTTTGCTATGATAGTGAACTTGTTTACGAAGCCGGGAGGTGAACAAGACCAACCCAGTGAAAGAGAAGAGTACACAAAATGATAAGTGAGAAAATGCTTTTCGGTTCATACGTGGAAACTTGTCAAGACAACCGAATATGCCAAATGTGCCTACGGATATCATATATGGCACCCAAGCCGTACCGAAATGTTTAAACTGTCAGCTGTATACAACCGCTTTCTCAGATCAATGATCAAAACTGACTTCTGGCGAATGAACGCTGTAGGTCTTTGAGAGGACTATCTTTTTTTCGAACCTCGTGGACTGGCGCTAGATAATCACAAACGAAGAATTGTACCAAATAACAGAAACTAAATTACTTGAGGTCTTTCAAAAGTAGCAACAACTAAAATGGATAGCACATGTAACTCGAAGAGAAAGTGCCATAATCAAGATGTTGACATTCCACACTACTTCAAACAAAAGGTTAGGAAGGAAATTCCCATTATACTGTAAAGATTGGTGACGGTTAATGGACTTGAGAAACGTATTTTACTGAAAAACTGTCTGAAGTGAAATATTTTATAAATTCTAACTGCGAGTAGCACTGGCTGCTCAGCCAATGAATACCGAATGTTTCCTTATAATAAAACGGCTAATATTACCATTTACACAAGCTTGTTATATAGGCCACTCGTTGTTTCCCTCACTCCTTGACTTCAATATATTTTGTGAGTGTTAAGTTCACTAAGTTTTTTCTTCTTCTTTATATGTCCCGGAAATTTCAATTGTCTCATCCAGGATCCAAATATGAAACATTTTATAAGTCATTTTTGAAATCATTTATTGGATTCCGACTTTTAAATTCTATCAGAATCACGATTTCCCCATTTTGTATGATTTTTTTTTAAGCGTTTCATCCCAAGCAAGGCGGAAAGCCACTAGCACGCAAGGGGTTACAGAGAGTTGGAGCGAGAGCAAAGAGGAGTGATAGAGGAAAGGATGAAGAGAAGGATAGGGGATAGATCAAGGCATCTGGAGACGTCGATTGACAATACATTTGAATAGTTGGAGATTATAGCTATCAGGGAAATAAGAAAAGGGGAGGGAGTTCGACAGGCGAGAGGTGCGAGACATGAAGCTATTGGAGTAGAAGAGACGGCTGCATTTAACAGTTTCGACAGTGAAAGGTTGAGAGGGAGATGCCAGCCTAGTTGAACGCCTAAATTCATGAAGTCTGGGAACCAGCGAAAGCAGCTCATCGGAGCAGTTACCGTGAAATTATTTGTAAAAAAGACAGAGGGAGGCAACGGCACGCCTGTGTGAGAGCGACTGCAGACGAGATGCCAGATCAGGGTCAGTTACACTGCATATCCGTCTCTGGATTTTATCAAGAACCTTGAGATAAAAAGAAGGGGTTCCAGACCATATATGGCAGCAGTACTCCATGCAAGGGCGAATGGTTGATATGTAGATTTGAATGATCGACTCCGGCGAGAAAAATTTCCTTGCGCGGCACAGGGAGCCAACTTTCCTTGCGGTGGACGAATCTATTGACTCAATGTATTTGTTCCATCTCAGGTCAGCAGACAATGTGAGACCGAGCAGTCGCAAAGAGGTGCTCTCGTGGAGTTGAGCGTCAGATATTCTAATGGGGGGCTGGGATGGTTTCTCTCTGGTGAGTAATAGAGAGCAGTTTTGTTTTTGAGGCATTAAAGTTAACCAGCCAATTTCTGCCCCAGTCCACAACCGATTGGAGGTCCTTTTCGAGATAAACGGCCAGGTTAGTTTTGTCAGCGACACTAGATTTGTTTTTGAGGCAGGAGTAAATAGTAGTGTCGTCCGCATAGATGCCTACTTGGGAACCTATGACATCGGGAAGATCGTTAATGACATCGGGAAAATGGATGCATACATAAATCAGTTGCTGCTTTTGACAAATATCATTCTGGTGCTTACCGTTGTAAGGTTGTATATTGAATTTGGCTCTCATTAAGCACCTCATTACTGTGGCCTTGTGCCAGACTAAGATAATTTTACTAAATCCCATATTCAAATTCATAGATAGGTATTCCCACTTGCCTTTGGGCCGTACTCAAGTTTAGTCAACAAATAGACAAAGGCTGTCTACCGTAACGCAATGATTAATCAATTTGTCTCGATTTGAATGTAGCGAGTTTAATTTTCACTATTTTACCTTACACTTGTGAGGATTAATTGCCTATCGCCCGAGGCATCCCCAAAAAGAGTATCTTCACTCTTTGAGAATATTTATTGTTTTAAAAAGCGATGATTAGAATTGGAATAAAACCTAAACATATGGTGAAAGTGAATTCATACAATTTTTTTGTTCTTGAGGATATACAAAAAAAAATTATTTATTAGATTGTTTATTTACAAGAATAATTTTATATTTACAACATTCTAAAAAGTTTGTTGGAATGTCGAACTGAACCCTTTATTTCGCTCACTGGGGTAGACTATTCTAGTTCCACGTTCAATGGATGTCAGTTATCAGTTATCTCCTGTTAATTATCCCTCTGAAAATTCTCCACTGCCTTAACCGGGTATTGAACTCACACTCTCTGGGTCCTGTCACTGGATCTAACTAACGCCTTTATCAACTGTGCCAAAAGTGAGCGAAAATAAAGGGTTCAGTTCGACATTCCAACCACCTGAAGAAGGTCGGAGCGTACAACGGCCGAAACGTTGTAATAAATATGGCGACAAAGATTAGGACAATAGTCCGAATAATGTAAATAATGTACATAATACCTCATATCAGAAATATAGACAGATACTGAAGAAGGCCGGAGCGTACAACGGTCGAAACATTGTAATAAATATGGCGACAAAGATTAGGACAATAGTCTGAATAATGTAAATAGTGTACATAATACCTCATCTCAGAAATATAGACAGATACTGAAGAAGGCCCGAGCGTACAACGGCCGAAACGTTGTAATAAATATGACGACAAAGATGAGGACAATAGTCCGAATAATGTAAATAGTGTACATAATGCCTCATCTCAGAAATATAGACAAACCTTCTAAGAACTAATACAATGAGAACTAATACATTGCAATATTTATCATTTACCAATTTATAAAGAAATAAATGTGAATACAATTTTTAATCATAAATTTATTAACATTTACTAAATTATTAAAATATGAGAACCAGCTATAAGGCAATCCTTATTCATTACCATTTTATAGTTCGAATCAATTGGCAATTAGCCGATGTTTTGCCAACAACTCCTAAAATAATATAATAGTCTAAATAAACAATCTAATAAATAATAATGTTTATTATTTTTGTCAATTCTCAAGGACAAAGAAAATGTATAAATTCGCTTTCAGATGTTTAGATTTTATTATAATTCTAATCATCGCTTTTTTAAACAATAAACATTACCGAAGAGTGAAGGTAGTCATTTTGACGCCCCGTCTTATTGCAGGAAAGTTAATTTTTTCCTTTTTTGCGGATGTGGGGAATAATAATTATTTGTTTGCTTTTTAACCATAATAAATTGAAAGAGAAAAGATCTTTCTAATTTTAATCAAATTAAGTAAATTTAAGTATGTGGACCTGTATCGTAGCTAAAATAGTTAACCAGCAATCAGTGTTAGAGTCACAATAAAAAACCTAGAATTTCAAATAATGATTTTCAAGGCTAAGAAGATTTGCACTAATCTTTACTTGTCTCGTAACGAAAATGGCTGCCCATCTTTCATTGGCATCAGGACGCTTTATCAAAACCAGCACTGTCGCGACATTAACAGCAAAACAACGAACTCTCTACAGTCTGGACGTTTCCGTTTTCAAGTCCCACCCTTTAGAGACCCCCGGCGGATTTCAAACCTTAAGAAATCTGTGTAAAACCTCTAAAAATAATTGAAATAAGCCAAGTCTTTCAGTCAAGGATTATCACTGGAGTGACTTGGCTAACACGTGTTTCGTTTCGAATTGGCGCTCTCGCTGCTGGACTTTACGTAGGTTTCATTTGGATATCCCTTGTTTTAACAACCCCATCCCTTTTTAACTTTTTCCGATCCCTAGAGTGAGTGTGCGTATCCTTCCTGTTTTTTTGCCTACAGGCAAGGTCAAAAGGTTAGAAAATCTTTAATGGGTTGCTGAAAATGTCCGCGGACTGGCACCGACAATTGGCACTAGTACTTGCGAGAGAATGGGAGTTTTGTTTCCTCTTCTGCCTCACCCCTTACACGCGAACGGACAGAGGCAGAGATAAGAAGAGATTAAAAAGAAAAGATTAAAAAACAAAGAAAAAGAAAAAAAGATGAAGAATAGGGATTAGGATTTGGCGGCGATGAGGAGTTCAGAGAAAAGTCGAGGCAGCATTTAAAAGGGTTCTGTGTTTTGCAGTTGTCGTTGTTATTGTCTCGCTGAAGAAAACCTAACACGACCGTATTATAATCCGTCAGGAGCACCTCGACGTGGTACAGTGTAACCCGGATATAAGAGAGTTGTCGGGACCGGAGAAGAAGTCTCTTATATCCAGATTTCTCTTATATCCGGGTTTGGTCTATTATACAGTGTAAACTGGATATAAGAGAAACCCGGATATAAGAGAGATTTTCTCTGGTCCCAAATTAGAGCCTGTGTTTATGTATATATAATAGACCAAACCCGGATATAAGAGAAAACCCGGATATAAGAGACTTATCCGGTCCCGACAACTCTCTTATATCCGGGTTACACTGTATATACATTAACACAGGCTCTAATTTGGGACCAGAGAAAATCTCTCTTATATCCGGGTTTTCTTAAATCGGGGTCTCTTATATCCGGGTTACACTGTATAATGATTAGCAAGCTTGTCTCACTTGAAAAATTACGACTGAATAGTGAGTTCGATCATCATGAGTGCCTATACATTTGGCCTTGCGCTACGTCGAAGCAAAATCATCGCCATGTCAGGTTTAGTAGTTTACTATAAAAAAAACTTTATTTAAAAGACGCAATTTTACTTAACTCGTGATATTAACGGGTGGGATTAATTAAACAGATACATCAAAACTTTGACTGAATTTAATGAGACGGCAAATTTGAATTTTAACCTCGACTGCATTTGAACCTGGTATACGAAGGCGAAATTACTATCGGTACGGCAAACGGAATCGACGAGCTGAGTAAAAAATTCCCGTCTAGTTTGTTGTGACTACTTTTGCGCCAAATTCATGAAGAAAAGCACGAATGCATGTCTTTTTCATCTCGCCGTGGGTTTAAGAATCTTGGATTCTTTCGCCTTGGCTAGCAGTAAATAAATCTGTTGCTTCGATATGGTTTCTTTTACCGGCCCTATCCTAGATCTCCACCCCGTCGCTTATTTCGGATTAAAAATCAGGTAAAAATTATTGTCAGTGGTCAGGAATTAATTCATATACGTACACATTTGTGTATGTGTATGTGTATGCATGTGTGTGTGTGTGTGTATATATATATATATAACTATATATATGTATATATATCTATATATATCTATATATATATATACATATATATACATATATGTACTGAACCCTCATACGTCGTTCTTCACGGGAAATTCTCTCTCTCTCTCTCTCTCTCTCTCTCTCTATAAAAAGGGCTGTGGTGAAATAATTTATTATATGGAACCTTAAAGTAATCTGTTTTTATTTAAATTATTAGCTCTGATTTACATTGAGCTCTCTGGGTTCTATCCTCATTGGGTCTTCCCATACGGATTACCTAGTTTTTCGTAAACTATATATATATATATATATATATATATATATATATATATATATATATATATATATATATATATGTGTGTGTGTGTGTGTGCGTTAGTAGAGATAATAATAATATCTATCCGAAACCCTAGTGGAGTGAATGTGAGAAAGTAGAAATGCTTTTTAACGTGAGAGGGAAGGGCGAGAGGGAGAGGCAGCGAGATTTGGTAATTGAATGACAAAATCTTAAAGACACAAACAACGTTCTTCGTCTCTAGGAGTAACTCCTTCAGATTAATGATGGTTTTATTGGTGTAGTATCTTCCCCTCTCTCCCCATCTATCTATCTATATATATATATATAAAGTGAACGGTGAGATAAACAACGAGCGGCGATAGTCTGTTTCGTGCTTGAATGCAACATTTTACAAGTTTAAAGATTGCGTTCACGCAGGTAGCAGATTGTCGTCGTTCGGTGTTGACCCCAGTGTCCGCTTTTATATTTACATATGCTCTATCCGTGGAATTACGCACTGTTACCCGCAAACATAGTATACTTCATAACTATATATTTTATCATTGCATGTATATATATATACGGTGGATAACGGCTTGGATTGAGGAATCGGAGAGCCGAGTTCGAATTCCAGTCGAATCCATTACATTCACTTACATACCCTTGGGAAAGGTGTGAATCCTCTTCTTCCCAACTATGGGTAAATAGCAGGACAGACTGGGTCCTATAGCTTTGGATGGCAACTGGTCTAGGAGAAGGACAACTCTGAATTCAAAACCTGCGGAGGGTCGTTTGGGGAGCGAAATGTGTGCGTCTTTTTGTGTTGAAAAACACGTTGATTTGGAAATTCTTACAAAAATCAGATAATTGTTGTATTTTAATGAAATTTTTAGGACTTATTCACAAATGAAGAAAATTATTTTTTAAATGTTTCTGTTTTAGGAAATCTTGCTAAAAAAATTTTTTACATTTTTTTACTCCACATTTATTTAATTAAATTTCAAGAAATGCTTTTGTTGTAGCACTTAATGTTTATATTAATTATAAGGGCAAGTCCCAGGAGAATTTAAATCATCAAATTGTTTTGGTCAAACAGGAGCGTCAGTTACAGAAAATCTGCCCAGAATCGTAAAATAAAAATGGCAATATAAAACTAAGGCATTATTTAATTAGAAATACCTTTAATTTCTTAATTAATTAAAATATATTATGGACAGAACTGTGTTAAAAACAAAAAATCGCTTAATAATGAATTTTTATAAGACCTGTTTTCATTTAAAAAAAAAATTAATTAGAATAATTTATAAACATTTAACCCTTTTAAAATTTTATATTAATTTGTAGCGATCAAGTAATATTGTTATTAAATAAAAACTATATTTACTAATCATAAATGCAACAGCTTACTACAATTCAGCGAACCCCAGTATTTTAAAAATATTTTAAAATTTTTTTTGTGTATGTATAAACGTGTCGATTTTTACAAATACGGACATCCATACGCAACATTATCAGAAAGTAAGAGCGGTAACTATAGTAAATTTAAAATTTTGCTTGGATCGATTCTCATTGGTCAGTCATTCAATGAGAATTGATCAATGAGAATCGACCAAAGCAAAACTGAAACTACCAAAGTTCTGCTCTTTTATCTATATTCTGTCAATCTCTGACGAAGCTTTAATAAAAGTGAAAAACATTGATAAACATTTACTATTTGTTCTTTATCTTATATATATATATATATATATATATATATATATATATATATACATATATATATATATATATATATATATATACATATACATATATATATATATATATATATATATATATATATATATATATATATGTACGTGTGTGTGTGCGTGTGTGTCTGTGTGTACAGGATGACTGAAAAGTAACTCCCCATTTTAAAATACTTAGAATTTATTTATTAACTATAATTTAGACAAGAAATCGATATGAGAGGAAAGCGTTTAGCATGAGGTTTTATTTAAAATTCGATATGACCACCAGATTTCGCTACCAGCTTCTCGAGCCGCCCAGGAATCGTGTCAACTGATTTCACTAGGAACTCTTGTGGTATGGAAGGCATAACTTCTTGTATTCGTCCTTCAAGTTCTTCCAAAGTTTTGGTTTGGTTTAGAAGACTTGTCCCTTTGAACAAAGCGCAAATAACAGGTCACAGAGTGTTAAGTCAGGACTACTGGCTGAGCACTTATACATAAAATAGGGAGTTACTTTCCAATCACCCTGTATTCAGTTGTATGGATATTAGTTTGTAACCCTGTGTTTCACGCTTTTGCGATCAGCAGACAAACTGGTTTATTTTTTTTTAAAGTGAATCTATTTATGTTTATTTGTGTTTGATTATGTTAGGTGGGGGAAGCAGAATTTTCTTCTGTATTTGTCATATCAAGACTGGTGGTCATGGTACAGGATCAGTCATAACAAGGCTGGTGGTCATGGTACAGGATCAGTCATATCTAGGCTGGTGGTCATGGTACAGGATCAGTCATAACAAGGCTGGTGGTCATGGTACAGGATCAGTCATATCAAGGCTGGTGGTCATGGTACAGGATCAGTCATATCAAGGCTGGTGGTCATGGTACAGGATCAGTCATATCAAGGCTGGTGGTCATGGTACAGGATCAGTCATAACAAGGCTGGTGGTCATGGTACAGGATCAGTCATATCAAGGCTGGTGGTCATGGTACAGGATCAGTCATAACAAGGCTGGTGGTCATGGTACAGGATCAGTCATATCAAGGCTGGTGGTCATGGTACAGGATCAGTCATATCAAGGCTGGTGGTCATGGTACAGGATCAGTCATATCAAGACTGGTGGTCATGGTACAGGATCAGTCATATCTAGGCTGGTGGTCATGGTACAGGATCAGTCATAACAAGGCTGGTGGTCATGGTACAGGATCAGTCATATCAAGGCTGGTGGTCATGGTACAGGATCAGTCATATCAAGGCTGGTGGTCATGGTACAGGATCAGTCATATCAAGGCTGGTGGTTATGGTACAGGATCAGTCATAACAAGGCTGGTGGTCATGGTACAGGATCAGTCATATCAAGACTGGTGGTCATGGTACAGGATCAGTCATATCAAGGCTGGTGGTCATGGTACAGGATCAGTCATATCAAGGCTGGTGGTCATGGTACAGGATCAGTCATATCTAGGCTGGTGGTCATGGTACAGGATCAGTCATAACAAGGCTGGTGGTCATGGTACAGGATCAGTCATATCAAGGCTGGTGGTCATGGTACAGGATCAGTCATATCAAGGCTGGTGGTCATGGTACAGGATCAGTCATATCAAGGCTGGTGGTCATGGTACAGGATCAGTCATATCAAGGCTGGTGGTCATGGTACAGGATCAGTCATATCAAGGCTGGTGGTCATGGTACAGGATCAGTCATATCAAGGCTGGTGGTCATGGTACAGGATCAGTCATATCAAGACTGGTGGTCATGGTACAGGATCAGTCATATCTAGGCTGGTGGTCATGGTACAGGATCAGTCATAACAAGGCTGGTGGTCATGGTACAGGATCAGTCATATCAAGGCTGGTGGTCATGGTACAGGATCAGTCATATCAAGGTTGGTGGTCATGGTACAGGATCAGTCATATCAAGGCTGGTGGTTATGGTACAGGATCAGTCATAACAAGGCTGGCGGTCATGGTACAGGATCAGTCATATCAAGGCTGGTGGTCATGGTACAGGATCAGTCATAACAAGGCTGGCGGTCATGGTACAGGATCAGTCATAACAAGGCTGGTGGTCATGGTACAGGATCAGTCATAACAAGGCTGGTGGTCATGGTACAGGATCAGTCATATCAAGGCTGGTGGTCATGGTACAGGATCAGTCATATCAAGGCTGGTGGTCATGGTACAGGATCAGTCATATCAAGGCTGGTGGTCATGGTACAGGATCAGTCGTATCAAGGCTGGCGGTCATGGTACAGGATCAGTCATATCAAGGCTGGTGGTCATGGTACAGGATCAGTCACATCAAGACTGGTGGTCATGGTCCAGGATCAGTCATATCAAGACTAGTGGTCATGGTACCTTTACAAAAAGATGTTCTCTTAACACATCTCCATCTGATAGTAGTTGATCTGGCAATCTGTTTGTGATAGAACCACTGATGACAACTGAACCAGGAGCCAACTGGCGTCTTATTAGAGAGTTACCGGTTCGATATTTATATATATTTTTTAGAATTTACTGAATAGATAAGGTGTGCATTTCATTTTTTCCTGTATGTTTTCACTTTGTGCCATTTTTACCCGTGCCATTATTACTGTGCACCGATAAGATATTCTCTCTTTATATTTATTTTTAGTTTAGTAGACATGTAACTAAAAATAAATTAAAGCTTAAAGAACGATTTTTCATCTTTAAAATGCATTTAAACCTTAGGCATCGTATTTTTTTTATGAGGTACCTACTTTAGCCAAACATGTATAAATGAAGGATTACTTCATTTACACACACACACACACACACACACACACACACACACACACACACACACACACACACACACACACACACACATATATACATATATATATATCTTAGGTTTTGCTCTACTTAGTGTATTGATCACTTTACGTAGTTGTCTTTTTACTGTTTTTGGTTTTTGTTTTTTTGGACTTGGAGCTTGAACACTGGACGATTGTTTTCGCGTTGGTTTAAAGTTTTTTGTTCTTTTTTTTATTCCCCATTTTTCCTCGGGTACAGATTTGTTCTACTGCAAGTTAAACTATCCGAGGTTTTTCCAAACGAGTACCACCATTTATATATACAACTTTAGAGAAGTTTTCTTTTACGTTGAGAGACGAGGAGAAAGGAGGTCTTGTACATTACACGTGTTTTATAAGAATGGCAAGTGTGCTTGTCATATGTTTTCGAAATAGCTTAAAAAATAAACAGTAACACGGGAGCACAGAAAAGAAAAGAGAAATGATGAGATTCAATATCAACACGTGACAGATTCTCTATTTTGCATGCCGTGAAAAGTCGGAGAGGTAAAGTTAAATAGTATGTATTTAAAGAATAACCTCCAAACTTATAAATAAATGATCCTGTAACAGTTAGTGTTATTTATTTACACTGAGACTGAAAGCAACCGGGAAAAAAAAGAAAAAAAGAAAAAAAAAGAGACCAGCCGCCGGCTTTCAATATTCAGCCTTGCAAGTCGGTGCGAGATTAAAATGGAATCCGTACGGGAGTAATGAAAGTAAAACTATACTTTCTAAGATGAGGTCGGTCTGGCACAAGGCCACAATCGTAGAGCACCCAGAGAGGTTCGAACTCACTGCAATAGCAATAACTATTCGCTAACATTCTACAGTCGACCCCACAGAGTAAGCTTTGCACAGAGAGAGAGAGAGAAGTAGAGAG
>OZ038487.1:20513868-20533868 GCA_964036315.1 Acanthosepion esculentum
ATAAATATATATATATAATATATATATATGTGTGTGTATATATATATATATATATATATATATATACATATATATATATATATATATATATATATATATATATATATATATATTTATATATATATATAGATAGATAGATAGATATGAACACAACGAGATAGATAATTAAGAAACTAGAATAGATAAATAGATCGATAGGCTCTTACTTTTTTAGTGAATTAGCAAAATAAAAAGGTAAGTGTTTAGTTTTATAGGATTTTTATATTAGTATTAGAAATATATAAGTGATAAAAGGAAATGGAAGTTGGACGAACAGTCCCTATATAATTTCCTTTTACATCCAATTTTATTGTATCAATAACTGTAAGAAAAAATGTATTTTTCCTGAATAGATACTAGTACGCTTCTCATTTTGTACTTTACGAAAGTCAATTTCCTAAATAAATGAAAGTGACAAAAATGGTCGAATCGGTTTCTACGTGCAAACTTTGCATGAAGGCCATATTGAAAGCACAATGGCCATTGGTTAATCAGCGAGTACACTACTTGATGAATTTGAAAGGATCGATAGCAGAACAAGGAGTCCCAATAGTAAGAAAAAAGGTGAGTACAAGAGTAAAAATCACTTAGAGTTACAAAATATAGGACGTTATATATATATATATATATATATATATATATATATATATATATATATATATATATATATATGTATATATATATATATATATATATATATATATATATATATATATATATATAATAGCTATAATTGGGCGATGTGAAAAAAACCCCAGATAATACAATTTGTAAATAAAAATATCTTTGAACAATCTTATATCAGGGAAAATATCACCCCCCTCCCAAAAAAAGAAAAAAAAAGAAAAGAAAACACTAAAGACATCCGTGTTGGCCGAAAATAATCAGTCATCACCGCAATGCTTCGTCAAAAGAAAAAAGACCGACAGAGTAAATTAAGTAAAAAATGTAAAAGTGCTCAATACACTAAGTAGAGCAAAATCTAAAAATAATAGTGAGCCAGAACCTACCTACCAAGGTTTCACCTGAAAATCCGTTAGGTGAAACCTTGGTAGGTAGGTTCTGGCTTACTAGGTTATATATATATATATATATATATATATATATATATATATATATATATATATATATATATTATGAAATGGACAAAGTCCGACAATTATTTTAAGACATTTTCATGTTTAACATTCTTTTTATAGAAAATATTCGTCCTCCGACAGAATTCGAACCTGTATCCTATACGGATGACGTCACACATTATAAACTTTGTCCATTTCATAATGTGTGACGTCATCCGTATAGGATACAGGTTCGAATCCTGTCGGAGGACGAATATTTTCTATGAAAATTTCTCGGACATTCAAGCCGGTAAATGTTGTTTAATACTGTTTATTATAAACAGAGCATTTACTTAAATATTTGTATCTATAAAAAGAATGTTAAACATAATAATATCTTAATATAATTGAATTGTCTTTATATATATATATATATATATATATATATATATATATATGAGACGTGTTTCTTTAAATAATTTAGGCATGTTCTGTCTACTTATTTTCAGTTGGATGCTTTCATATTCATGGACAAACTTTTTGGGGTCGTTATTGAAGGATGAGAGAAAATCATACATATTTCTTTTATTCCGAGTACTTTCGACATAGCACAACTCAGCGTTCTTCACGCCTCAAGTAAGAAATTTATCTTTCAGGAAGACAACAATTTTGTCTTCGAAAATAATGAACACAACAATATTTGTCTTGGAATGAACAACAGCCTTATGATGACATTGTGCTATGTCGAAAGTGCTCGGGATAAAAGAAATATGTATCAACACGGTGATTTTCTCTCTTCCTTTAAAAAAACGGCGCCTTCCTTAATGAATTTCATCTTAACATAAAGAATCTGATTAGAGAACTGGAAAGGATTTTTTTAAAAATAGAAATAATATGTATATATTATTCAATGAAATATGTTTGAATGAAAATATGCTGCATATATATATATATATATATATATATATATATATATATATATATGTATTATTGACACATATATATTTTATTGACATTTGGAAAGTATGTTTCCAAAATAATATCCGATAATGCATTTCGCCTCTAATTTTCCAAACATAATTTCATGAACGTTTTTCCAAATGTCAATAACTTATAACTCTGTCGGGATTACATACCCAAATTTATTACAAATATATATATATATATATATATATATATATATATATATATATATATATATATATACAGAGAGAGAGAGAGAGAGAGAGAGACAGAGGGGGAGAGACAGAGGGGGGTAATAGCAACAACAAATTATATATACTTTTTATTGGGAATGTCAATGAGCGATTAAAAACTTATGTAACTCTGAGTTGGCCATTCATTAAGTATTGAAGGTTTTAACTTCCACTTTAATAATAATTATCAATCTAGTCGTATATTGAGCATTTTATAAGCAAAAATTCTATTATATTTTATATATGTTTTAAATTATATAGCTTTGACTATATTATTTGCTAGCAATAGTAGCTAACATTTATATATATATATATATATATATATATATATATATATATATATATATATATATATATTGTATATTTACGCACCAATTTTTCATTGATGCATGTTTCATTAAATAATTTAGACAAGTTGTGTCTATTTAAAGTAAGTTCCTTTCATATTGTCTGATAAGCTTAATCACATTATCGTTGAAAGACGAAAGGAAAATACCATATTGATACATGTTTGAATCCGATCTAAGCTTTCGGCTTACGTAAGCCATTATCAAAGATGACAATTACATTTCAATATATCAAACAATACACGGACGAAACAATAATGATAGTCTGTTTTTGTTGCATGAAAAATTTCAAAGCAACGACAAACTCGTGTGTACGAGACACGGAAGCGAAAATCGCATCGCAGCTCGTGACGTCATACATGACTACGCGAGAGTGAAAACGAGAAGTATTAAGTATGGGAAGCCGTCTTTCGTCTTTCAATGATAATGTTATTAAGCTTATCAGACAATATGAAAGGAACTTACTTAAAATAAATAGACACAACTTGTCTATATTATTTAATGAAACATGCATCAATATATATATATATATATATATGCAGAAATATAGTCTTAAAGTGTGCTATATTTATGGGGTAAAGTGCTCAATATCAGAGATAGAGCGTGTGTAAATATAAAAGTGGACATGGAAGTCAGCACTTAGAGGCGACAGTCTGTTTCATGCTAGTGCAATCGTCAGGCGATATATATATATATATATATATATATATATATATATATATAATACGACATATTATTTCAATTTACTTATTTAGTGGATAACTGCATTTGAAATAGATACCACGTTTTTATTACTTACGTTATCTACACTGTTCGGACTCATCTCATTGCCATATTCACGAGGCCATTGTACGCCGCGGCCTTCTTCAGGTGATTGGAATTTCGATCTGAACCCTTTATTTCGTCCACCGGAGTAGATTCTTCTAGTTCCATGTCCCACGTCTCTTCCGGATGTCTCAGTTATCTCCCTTTATCTCCAAGTTTTTTTCTCCCCAGGTATTGAACTCACAACACTTTTGGGTCAAGTCACTGGATCCAACCAACGCTTTTATCCACTGGACTGTGTAGATGTCCTTGTGAGGACATCAGTGTATGGATTTTTGTGGCTTATAAACTTAATGTCTCAGTAACCATTTTTTACGAGAAATATAGACAGCGCGTATTAGATTTAGCGGGCTGTACATTCGAGGAAACTTAATAACGCATTTAATTTATTAAGTTTTCTAGAATGTATAGGCCGATAATATTCTTAAGAATTTGTAAGTGTAACTTATATATAATATAATATCATATATATATATATATATATATATATATATATGTATATATATATATATATATAATTTCGACATAATAATATATTATAATATAATATATATATATATATAATTTCGACATAATAATATATTATAATATATATATATAATATAATTTCGACATAATATAATATAATATAATAATATATATATATAATATAATTTCGACATAATAATATATAATATAATATAATTTCGACATAATATAATATAATATAATAATATATATATAATATAATTTCGACATAATAATATAATATAATATGATATAATATATAATATAATATAATATGATATAATAATAATAATAATAATAATATATATATATATATATATATATATAAATAATAATATAATATAATTTCGACAGTTTCCATTTCCCCAAAAGCAAAACGATGCAAACAAAGCAGAAAAGATACTACCCGTTAATCTTAACCAGAAAGGTAATTTTTCACTGGTCTTTGAAAAATCTTAATGCAAAATATAAATTTCCCCGATATTCACTTATTGTTTCAATAGGAGCAGATAGGTTTGTCTATCATCCAGTTCACACTTCACCTCGTTCTTTTGAACAGGAGTAACGGTTTATCCCTTGTTTTCTTTTAAGGATCGAATTTCCGGTTTCTTCTCCTAAACTTCTCATTCTCTTTCACCCCCAGCAGCCACCTGTATCTTAGTGACATTAACGCCTTGCTTGGGGTGAACTGATTAAAAAAAAAGAAAACTGTATGAACCGCGGAACGAGAAACATCTACCAGAGCCGGTGCAAGATCTTGTGGGGCCCCCTGAATCTATGATACGGAGCTTCATCTCAGTTTTCATAAGGATGTATTCATATAAAATATAAATTTTTACTGTAAGCTAATTATGTACAATAATGGATCCTATGCAATATAGGTGAACAATTCAAGTAGAAACATTGAAAATAAATGCAAGTCTATAAATACAAATTAGAGACCTGTCATAATATCTCATTTCATTTCAAATAAATCAACAATGTTTTGCATTAGTTTTTAACTGTTGAGTTTTTTTCTTCTTAAAAAGTTGAATAATTTTAACACATTCAACATTATGGATAAAAAATAATGAATTTTATAGAATGTTTTTTCGAGACTTAGCTTAGGCAAAGCAAATTCACAGATTTGGACGAAAAAAAAGAAAATGGCCGCAGAATGACATCAAAATTTTCCATCCTTTGTCAATTGTGCTTAGTTTAATTTGTAACGTATATAAATGTAGGTACAGTGTAGCCCGGATATAAGAGACACGGATATAAGAGAAACCCGGATATAAGAGAGTTTGTCTCTGGTCCCAAATTAGAGCCTGTGTTAATAAAGCAAAATAGACCAAACCCATATATAAGAGACTTCTTCTCCGGTCCCGACAACTCTCTTATATCCGGGTTACACTGTATATAAAAAAGCAAATGCAAGTGTTACAAAGCACTGCCCAGAGCCGGGAAGTTCGGGGTAGTACACACAGTTCTACAGTATTACCCTGAGTTTTCTGATGACCGCCGCTAAGAGTCAGGTAACAGCATTTCACTTGGAAATTCCAACATTAGGCAATAAGTTAATGTTCCCCGGAGTGACATATTTTAGTCAATTGGACTATTCATAAAATGTTAAGTTATTAAATCTGAAAATTTATTGGTCGCATTATGAACAACAATGTCGGTAACAGGATATTGGGAGGAGGAACTAAGTAAAAGATACAATGTAACTACAAACGGGGTCGAGGATGGACACTTTATTTAACCCACTTAAATCCGTGACAGCTGTAAATTGTTTCCATCATAAAACATATGTGAGATGGTTACTAAAAAAAAAAGAAGAAATTGTCATAAGGTTCCTCTAGGTACAAAAGCATAAAAAGAAAAAGAGGCAATATTTCGAAAATATTTAGAACTTAAATTATTGAATAAATAAATCATACATACAGTTATCTTATTCTGCGAGTAATATTTTTTTTAATCGAATTTAACCCGAGGAAGGCAGCGAAGCCACTAAGACAGAAGGGGGTTACTGGGCGGGAAAGATTTAGAAAACAGAAGCATTTTGAAGGTGGGAGAACAATAGAAAAGTAATCAGGAAGACGGTAGATAACGATTGACATTGCATTTAAATTTTTGAAAATCAAAGTTGGCCGGAAAGGATGGAACCGGAAAAGAGTTCCACAAGTGAGAAATACGAGAGAAAAAAAGCATAGAACTTGCGATTACATCTCGCCATTTCAACTATAAATTGATGAGACCTGGTTGTCAATCTAGTACTGCGTTTTAATCCATAAAGTCTAGGGACCACAGTAAAGAGTTCATCTGAAAAGTTACCATGAAAATATTAAGAGAAAAGGCATATGGAAGCTATACTACAGCAGTGGGAAAGTGACTGAAGCCGGGATGTCATGTCAGGACCAATAATATTGCAAATTCTTCTTTCTATTTTATCAAGAATCTCTAAATATATAGCAGAAGCACCGGACCATATGTGGCAGCAATATTCTAAGAACGTATGAATGGTAGACTTATAGATATGTAAGATAGATTCTGGAGAGAAACATTGTCTAGCATGACATAGTGAACCAACTTTCTTAGCAGTTGACCTAGTAATGGATCCAATGTCGTCTTTTCACTTCATATCAGCTGCGAACGTTAATCCGAAAAGGCGTAACAAATTACTTTCCTGGAGGTTACCATTAGTCATGCTAATATTTTGCTTATTTCCTGAGTTAATTCGTGATATAATCACTCCACTTCATGTCAATGGAAAGCTTGATTCCAAGAAAAGCGCAAAGTGTTTCTCTTCTGGGGTTTAGCATCTGCCATGCTGATGGTAAGCAGAAAAGGTTCTCTATGGTGATCAAATGAAAACAGGTTTGTTTTGGAGCTGTTAAAATTGACAAGTCATTCTTTGCCCCAGTTGGAATGAACGACCAGACCAAACTTTGATGCAATAGAAGATTTTCTCAGGCTTTTTGATATGTGCTCATCCAACCGGGGTTTTAAGTCACGGGTAGCGAAATAAATAAGCTAAAAGCAAGTCGGAACACAATATGCTATAAAGAGATTTTCTAAGCCCGGCTTAGATGTGGCAGAAGGCCGAAAGTATGGGGCACCCAGTGAGGATCGAACTCACTACTCAGTCGTAATTAATTTAGCAAGACAAGCTTTCTAACCATTACACCACGTCGAGGTGCCTAAATACCTGGCTGGATATGCCGGGTTTATATGTACTCAACTGTAAAACATGATCATGAATCTTCCTTTTAATTTACCTCCAATATTTAATATGTTACAGTCATAATTGAGTGAATCAAAGTGTTTACATATACCAGTGTTTCTTAACTTTTTTTTTAAAATTTAGGGTGCATCCGGCAGCAAGGCCTCTGATAAAGGAGGTTTTGGGGATCGTGGACCCACCTCTTAATTGCTGTTGTTCCCAGTTCCACCCTGATCCAGGGTAGTTTGCACCTGTCAGGGTTGCAGTAATGGCCAAATAGTTAACCCCCAAACTGGGGTCAAAACACTATGAAAGTATAAAAATAAATTTTTATAGTAAAATACGAGCAATAAATTTTTGAAAAAAAAATTTACCAGCAATACATTTTATTCTCGACGAAATCACTCAAAAATACATAATAAAACCTGATCTACAAACTGATTTCTTACAAAAAAATACATATTCTATTCATATATAATGCCGACAAGATTTTTAGGATAGGTATCCTAAAATTCTTGTCAGCATTAAATAACCCATTGAGGTTGATATGCCGTAAGAACAAAATAAACCAAACTAAAGCAAACTTCAGGAGGAACTTGTAGTATAACCAAAATTCTGTGCGCACTTTAAAATTTAATAGGGGAAAATTATTCATAAAATTTAAAAATAAGAAAAAAATAAAGAAGTCTCCTGAAATATGCATTTATTTTTAAGATTTTTCATTGTATATATAAGTTGCTTATATGAAACACGTGCTTGATGTTCTTTGGCAATTTCTTGAATGTCAGACCTTATATGTGAGAAACATATTCTGATCTCTTCATCAATGCATTAAATATTTCAACTATTTCTGCATTTAATGTTGTTAAGTGCAGAAAATCCAAATTTACAGATGTGCGATGTGGAAAATTGTAATAAAACATTCGATGCTTTCCTATCGATCGAAGGATATTCTTTTTGAACGGAAATCCCAAATTGATCAATAAGCAACTCTTTCTATTCGATTTGTAAGCGACGGTCAGCAGATATAATGAACAGCACTTCTTCTGTTAATTTAGCATCCAATTTAAAATATCAAATACCAAATACTCGACTTAGGCATGGAAGCCATGTGCTTGCTGTTTCTAGATTTAAAAAGAAATAAAGATTTTTTTTTTAAATATGAAAATAATTCATAAAATATTTTTATATTAACTTAGGACGCACCTTTCAGGGCGCATTAGTGCGCACGGGCGCACCGACTGAGAAACGCTGACATATATCATTGCACAGGCCTGTCCTCTGGGAGGTTACTCCAGTCTCAATGCATTCTTCTTCTTCTATGTGTTATGTCCCTTCAGGAAGTTTGCGATCATGACTCTCCACAACTTCCTGTGCATTGTATCTCTTAATAAATGTTGTCTTTTGATCATATCTCCCAAACCTTGTTCCACAATCCGTTCATTCAAACTCGCCAGATAGGCTATACGTTGTTTTTCTTTGTCCATTTTGCTTTCAATCTGTCATGTCAGTATCAAATTCTCCAAGCCCTCTTTTCTCATTATGCGCTATAGAAAATTTCAGCTGTCTCTTCCTGGTGTTAAGTATAAGTGTCCTTTTTATTTCCATTGTCTCTAGAACTTCCTTCCTACTCACATATTCAATCCATGGTATTCTCGGCATCCTTCTGTAGAACTACATTTTCGTTGCTTCAAGCTGTTTCTCCATCTGTAAGGAGATTGTCCAGCATTTACTGTCAGACTGGAGGACTGATATTACACATCGGTTCAGTATTCTTTGTTTCTAACGAAATTTCCCTGTTTTTTAATACTTTGCTTAGTTTTTGGAAAGTATCTTTCACTACCCCAATACCGCTTCGGATTTCAGTACCCATGCCAAAGCACTGAATATATTGACCAAACAGGGTGCTACCATCATCTCGCGAGATAAACGGATGTCTATTACTATTACTATTACTACCACCGCTACTGGCTTACGACCACGTTGAAACACCGGTTCTCATATGGTCAATGAAGTTAAGCAACAACGAATCTGGTCAGTAACTAAATGGGTGAACACTTGGGAATACCAGGTGCTTTTTGGAAAGATATGAATTACAACCGGCAGTCAACAGAAGATGTGGGCGTAAAAACTCAATAAATAATAATACGGTGCATCAAAAGTATTTTCGTTTTTTATCGATCTTTTCGCCAAAGCTTATTTCAGGTAAACATTTAAAATCAATCACTGCTTCCACTATATTATACATTAGCCTATATCAAAAGTATTTTCGTTTCTTACATACTTTTAGGGCAAAGTTTATTACCGCTGTCTCTACTATATCAGCCATATTACATACATGTATATGGAGTAAGAACAATTGTAGGGTTAAACATAAATCCATTAATTCTTTAGAAATTGCTTTGTTTACGTTTCGAGTGTGAAGCTGAGCAGATATGGGCTTTCGAGAAAAACTGACCGAGGAAGTGTGCATTCCTTAAAAGGGCAAAGAGTACATTGCTGGGCTGTGACACTCTTTGTGGCCGTGCGGGCTAAAGTACACAGGCTTAAATGGTACTTTTTCCTAGAAAGAGGCATGCAAGTTCGAACCCTGCCAGAGAGCATATGTTTTATCGAGTGCATAGGCCGATAGACGTAATAATTACCGTTAAAAAATAAATTTCAAATAAAAGCTCGTTTTTTTTTATTTTTATTAGTTTTTTAAAAATGTATTACCTGTCTATATCTCTGAGATTAGGTATTTAATTTGTTTGCATTATTGGGACTGTTACCCTCATCTTTATTGCCATATTCACGGCGTTTCGTCCTTCTTCGGGTGATTGGACACATGGTAGATAAAAGCGAAGGTTGGATCCAGTGAGTTCAATATTGCAGTGGTGAACGGAATCTTGGAAAGCTGAGTTAACGGGAGATAACTGAGACACTCAGAAGAGGTACGGTATGTGGAGCTAGAATAATCCGGCGAACGAAATAAAGGGTTCAGTTCGAAATTCCAATCACCTGAAGAAAGCCGGAGCGTACAACAACCGAAACGTCGTGAATATGGCAATAAAGATGAACACAACAGCCCGAACAAAAATGTGCTATCCGGGATATATATATATATATATATATATATATATATATATATATATATATATATATATTGATTTAAAATATGGGTTTTTCGCTACACAATGATAACCATGTTTCAGAAATGGAAGCTAAAGCTTTCGAATTTAATTTTGTTATTAAACCAGAGATATTAATTTAAAATAATTTATAATATTAATGCTCTGTAAATTTACATTGAGCAATAGTGTGTAAAAATAAAAATATCTATAAGAACACCGGATTTTATAACTTACTGTTCTTTCTTTTTATTTATAAATATATACAGTGTAACCCGGATATAAGAGAGTTGTCGGGACCGGAGAATAAGTCTCTTATATCCGGGTTTCTCTTATATCCGGTTTTGGTCTATTATATATACATTAACACAGGCTCTAATTTGGGACCAGAGACAATCTCTCTTATATCCGAGTTTCTCTTATATCCGGGTATCTTATATCCGGGTTACACTGTATATATATATATATATATATATATCATATTCTTACCAATACTATCTATTTAACTATTAGTAAAAAAAACAACACGTGCCTGCAAAAATCCGGAACTCTATTTATTCACCATTATATGTTCTGACCAATACATCCGGGTCTTCCATAGCGGAACACTTTATAAATAACTGCAGTTGTACGGCTAATTTCACTGTGGACTCGTTTTACGTCTTGAGTTGGTCCCACCCAAATTACCACATTAAGATATTGGAAGACATATATATTTTATCAATGAACCGTCCGCTCTGTAAACAGAAGGATTTTGTCATTGGCCTCCAATCTATTTTTTCTCCCTAGATTTCATTCCTTTTATTGATAATTTATACATATTATAAACATCGATTTAGCTCCGTAGAGCGAGGTTCGAAACCGGTTAGCCAACTCGCTCTTCATTTTTTCTTTTAATGATACTCTATATCTTGTCTATTTATGGCCGTTATTAAGTTTTGTATAACTAATAAAATGTTTAACCTTTCGTTTTGTTTTAGATTCCATAATGGCGGTGAAAAATATTGATTTTGTCAATTTTGAGGCTTTATTTTGAACAGGTTCGGAGAATTTGGTAAGTGTAATAAAATCAAACGCTCTTTGATCATACTGTCCAAAACTGGTTTAAATGTTTTAAGGCTTGAAATAAACTCGATAAGTGGACAACAATTTGTATTTGATTAATAATACTTTAAAACTCGCAACAAATGAGATCTCGCCTATCAGTAATTGAAAACTTTTAAAATGGCAGGATTCTCAAAAGATACCACATGTAGAGCGTTACATAAACTGAAAAAAATATACTTTTGATATACTTTAATAATATAAAATTATTTCAGAAGGAGTACAATATAAACCTGTCTGGATTGGAACATTTATCTATTGGGAATTGTTTAATTGCAGATAAATAAATAAATAAATTAATAAATAATAATAATAATGATAATAGTAGTACTAGTAGTAGTAGTAGAAATAATAATAATAATAATAGTAGTAGTAGTAGTAATAATAATAATAGTAATAGTAATAGTAGTAGTAGTAGTAATAATAATAATAGTAATAGTAATAGTAGTAGTAGTAGTAATAATAGTAGTAGTAGTAGTAATAATAATAATAATAGTAATAGTAATAGTAGTAGTAGTAGTAATAATAATAATAGTAATAGTAATAGTAGTAGTAGTAGTAATAATAGTAGTAGTAGTAGTAATAATAATAATAATAGTAATAGTAATAGTAGTAGTAGTAGTAATAATAGTAGTAGTAGTAGTAATAATAATAATAATAGTAATAGTAATAGTAGTAGTAATAGTAGTAATAATAGTAGTAGTAGTAGTAGTAATAATAATAATATTAATAATAGTAGTAGTAGTAGTAGTAATAATAATAATAATAATAATAATAATAATAATCATGCAATTACCAAGTACACATACTGAAAAATTGTGTTAGCCCAAAAAACAGATTCTGTGATAAATATTCAGAAACAATTGACCATCTTTTATCAGGTTCCGCGGTATTGGCCCCCAACTGAATATGAAAACCGGCATGACAGAATGGGTCAATATATGCATTGGAAAATCTGCAACTTTTACAGAAAGGAAACTGCACGAAATTGGTATGAACACCACCCAGACCTGGTTACAGACATTGGACCTGTAACAAGTTTATGGGACTTTGCAATACACGCAGAATTGAAGCTAATCGCCCAGACATCGTGATTGGAGACCACAAAGCAGAATGTGTGCCAATATGTATCATTGTGAATCTTAAAAACAAATATCGAAATACAAGGATCTTGAAGTGGAAATCTAAAAAATGTGGCAGCTGAATATATCAATAATTCCAATTGTAGTTGGAGCCCTCGGATTGATTGGAAAAGGTTCCGATAGACACATTGAAGGGATTAACGGGAGCCTACGCCCTAAAGAAATACAAAAGATTGTACTCACAAGTACAGCTTACACATTACGAAAAGGTTTATCTATGTAAAATGTGTGATCTTAGTTTTTTTTTCTTTTTACAAAAATGATCAGTGGAAAATGTTATGATGCCATTTCTGGCCTTAGGTCTCTGGTTGGGACCCGGAAGTAAATGTGTATACAACAGAAATAATAATAATAATAATAATAATAATAATAATAATAATGAAAGGGAATTGAAAGGAATTGGTATGAACACCATCCAGACCCGGTTACGGAAATAGGACCTGTAACAATTTTATGGGACTACACAACACATACAGACAGAACAATCAAAGCTAATCATCCATACACTGTTATTAGATACCGCAAAAAATGCCTCCTTATTGATATGACAGTCTCTGCAGACTGCAATGTATCTTTGAAGATCTTCAAAAAGCTATCAAAATACAAGGACCTTGAAATCGAAATCTCAAATTTGTGAACATCAACCATCTCTGTTCTCGTTGGAGCCCTCGGATTGATTGGAAGATATTACAATAGACTGATTGAATGTGATTCCTAATAGCCTATGCCTTAAAGGAATACAAAAATTTGTTCTCACGAGTATAGCCCACACCTTACGAAGAGCTTTATCTATGTAAAATATCTGTTTTTTTTTTTAATTGCTCAGGGGAAAATGTCATGATGCCATTTCTGACCTTAGGTTTCTAGGCGGGACCCGGAAAGAAATGAGTACACTCCAGAAATCAAAGGAAATATAATAATAATAATAATAATAATAATAATAATAACACCACCCTGACCCGGTTACGGAGATAGGACCTGATACAATTCTATGGGACAACACAATACACACTGACAGAACAATCAAAGCCAACCGTCCAGACATTGTTATTAAAGACCACAAACAAAATAAGTGCCTCCTTATTGATATGGCAGTCCCTGCAGACTGCAATGTGTCTTTGAAGATATTCGAAAAACTGTCAAAATACAAGGACCTTGAAATAGAAATCTAAAAAATGTGGCACATGGGAACATCAACAATTCCTGTTGTAGTTGGAGCCCTTGGACTGGTTGGAAAAGATTCCAGTAGGCTGATTGAAGGGATCCCTGGAAGTCCATGCCTCAAAGAGATACAAAAAATTGTTCTGACAAGTACAGCCCACACTTTACGAAGGGCTTTATCTATGTAATTATTATTTTTTTTTTTTTTGCAGTGGAAAGTGTCATGATGCCATTTCTAACCTTAGGTCCCTGGGCGGGACCTGGAAAGAAATGTGTAAACGCCAGATATCAAAGGAAATAAAAAAATAATAATAATAATAGTACCTAGTTCATTTTCTGCGAACTCGAATTGAAGTCTTTATGCTATCAAGTTCATTTTATTGCGTATTTGTATTTCTGTTCTCATATTTTATTTCATAATCTTTTTTTTAAACTTTAAGAAAATCAAATTGAGACTTTGAAAGCAATTATGAGGAATTCGTTCTCATAAAGAACAGAACCAAAAGAAATGCTATAAAAGAAACCGCAAAAATGTGATGTTGGTAGAACAAGCACATGGCTTTGCTATCGCATACCACGGTTAAATTGGTTCAAGATTTGTTTCCACTTGAAATGGGCTAATAAATATTTATAGTTCTCGGCTACGGTTGCTTTTATAAGCGCTGAGTGAATCGCTGATTTGAAATCAGTGTTTACTCTCTTATCTCTTGAAATCCTTTTATTGATCTTAACCATGACGACTTCTTCAGTTCTCTATTGTGTCATTTTACTCATTTGTGTCATCTATTGTTTTCAACTAGAAAGAACTGTAATTAGTTCTTTCGCTATTGTCTATAACTATATTTCTTTCTTTCTTTTATCATGTTCATCTTTCATTCTTTCTTTCTTTTATCATTTTCATCTTTCTTTTCCTTTGCTCTGTTTTAACATTTTCGTCTTTCTTTCTTTTATCATTTTCATATTTCTTTCTTTCTTTCTTTCTTTCTTTCTTTCTTTTTTTCTTTGCTCTGTTTTATCATTTTCGTCTTTCTTTCTTTCTTTTTCTTTGCTCTGTTTTATCATTTTCATCTTTCTTTCTTTCTTTTTCTTTGCTTTATCATTTTGAGGTTTCTTATATTCACTTTCATTTTTCTTTTCATGTTTTTATATTTGTCGCTATTTTTGTTTTATTTTCCTTTTTCTTTCTGATTTTTCCTCTTGTATTCTTTTTCTTTTTTCTTTCTTTCTTTCTTTCTTTCTTTCAATAAAAATGTTTGTTTTTCCTATTCTCTTTTCCTTTCTTTCTTTTTATTCCCTTCCTTTCAATAAAGAATTTTTGATTTGATGTAGCCACGATTTTGATGCCTACACTCGGCTTAGTACAACTGAAATTACTCTGGATTATTTGAAAATAGTTCAATGGTTTTCATAAAAAAAATCAGCAGTAAGATAGAGAATTAGGATTTTACATATGACTTGAAATGATACTTTCCTTGAAATTACATTCACTATTGTCCTCGTTAAATAGCTGATAAGCGATATAAATACACATGTCAACAAGTATAGAACGATGAAAAAGTTTGAAGACCCTACCAACTGATGGCATTACGTATTACAGATGATTCTTAACGTTGTTTTTCAAAACAATAATTTAAAAAATCGCTTTTTACTTAGCGTATTTTTAAAAAAAAAATTCGATCATTTAGATGCACTTCTCAGAAATATTTAAATGAAAAGATAGCGCCCCTTAGGCATTTTTCATAAGTGTGACGATTATATAACTGTTCTTTCTAATGTTTTCAATCTAAGAAATAGCAAAGATATTCCATCTATGACTTATTAATAAACTAATATTTCTTTTTGGTTATTCCATCCAACTAAAGAGGCAACGAGTTGAATCGTGTTACATCAATCATGGGCTAACTGCGGCCCGTTTGTCGTTTTGAATGACACGCCTAATTTCATAACGTTTACTTAAAAATTGTTTCATTCTTCCTTGTTCACTCATACCCTCTCATACATAACCAAATACATAAATAATGATTATGTGCAATTTTGTAACTTTTCGTGGAAGGTAACGTTTTCCATCATTAAATTTTGTTTTGTTTTGTTTTACGGTATATCAACCTCAATGGGTTATTTAATACCAACAAGATTTTTTGTTGCTGGTAATTTTTTTTTTTCAAAAATGTATTGCTGATATTAAAACCTATTTTTACACTTTCATAGTGTTTTGACCCCAGTTTGGGAGGGGGTCAACTATTTACTCATAGCTTGGACCCTAACAGGTGCTACCACCCCGGGTCAGGGTGGACCTGGGAACACCAGCAATTAAGAGGTGGTTCCACAGACTCCTGATCAGAAACCTTGCTGTTGAATGTAGTTTATCGTCTTACCCAGGACAGCCAGCATTAAACCAATGTCGATTTTCACTATGGGAGATCATACGTGTAAGCATCTTTTGCTTTACAAACAGGAAATGTTCATAATAATTTTTTTCTTTGGAGAAGAAATATATTTTTTTATTTTAAAAATATATTTTTTGTATAATCAAATGAATATATTAGAAACAAATCACGTGCAGATGCCTCTGTTAATCACATAAACATCTCTGGTAATATTTTACCCAGGCTTCAGTGTCGTACGGGATTGGGTTTGCTATATCTGAGGGAATTCAGTCTGTCATTCTTGAGTCGTATGACGACCGGGAGCCCGTTGGGGGGGGGGCATGCGCTGCAGTCGCCTTTCCGGTGTTCAGGGCGGGCTCCCTACACGGTACCGCAAAGACCCGTCGTAGACCCACTGGTGAAAACGCCTTTCTCCGCGAGTGTCGAATGGCACCGGGTAGATTCCTCAGACAACAAACTTGGTAAACGAGGTTGCTTGTGATCACTTCTGCCAGCAACTTGGCCTGACGAAGGAGGACATCCGTGCCCTAGGTACTGAATCCTCACCAACTCGGAAATTCCCTCCGGACCTGGCGCCTGGCATGAAATGCCGTGCCAGTCAACATCAAGTTCAAGATGGGCTAGCCGAATCGCCCGAGTGCGAGAAATGCAGTGAACAGCCGAAAACGCCTTACATCACCGCCCATGTGCGCCCACTTTGGGAATATGTAGGGGTTCTGGTCGTTCTCAGGAAGCCTGAAAGTTTCATATACATTGACGTCTTCTATGTATGGATGAAGGTAACCAGTTTGGTACGTTTGCAAGGTGCCAATCTAGAGTGGCTTTTTTAGCATTTGTGTGTCGTTGAGGGAGAGTCTCCGCTTTTTGGTACTCACCCTCTGGATTCGAACACCCTGGTAAAATGAAACCTGTCGTGTGATCCATCCCTTCACAATTCCGTTGTTCACACCCCACCTCATTGCATGTTAGTATTTATAGTATAAATGATGATCTGCAGGCCGGATATAGTGGCAGTCGACGAATGAAAGAGACGGACGAAATATTGTTCGTGAGCGTGGGATGAATGATAGAGTAGTTTCATTTTTAATGCTAGGCTTTGGATAACAGGCCCTTTCTCAACCCCTTTTCCCCCCAGCATTGTGTCGAATTGACGTATTTTTATGTCAATAAATAATCAAACCTTGTGTCCTTAGTGGGCAGGTCAGGTAAATACCAGCTGCATTTATTCATCCTGCCTTTACGTTGCCAGGTAAATAGCTTATTCTCGATCTTTTAAGCTATGATCAAAGTGTAGTATCTGCCTTCTGGAGGCGAAACTAAATTTTATCTCTCAATCGTGTTTTTTGTTTTTGGACAGAGCGCAACTGAAAAATATTGCCCGATCCCGGAAGCAGCTACCTGGTCCCGGGGAACAGCTGCCCGATACCACAGCAGTACCTACCTTATTGCACTAAAGAGGTGGGGATCGGTAATAATATCGACGCCAGCGGAACTTACGGCTGCGGGGACTGGACTATTTTACGACCTGGCTCCGGTGTACACACTCGGGTTCCCCACATTAAACTGACCTTGTGTCGCATCCTGCCAGCGTGGGACAACAAGTGTAGTATCTGTTCTCTCCTCATTTGAGATCTGAGAAGGCGCCTATTTCCGGAGATTTCTAATTTGCCGCTTCCTCTTCTTCATTACACTAAGGTGGGTCGGGTGTAATATCGACGCCAGTGTGACAGTGGTCGCGGGGACTGGGCATAAGTAATATGTCAGTTAGTTATAACCATACAAGAAGGAGAGCGAAATCGAGCAAGGTAAAAATCACAAGCTGAGAGATAAAAAAAGGAAAAGAAAAAAAATGAAAGCTGCATTTATTTACGAATTGTTTGGGGCTCAAACACAGGGTCAGGGAGTACCTTTCACATTCCACTAAAAGAATCAGAGTCAATCCCAGATCCTGATGCCTACGGCGTTCCAACGAGGAGGTGTTGAGGGAGCAACGCAATTCCTGTTCTTAATCTCGTCTACACTTCGGACTCACACTTTCAATCTGTCTTTGTGCCACATTCCGTTGCAGTGAGCATACACATACATTCTACAAGCGCCAACATACTTACACATCAATAAACATGTATGTATTCAATTATTTATCATATATATATATATATATATATATATATATATATATATATAGAGAGAGAGAGAGAGAGAGAGAGAGAGAGAGAGTGAGAGATAATATTAGTGGTTAATATACACACATCTCTCTCTCTCTCTATATATATATATATAGAGATAGATAGATATAGAGATAGAGATAGATAATATTAGTGGTTAATATACACGCATCTATATATATATATATATATATATATATATATATAGAGAGAGAGAGAGAGAGAGAGAGAGAGATAGATAATATTAGTGGTTAATATGCACACATCTATATATATATATATATATATATATATATATATAAAATATATATAAATATATATACATACATACATACATACATACATACATACACATACATATATATATATATGTATAAAAATGTCCAAGGGGATAGAATCCAGGTAGAACTCAATGTCCAGAACAGGGTAAGAATATAATAAAAAGGCTTAAACACTAATATGGTTATAATTTATTACATTGGAATCGTAATTACGATCCAATTCATCAGACCTACAAATTCAAAAAACAACTCCAGAAATAAAAAAATAAAATTTAGTGAGAGTGTATGTATGAGAGGGGGGGGGAGGCGAATGGAGAGTTAAATGAAAGCTATAGAGAGGGGTAACAGAGGAGAGAAGAACAGGAAGGCCTAAAAGTGAAGGTTGGGATTAAAATTTAACAGATAGAAGTTTTTAAAGAGGGGGAGGTAAAAGACGGTTTAAGTGAGTGAGATACCGAGAAATATGAATATTTTCCGATGTCTAATTCATTTCTGAATTGCTGACCTAAATTAAATTAAAGACCGACACCGGAATTGATTATATACATTTGTGGTGACAATAAGACGATATATATATATATATATATATATATATATATATATATATATATATATATATATATATATATATATATATATATATTGTGTATTTAGGCAGCAATCCTTTTTTCATGCAGGCTTCATTAAATATGACCGACAAGGCGCTTTAGGTTTTTTATCTAATTTCTCATATGATCTCATAATTTTTATTTTCGTAGATAAATTATACAAAAACTGTCTAAATGTTATATTTTTCCGAGCGTTTTGGCTATACATCTAACCCTTTTCAGGGATGAAATATATTAACTGCAAAATGGAAATAGCTCTTGTATGTATGTATTTAATATTATGGAATGTTTTATTTTCAAAGCACAGTCAACATATTGTGTCCATGTACATACAACAGCTATTTCCAGTTTACAGTTAATATATTTCATCCTTGAAAATAGGCAAATGCATAGCCGAAAGCGCTCGGAAGAAATATAACATTCGGACAGTTTTTGTATAATATACTGAAAAGAAAAAAAAAAGATCATATGAGAAATTATATAAAAAACTTAATCAAATATCTTTGTCTGTCATATTTAATGAAGCTTGCACACACACACACACACACACACACACACACACACACACACACACACATACACACACACATATATATATATGAAAGTGTATAGTTTTTAGGTGTGCTATATTTATGGGATAAAGTGCCCAATATCAGAGATAGAGCGTATGTAAATATAAATATAAAAGTGAACATTGAAGTCAACATTCAGAGGCGACAGGCTGTTTCACGCTAGACTCCTGACGATTGCGTCAAGCATGAAACATCCTGTCGCCTATGAGTGTTGACTTCAATGTTCACGCACACACACACACACACACACACACACACACACACACACACACACACACACACACACACACACATAT
>OZ038487.1:20536368-20538868 GCA_964036315.1 Acanthosepion esculentum
TCCTTGGGACAGTGACGAACAATATCGAAAAATGACTGGATAAAATTCGGACTGAAACGCTTCAAAATACGACAGGAAGAATTCCAAGAAATGTTTTGCTGAGGGAGAGAAGTGAAGAAATGATAGGACCCATAGTCATTTATGACATCATCCTGTGTCATGAAGGTACTTATTCAATCTGCCACAAGGCCACAAATATGAAGCACCGAACAAACCTATCATTGCCTACATCAGTAATAAACTGAATTTATGAGAGGTGCGATATAAACCAATGGTTAACAATGTTAATAATGGAATCGGCGTACTGTGTTCAATTTCCAGGTGAGAACGTTTGTGTTCATTTTTTTACTAATGGTAATGGTAATATTAGCCGTTTCCTTATAAGGAAACGTTCGATATGTATCGACGGAGCTGCTTGTACAACAGTCAGCTGAAATTTATAAAATCTTTCTCTTAAAAGAATTTTTCAGGAAAATAGGTTTCTTAAGTCCAGTAGCTGCTTTTGATGGTTGATGGGAGTTTTTTTTCTAACTTTTTATTTGAAGTAATGTGGAATATCAACACCTTGATTATGTCATTATTTTCTCTTCGACCTTTCGGAAAGTCATGCATTTTATTTTCCCGATACTCTAAGTCAAACGTCAGGGCAAGCTAGCCTTGTCTAGAAACGAGTCTATGAGAAGGACATTTCTGAATTCAGAATCGTGGAAAACGGAAAACGGAAAACCACTCCATTGTGTCTTCCGCAAGCAATCAAGACAGTGCAGAGTTATTAAAGAAAAGAAACTGTAGAAGGTAAAGGTTTTCCAACATCCTGAGGGAATATTGCACTTAAGAAAGTGGAGTAATAACTAACAAACTTTAGCTCCACTACGAAGTATCTTGCGGGGATTATATAACAACTATGGGTTAAATAAGAGTGCTTGAGGTGGCAACCAGTCTAGGAGAGGGAATATTGTGAGTTCCGAACCATCCAAAAGAGGTATGAGCTCCATTAAGCTGTCTTGCCTTAGACATAAAACTGCTTCTAGGGTTGCTGTATATGTCCTGTCCCTTCGTTTCCTATGGGTGATGTAGAAAATTAAAGGGAGATAACTGTTTTACGTGAATAGTGCTTTTCTTAAAATGTATCGTTTAAAAAAAAATTACACTCGTTAATTTGATTGTTGCTTATTTACGATAATGAATGATTGACAACAAGTGAATTGGTTTGTTTAAGAAGATTATTTAATGTTGAAATCAGTTAAAGCCAGGAAATTGATTTTTTTTTTCGCTCAATGAAAATAAAGTATAAATATTTATAAAAAAAAAACAACTGAAAAAAACAATTAAAATATAAACATTAAAACAAATGAAAAGCGTAATATAAATGAATACGGAAGAGTTTTAAAACATTTAATTTAATTACCCATGTATTTTAGATATGACAAATACTTAAATAGGTTTGTTTTTCGTTATTTTTTAAAATATTCTTAGAATAGAATGAAAATATTAAGCAACATTATCTGAATGAAGACTTCAGTGATGAATTTATGGAGAAAAAGTTATTCCTTATCGTAAATAAACAAAAATATATAAATAATACATAATTAAAAAAAATACTAATCAGATATAAAAGTTATCTCCTTTCAATTTTCAAACTTTTTATTTATCCGTTAAATGAACCAGACGATGAAGTGAAGATACGATTTTATGGTTTTCAGTGAAGCCAGTTTTTTTTTTGTTAAATGATATTCGCCTTCGTTTTTTGAGCACCTTTTCATAAGCCGGTGATAACATTCGTATTTTCGCATAGATAAAAAAAAATGAAAAGCTTTTAACGCTTCTGTTAAGATCCGACATTGTCAAGATTTGTCATTTACAATAGCTTCGTATTCTCGTAGTTTGACACCGATTTCCAATTGATGCGGTTTGCAATGTTTCCGCGCAAATCTGCATTCAATGTTGCCCATTTTATATTAGTTTTGGCTGTGGTCATTTTGCTGTTCTTACGCAAGCGTAAACACTCATATACAAAAACCAACACATATTATCATGCGAAAATTCGTTGAGGCGTAGAACAGGCAGTCTCCATGGTGTGTTGATTCTTCAGTACACACTGAATAGATCGACAAACGCTCTCCTATATTGATCGCACTTCCTAATAAATACTGCAAACTATATATATATATATATATATATATATATATATACATACATATATATATATATATATATATATATATATATATATATATATATATATATATATATACTTAGCTCCATCCCGCTGTTCTAACCCAAAACGGATAAGATCGACTTATTTTTAAGAGGGGTTTGTCTGATGATCGCAAAAGCTTGAAACCTAGGGTCACAAACTCATATCCATACAATTAAATATATATATATATATATATATATATATATATATATATATATATATATATATATATGAAGAAATATACTCTTTAGGTGTGCTATATTTATGGGATAAAGTGCTCAATATCAGAGATAGAGTGTG
>OZ038487.1:20543868-20548868 GCA_964036315.1 Acanthosepion esculentum
TGACTCTCTTAATGGTAATCGACGACTGAACTCTGATTGCAAACTAAAGTTGTTTTTAAAAAAAAATATGACGCCCACCTATTTAGTAACACTGAGTCGTTCAGTCGTGACCAATGGATACACATAGATATAGACACGCACGGATCAAAAAAGAACACACACACACACACACACACACACACACACACACACACAACCGGTTTTTCGCATTTGAACCGCTGTTAGCTGATACTATGTTATTTCTTATTTCCTAACTTTTTGTCAATGTCTTAATTTTGATTGGTGATTTAACAAAAGACGAGGTTAATGGCGTAAAACTGATTTCCTTTTATGGTTTATTTTTTGGGCTTGTACCTGTTGAAAGATCGTAACAACGTATCATCATAACAACCACTAGATAATAACGACAATAATAACAACAATAATAATATCGACAATAGGACAGATCTAATCTTGAAATTAAAAGCTCAAAACCATGGATAAAAACTTTTACAACAATAAAAAACGTGAAAATATTGCGATTTTCTTACGTATTCGTGTTTACTCGTTTAGTATAGCGACTAGATAATCCTTGTTTCAGGCGTTTACTCAAGCATGTTTCTGTTTCTTCAACACCCACAGAGTTAAGTAGTTTATACTTATACAGTTTCTGGGAGAGAGTGCATATAATCTGATGTGATCAACATTTTGAACAAGGTCAGTACACTGAACCCCTCAGTCACGATGACGTGTGACTTCGTGCAAGCACAGCCATCGATGGCTTTTGAATAGTTTCTTCTACTCAGTTTCAATAACAGGACTTGAATCAATTCGTGGTGAGTCTTTCAGACATTCTCCAACAGTGTCTTACGCTGTGATCGTTTCCCCATATTATCAAGAATTCGCCACTCTGACAATTCGAAATCGGATCTTGTGGCCGGTATGCTAAACTTCTAACCAACCAGCCATGCGTCCACCATTTTGTTACCTACCAATGCGTTTAAAGACACTAAGTTTAAATTAGTACATCACACGGTCAAATGTGCAGAATTGAGGGTAGAAGGATTATATTTCGTCAATCTTACAAGTGAGATGGCTTGTCTAGAAGATCAGCATTTGAAAATGCCTGGGTTTTTCACATGGGCTAGAACCCAATGGTACTATGTGTTCAATGGTATTTACTCAGCTTAAGTATGACACAAGATTAAGTGGGCTGATCTTAAGGAAGAAAGATTGTGTAACTCCAATTATTCTTGTGAGAAAGTGTGTCTATCTAGAAAATCAGCATTCAAAGTTATGGCTTTCCTCTTCTTCTTCTTCTTCTTCTTCTTCTTTGTGCCGTGTCCCTTCAGGACATGCACGTTCTTGGCTCATCACAACTTCCTGTCAATAGTCTCATGTTATTCACATAATCTCCACAGTGGGTCTGTGTCATTCTTTATAATGTTAACTTGGTAATTCCTAGTGAATATGATTTGGTCCAGTGCAGCCATTATAAATACTTCCGTTTCTACTTTTACCCTTACACTCTTCAGCCACTGATGGGTTTTGAGTTTATCTACATCAGTGGTTCTCAACCTTTTTTTACCCATGACCCCCTTTTCCCTTCGTTTTATCTTGGTGGAACCCTTAACAGCTATTTAACTTAAAACAACAATATTCTATTTTTCACTAATAAAAATTTTGAGTTTTAATAATCAAAGAAATATTATATAATTAAGCTTAAAATGAAAACTAATTTGATGCAAATAAATTATTCTACAATTATAATAATAATAATAATAATAGTAATAGTAATAATAATAATTATAGTAATAGTAATTTTTATTGACCAATATCTTGTATTACAATATTATTTATGTCATTCTGGTCATCCATAAGAGCTGTCATCACCTTGAGATCTACTCGATACGTCAATAAAGATCAAAGAAAGACGGGGCCCATCGTTAAGAAATTCTTGTATATTGGTTTTTTATGCTATAAGTAATATTTCTTTCAAATCAGATTAATTTAACTTTTCTAATTTTAATCAAATTACGTGTCATAAATATATAATTTAATTTTGGAAGATTTTAAAAATCGATAAATTTGTTTTGATTAAAAATTTCTTAAAATTAAGAAAATGGTCGCTTTTAAGAAAAATATGCACAAGAATCGAGCAATTATTTGACATTCCAAACTATATAATTTCTGTCTGAAATACACCGGAATATTTTACTTATTGGAAATAGTAAATTTAATCATTTAGCTTTCAGTTAAAGCTAAAATGAAATCTTCAAGAATGATTTTTCATTATTTTAAATTAATTTTAAACCTTAAGTATCGAAAATTCATTGGATGGACCTATATAAAATAAATAAATAAATAAAGAACCATTCATATATATATTTCAATACAGTGTAAATTACAGTAGAAATTTAATTTTTAATAATCAAAACCATTCTGAGTTGGCTTTCTTCATGGACCACCAAAATATTGTGGACCCCCAATTTGTTATATTTTTACCCGTGGACGCCCAGAAATATGACATGGACCTCTGATCTGCATCGTTACTTCTGAGTACATATTGATCATACAGAGGATTTTGTTTCTAGATTTTGTTTTAAAATTTGTGTCTTGGCAAATATTTGGAATAATTTTAACTGCATTTGTTGGTGGTGTTTTTATTTTTTACTTGACAATGATCTTGAGTTTCTTTTAGAATTTATTATTCTCTTTGTAAATGGAGCTTTTTTTTTAAATTTCTCATGACTGCCCGCCAATGTATCATCCAGTCAGATGTGGTTTTTAAATTACTTTTTAGACGAATTGTGGTTGTTTTATTGGTTAACATATGCTGGATTAAACCTTTTACTACCATTATTTCTGGGAATATAAAGAGGGTAAACACCCGCTTTCGGATGGTGCATATTAACGGCAAGTTACTAATTTTCTTAATTTGGAGACTATTTATTTTATTTCAGTTTTATTCCAGTTGATAGTGTTGAAACTAGGAGTCACAACTGGTATTTCTAGCGTATTTAGAACCAGTGTCCAACTGTGATTGATTTTACTGCATAAATACTACTAAAAATATTAATATTGGATGTACAAGTGGTGCAATGGTTAGGGGTTCGGATACGCACCGAAAAGCTTGATCACATTCTCCGATTGTGGGTGAGGCGTTCAAGCATCTTGATATGACTCCTAAATCCCGCTGGCTGTCATGCCATCAGGTTCTTTGTAGCCGAGAGTTCAAATCACGTCAGATCTAATGACTTTCTTCCAAGGGGGAACGCAGGTTCCAATCCTGCCAGAGGGCGCATATTTTTCAAATAAGATTTCTGGAATATTCAGGCCAGTAGATAAAAATATATTAAATAATTGTCGAACTTAATCCATTTCATAATATATATATATATATATATATATATATATATATATATATATATATATATATATATATATATAGTCAACGACGAAATTATTCGTACACCCATGAATTCATTTCTCAGAATCTAATGCCCGTATGATGCCATATTTTTTATATGTTAATAAGTACAAAAAGAGAATATAAAACTCAATTTTCAGAAGAATAGGTTAAATTCAACAAATTTGACAGGCGAATTAGGCAAAATAGGAAAAGTCAAAATTATTCGTACAATATGAAAAATAGAAAAGAAATTGAAAAAATTTCACAATATTAATAGTCAATAGTATGGCCTCTCATCTTTATAACCTGCTGCAAGCGTTTTCAAAAGTGTTTGATGAGATTTGAATAAGTTTTGTCTGGTATTTTCTTCTACTCTTCAATTCCTGAAGGTTTTTTGGTGACCAGCGATTTATTCGAACATTCAATTCTTGCCATAGATTTTCAATAGGATTCAAATCAGGACTCATTGAAGGCCCTGGCAAAACTGTACTCTTCTTTTTCTGAAGCAACGCAGTCACTGATTTAGACGTATGTTTGGCATCATTATTTTGCTGGAAAGTAAATCGCCGACCTAGATGAAGATTTTTCGTTGATAGTTGTAAATTTTCATGTAGAATTTTTATATAGTCTGCAGATTTCATTATTCCTCTTATTGCAATTAATTATTCAGTCCCTCTTGAGCTAAAACAATCCCAAAACATCATCGAGCCACCTCCATGTTTTAATGTGTTCTTTGAGAGGAAAGCCCCACCTTTATTGTTCCAATTCTGTAAATCATTATGTCTAAAAAGCTCAATTATTGGTTACTCACTCCATAATACTTGTTCCCAAAAGCAATTTACTTTGTCCAAGAACGATTTGGAAAAATTAAACCGAGCAACAATGCGACATGGTTTGTGAAGTGGGGTTCGTCGCGATCGGTTTCCATACAACCCATTTCTATTTAAACAGCCTTGTTTTGTGCGAGTACTTACACTGATACCCATCGTATTCAAACATTTGTCTTTCTAAACAACTCTTGGGTTTATATTAACTTCGCGACACAGCTTTCGTGCAGTTTTAGGTGACAATTTCAGTTTTCTTTCACGCAAATTCTCCGTCGTGCCAAACTGTTTAAAATTCTATATAATGGACTTTACAGTCCGTTATAAAGAAGTTTAAAAACGTTGTACCGTAGATCTAAGGAAAGCTAACCGGTTTGAAATAGCGCTGTAACTATTTCCTGACTTGTGGAAGTTAATAATTCTCTGTCTCAAGTCAACGCTAAGCTCTTTTATTTTCACCATTGTGTTGTTAACATAAGAATAAAAATGGTGACACTCTATGAATCATGTGATGTTCTTTGCTGGAATTATCACAAATATTCTACTGAATAAATAGTCTAGAAGGCTTCACTGATAAAATAATTATGTAAATTACTTATACTTACACGAATCAGTCAATTTAAAACGATATTTTCTACTGTACGAATAATTTTGTCTTTCCCTATTTTGCATAATTCGCCTGTCAAATTTGCTGTATTTAACCTGTTGTTCTGAAAAATGAGTTTTATATTCCTTTTCTTTTTTTGTGCTTATTAACATATAAAAAACCTGGCATCATACGGGCA
>OZ038487.1:20553868-20638868 GCA_964036315.1 Acanthosepion esculentum
TTTAAGTAACGTTGTAAAAATTTGTTTTCATGTCTGCATTTTGAGATGAGCTCGGATCTTTTATTTAATAATTTATTTTGGTCTGGGAAGGCAATGATAGCTATTTTTTCCTCCAAGCAAATTTTGCAAGTTTTTGATTGGTTGTTGTAGGCTGATGATCTTTTCCTTATTTTCCAAGATATTTTTGGTGTGGTGTGCGTTTTGTCTTTAATTTCCCAGATATACTTAGAAAGCATTGTGCTGTTCGCATATTTACTATTTGTGAAAGATGTTTTGTGTACAGAATTATAGAAGGCGGTGGTTGGAAGATGTGTGTATATAGAGTGGTTTATCATTGGGTTTTCTGTATGGTTTGTATGTGCCTTTTCTGTGTATTCTTTTGGTATCTTACCAAACATATTTTTTCACCCTTGAAAGTGAAGTCTGAAGATCCAGAGAAAAATAAAATATCTGGTGAAATAAATTATAACTATGGAACCTTAAAGTGGTCTGTTTTTTTTTAAATTACACACACACACACACACACACACACACACACACACACACACACACACACACACACACACACACATATATATATATATATGAAATGAGGTATTGTAATTATTTACACTATTTACATTGTTCGGACTGTTGTCCTTATCTTTGTTGCGATATTCACGACGTTTCGGCCTTCGTTGGGTCAAGTCACTGGATTCAACCAACGCTTTTATCTACTGGGCTATGTGTCTTTGAGTTCAAGAGTTGTGAGTTCAATACCTCGAAACAGTAGAGGTGAACAAAAAATAACTTGAAGAGGGGGGATAACTGATACTGAAATACCCAGAAAAGGTATGGCGCGTGGAACTAGAATCAATCTATCTCGCTGGACGAAATAAAGGGTTATAGTCGAAATTCCAATTACCTGAAGAAGGCCGGAGCGTACAATGGTCGAAACACCGTGTGTGTGTGTGTGTGTGTGTGTGTGTGTGTGTGTGTGTGTGTGTGTGTGTGTGTGTGTGTGTGTATACCTAGGAAAACAGTTTATTCACCCTAAGGTATTCTATTGATAATTATAAATTTGGATATAAATGAGATTCAGGAAAAAACTCTGTGCAAAAAATTTACTCAGACATCGCATTCTAATGATTAAACTGGTAAATTTAAAGAGCTTTTGATAAAATATTGAAAACTATTTTACAATACACTCAGAACCATATTCTAGAGAATTCTAGAACAGCTTAAATTAAATCTAGAGTATTCCAGAATATTCCAGAAAGCCTCATACAGTATAAAAACAGCTTGAAATAGCCACTCAAGTCACTAACCAGATGAAAGGGTACAAACCCGCATCAGAACCAATTAAGGCATCTGATATTGCCCTCTCAAAAGCAGGCAAGTCTACGAGAGAAATTGCAGAAATTGCTATAACCTCGCAATCAACTGTCTCTCGAGTGCTTAGGGCACATAATGATGCCACTCCTGCTCCAAGGAAGGAAACAAGGGGACGAAAGAAAAAGATTGATGATAAAACTGGCAGGGTAATCAAGAGAGAAGTTGCGAAGAATATCTAGCCAAGAAATTGCAGCCAGTCTAAGCGAAGAGCAAGTTGTTAGTCTTGCCTCTTCAACAGTCCGTCGGTGGCTGTTAGAACAAGGCTACAAATCTTGTACACGAAGGTTTAAGCCGCTAATAAGCAAAGCCAACAAAGCCAACAAAGCCAAGAGACTTCAATGGGCTCACTATTACAAAAAATTCACCGTAGAAGACTGGAAAAATGTTCTCTTCTCCGATGAAACGAAAGTTGAGCTAAATTCAAAGGATAAGGTGAGTCACTTTTACCGAACAGCAATATATATATATATATATATATATATATATATATATATATATATGTGTGTGTGTGTGTGTGTGTGTATGTCTAAAGTAGCAAGGAAATCTCTGAATTCAAAACATGAGTGCTCTTTGGAACTAGGTGTTACACTACTGTTAGGCCCTCATACGTCGAAAGTCTCCATAATATATATATATATATATATATATATATATATATATATATATATATATATATATATATATAGATGATAATTAAACAAATCCTTTTACATCATATGGGGAATAGGCTATTTCGGCAGATGACGAATGTGTTCACATCGAGCTCTTTTTTTATGGATCATTTCTAATATTTTCATATTACTAGGATCCAGTTGGATTAGATACTAAAGGAATTTTTACCTTACTCTATATAAGTAAATATATATATTTAGGAAGTTGTGGAGAGTCATGAACACCTATATTCTGAAAGGACCTAGCGCTTAAAAGAAGATATTAGAATAAATGCAGTAGTGAGGTGGAATAAATATATGTGAAAGTATGAATATTTCTGTGAATACGTTTATCATGGACTTTATATTTAGCGTATAGGTAACTTTGAATTTTCTGGAGATTTTAATGCTTAAAAAAGTCAGTGTATACTCAGGTATATACAGTGGAGGATTGCGACTTAGCAGTGAAAGGGTAGGAAGATGGTTAGGATCGTTTAGGGTCTGATAATAAATCTTACTTGTTTTGGTGTAAGATTATTTGTCACGGTGTCCCCCCTCCACCAGTAGGGGAAACATTTTTTTTTCCACGAATAGATTACCAATAGATTAATTTCATGAAAAAAATGTCGAGAATTCACGTTACAAATGTAGGAAGATGAGGTGTAATAGCTACATTTTTTCGCTGGATCAGGCGTATGTCAAGATTCTTTTCACTGAAATACTTCAACCATAATAACCTAGTTCAGTTGTAAAAACAACGAACTACAAAATTCATAGAACAAATTCTTAATTTTGCTTAAATTTAGTAACACTTGCTGGCTTAGCTTTGGAGGAGTGCATTGGATTCAAAATAAATTTAGAGGTGGGGTTCTATTTCAAGGGGTTTAGTTTCGTTAATAATATTCAGTTAGTTTAAAATTTACTTTTTTTTTTTGAATGTACATAAATAATTTACATGACAGCTGAAAATATTACAGACTGAGTATGTGCGGTTGTTAGTAAAACGAGATGAACCCAACATGCAAATTACAAATTAGAGATACCAAAATCAAACAAGTATAACAATTCTAATATCTAGGTAGTGCTTTAACAGAGGACGGAAAGTGCGATACTATCATTCCGAATGCGCATGGGCACAGCGAAAGATTCATTCCAAAAGCTTAGCAAAGTATTAAGAAACAGAAAAATGAACTGTTATATATTGGGTTGGTGCATAATTATCAGGCGTTTTTGTAGGCGAGTTATTTGTTAATAAAAATTGCTGTTTTGTTTTACCATAAACCACGGAATGTAAGGTTTGTATTTCATACCTGGAGTATAAGACGGCCTCCTATTTTTTTGGTTGCTGTTTTGTTTTACCATAAACCACGGAATGTAAGGTTTGTATTTCATACCTGGAGTATAAGACGGCCTCCTATTTTTTTGGTTGATGTTTTTTAAACTTACAAGGTCGCCTTGTACGCCGCTATATACGGTACTTTTAGTTTAGAAGATAGCAGAAAAGCATTTTTAACATGAAGCTGTGTGTTTTTAAGAGGTGTTGATAGATTTATCGATAGCGTAACATTTTTAAGTAAAGGGAGCTTAACTTTAAAATTACTTGACAATTACAACGTAACGCCTTTTTTATATAATTTTTTTAACTACCCAGTAATCCGAATACAAGGTTGGTACTGATGGAATAAACTTCCAGTAACCAAAAACAGTAATTTAAAAAAAATGGTCAATACAGAATAGAGCGAATAATATTTATTTAAAAATTATAAAAATAATTAAAATAAGTATGTTATAGCATCACTACAAAAATAGCCGTTTTGTTTCAACACTTCTGGTGTCTTGTCACGTGATAGTGTTGCAAGTAAAATAAAAGGTTTTTAAAGAGTTTCGTTATTTCGACTACGACTATATAGTGTTACTCTATAGTGTTACTCACGAAGACGCTTTTTGAGGAAATAGAAAATTCCCAGTAAATTTTAGATTTATTATTGGTATATGTCTGATAATGTCGTCTATGGATTTCCGTATTAACAAAAATCGGCCCGTTTATGAAAACACATACACACAAAAAAAAAAAAATTAAAAAAAAAATTTCTGGGGTTGCTTAATTATAGTAAGATTTTAAATTAATGATTAATGAATATAGTTTTTATTTCATATCAATATTACTTGACCGCTACAAATTATTTCAGAATTTTAAAGATTTAAAAGTTTATAAATTATTCTAATATTTTCTACCGAAACAACTTGATTCACATTATTCTAATTAAAATTTTAAAATAATGAAAACAATTCTTGTAAAATTATGTCTTAGTTTTATTGCATTTTTATTTTATGTTTCTACAACTGGGATCTTATTTGACTAAAAAAACACAGATTTAAATTCTTCGGGGACTTTTCCTTATAACTAATGTAAACATACGCTATAAAAAATATCGAATTTTTGTAAAATTAAATAGGTTAACAAATGCAAAAAGTTAACAAATAGGTTAACAAATGCAAAAATAATATTTTTACAAAGATTTTCGCAAACGAAATGCTTAAAAAATAATTGAATTCGTCTGAGAATAAGTCCTGAAAGTTTCATTGAAATTCGACAATTATAAGATTTTTGCAAGAATCTTTGGAGATACCTAGATATATTATAGTATTTTTTTTATAAAATAAATTTTAAAAATGAAATTTTTTTTCTTGAAGTCTTAATTCCAAGCTAATAAATTAAATTTATGATTCAAAATAAGCAAAATTAATTGCCTTAACCGGGTATTGAACAAGGACACATGGCACAGCGGATAAAGGCGTTAGTTAGATCCAGTGACAGGACCCAAAGAGTGTGAGTTCAATACCTGGTTAAGGAGAACTTGGAGAGGGGACTTAACAGGAGATAACTGATAACTGACATCCATTAGACATGGCACGTGGAACTAGAACAGTCTACCCCAGCGAGCGAAATAAAGGGTTCAGTTTGACCACCTGAAGAAGGCCGGAGCGTACAACGGCCGAAACGTTGTAATAAATATGGCGACAAAGATGAGGACAATAGTCCGAATAATGTAAATAGTGTACATAATACCTCATCTCAGAAATATAGACAGATACTGAAGAAGGCCGGAGCGTACAACGGCCGAAATGTTGTAATAAATATGATGACAAAGATGAGGACAATAGTCCGAATAATGTAAATAGTGTTCATAATACCTCATCTCAGAAATATAGACAGATACTGAAGAAGGCCGCAGCGTACAACGGCCGAAATGTTGTAATAAATATGGCGACAAAGATGAGGACAATAGTCCGAATAATGTAAATAGTGTTCCTAATACCTCATCTCAGAAATATAGACAGATACTGAAGAAGGCCGCAGCGTACAACGGCCGAAATGTTGTAATAAATATGATGACAAAGATGAGGACAATAGTCCGAATAATGTAAATAGTGTACATAATACCTCATCTCAGAAATATAGACAGATACTGAAGAAGGCCGCAGCATACAACGGCCGAAACGTTGTAATAAATATGGCGACAAAGATGAGGACAATAGTCCGAATAATGTAAATAGTGTTCATAATACCCCAGAAATATAGACAGATAATAAAAAAGGTATTTTCCCCCGAGTGGTTACTGACAATAAGGGTAAAGGATTTCATTGATAATTTCTTCTAACTTGTCGCTTAACTTGAAGGGAAGTGGTAGAGCTTTCGCCGATGTCACGAAGAGGAAATCGCTCAATAAAGAGGTCTCATTTCATTATTGAGTAATTTCCTCTCAGTAGGAAATGTTGCCTACACGACAGTGCAATTGTGTAATTGATACGAGGTGAAATATTTTATTATTTCCCGAAAAAAAGTAAATGAATTGTATTTATTCATTCCTTACGCTTTGTTGGAAATAGAAGAAAGCAGACGTAGTTGATACACGTGCCCTGCATAAATATTCACTTAGCCCAGTCTGACATGGAGCCACATAAAAGAGAAAGACTGTACTGCGCCGATGTATCTGCGTTGGGAAAAATATTCGAAATTCCGGCTTGGCGCTCGTATATCAACTATTTCCGTCATTGGCAAATATGCCACCTCCTCAATCTTGAAACTGAACGACATAAATTTAATATAGCGTTGTTTTTTTTTGTAGGGGCAGAAGTATATAAAAATAACTACTCAGCATCAAATAAAAAATGTATTTTTCTCAACGTTAGAAAAGAAATAAAGATATTATTGTGTGTGTGTGTGTGTGTGTGTGTGTGTGTGTGTGTGTGTGTGTGTGTGTGTGTGTGTGTGTGTGTGTGTGTTAAGGCGATAAAGAATTCTTGGTAATGTTTAACCTTCGTGCCCACACAAAAACGGTGTGTCAAAAGGACGGTTATTCACTTGACACCGCTATTACTGTAATAACTATTCACTCCCTCGACAATGTTTATTGTTTTAAAAAGCGATGTTTAGAATGTAAATAAAACCCAAACATATGAAAGTGGATTTATATATTTTTTTTTATTCCTGAAAATTCTCAACAGGAGTTCATTGATATTATTATAAATTATGAAAAAAAAACAAACAAACTTGTTTTCATAGTTTTCAAATGGTAAATAATAAATACTGAATTGTAATTTGTTTACATATTTTCATAATTTTTTAAATGGGGTAATGTTTAGTGAGGATAGTGGTTGACTGTTACTTCTGAGTGTTGGGTTTATTAACCCTTACTCAGTCTAGCATACAAAATTTGACATTAAAGGATCTAACAAGGGTTGAAATGTCAGGAAATCAACTAACCTAATCATCCATCCTGTGTCCATCTTGAACAATGAAAGCCACCATATGTTGAAATCCGTATTGTTCTAACTTATTCTTCGGACAAATTGATGCATATTTCTTCTTTTAATTCTCTTATGCTCCAATGGTATCTAGTCAATGTCGAACCTTCTTTTCTGAAAGAACGTTTATTCACTTGACACCGCTATTACTGTAACTATTGACTCCCTCGGCAATGTTCATTGTTTTAAAAGACAATTATTAGAATGTAAATAAAACCCAAACATATGAAAGTGGATTTATATATTTTTTCTTTATTCCTGAAAATTCTCAACAAGAGTTCATTGATATTATTATAAAATTATGAATAAAAAAAAACTTTTTTTCATAGTTTTCAAATGGTAAATAATAAATATTGCATTGTAATTGGTTTATATATTTTGATAATTTTGTAATTTTTTTATAAATTAATTGGTTCGTTCTCTACGGCTTATCAACCCTTTGCAGGTTAATTAAAGCCAGAAAATATTTTTAGATTATAAGATTTTTTTTTTAAGGGTTGGATAATAACTTGGTGATATAAGCCTCAATTAACCTATAGCTGGGGAAGAAGAGGTGGATTTATATCTTTCTCAAATGCATTTCCGCATAATTGAATATAACGAACCTAACGGGAATTAGAACTCGGCTGTCCGATTAACAATTCCGAGCCATTATCCATTACATCACTCGTACCTCTGACTTAGAGCACCTGGTACTCCCAAGCGGTCACCCATCTGGGCACTGACCAAACTCGACGTTGCTTAACTTCAGTGATTGTACAGGAACTGATCTTTCAAATTTATTTCTTTATAAAATAATAAATATTGCATTGTACTTGGTTCACATATTTTCATAATCTTGTAAATAAACATTGGTGAGGGAGTCAAAAGTGTATACAGTAATAGCAGTGTCAAGGGAATAACCGTCATTTTGACCCACAGTTTTTTTCCTGCCACGAAGGTTAAACACTGCCGAATTCTTTTCAAAGATCATTGACGACTACAAAATGCAGCATAAAACAGAGGAAAGACCACATAGTATACTCCTCAAAATACTGGGATTGAAACAACAAATATGAGGATACTCATAATTCTCCGAATATTCTATGTATATTTGGCCTGCCTGGAAAGTATCCAGGCATTATCATTATTATTATTATTATTATTCAACCATCGTATCACACAGGTCTGTCAGTCCACTCTATCATGCAAATTTTAGACCATGGACGAGATTAAGGAGAACGTCATGAGGCAGTAGGATTAAAACCCCTAAAGTGAACTTTGCCGATTGTTTGGAAAAGTAAAATGGTTTCTGGGGCAGGTGTATCCAGTCTGAAGAGAAATATTTTGAAGGGACTAGGCCGTTATTTCTCTAGGTAGGCGACATTTCATTAATAGATAATTTTCGGACAGGCTTCGTATGTATTAAACAGAGAAGCAGAACGTTTTTGATTAGTAAATATTTAAGTTTAAGCTGGCGCAACATTAGAATACAGGGGTACACAGTATATATGTACGGATGGCAGTAAACGTAAACCTCGGTAATAATTGATATTTCCCTACATGTATATAATTCCATTAATAAGAAAATTACTTTAGCCCTATGAAGATTTTTTCAAAAAACAAAACGTGTTATATAATCTTTCTCCACTTTGTCATCCACTTACCTAACATTGTTCTGGTATGTAGAAATTTATAATTAAGCTAATTAACTGATTATTTAAACGGTTCATTTTGCTCAAGAACTAATTTTGTATAAATGCAGATAAGTATTTTATTTGCATAGATTATTAAAACGACCAAGGAAAATAATCACTCATAAATTTATATAACTTAAGTTGATTTATCTCCCTTACTACTACAGATGGGACAGGAAATATATAAATTAATACAAATTGATAATTATGATATGATTTGATACACACACACACTCTCTCTCTCTCATATATATATATATATATATATATATATATATATATATATATATATATATATATATATAATGTAAAAGTGGACATGGAAGTCAGCACTTAGAGGCGACAGTCTGTTTCATGCTTGTGCAATCGTCAGGCGACTAGTGCTGTTATTTTTCTCGGCTATTTATATAAGGGTCAATGGTGCATTATGGGTAGTCTATTTTGGCGGTTACTTTTACCGGAAGTCGCTTATTTGTTTATTTATGTCAAATTATTTTGCTTGTTTTTTTGTTTGTTTTTTTTTAATTTTTATTTTCATTTTTTATCTTATATATTTATTTATTTATTTTTTTATTTTGATCGGTGTTTTTGGTTAACGTAGTAAAAATTGTTTATATAGCTTATTGTTGGTAGTCTATAATGGCCGTCATTTACCGGAAGTCGCTTGTTCGCTTATTTATTTGGGTCAAATTGTTTTGCTTGTTTTTATTTATTTTCATTTTTATTTTTTATCTTATATATTTGTTTATTTGTCATTGATTAAATCTATTTGTTGAATTTTGGGGTGGGATGTTGTGGTTTGTTCTGACTATTATTTTGGTGGGAACAGTTTATATATATATATATATATATATATATATATATATATATATATAGAGAGAGAGAGAGAGAGAGAGATATTGCATTCAAGCATAAAACAGACTGTCACGCTTGGTGTTGACATTAGTATCCACTACATTAGATTTAGATATGCTCTATCCTTGATATTTACCAATACATATATAGCATACCTTAAACTGTAATTTGTATCATATTTAGATTGAAAGATAACAATGCAAGAGATAAAACGGAGGGAAATAGAAAGAAATCAGTATAGATCAGAGAACAGATTAAAATAAGAGATATCACTGAAGTTCTTTGAGCGACATAAATGGAGATGAGCGAAAGTCATAGAAGAAAAGATGACAGATGGAGCAAAAGCTGGTTGGGTGAATGGTTCCCAGTGGATACGAGACGGCAACGATAAAATCTAGACAAAAGATTGGGGGATGAGATAGTGAGTTTGCTGGTAGGCTATCGTTACTCACACCATGAAAAGAAAGATTGATCGTGTGTGTGTGTTTGTGTGTATTTGTGTGTGTGAGTTTGTGTATGTTTGTGTGCAAATAGACATGGTACTACGCTGTTTTAATCTCCCGTCCAAGCTTTGATCGCTACTCTCTTTCTCTTAGAGGCATCTACATATAAATGTGCTTATGTAAAAGGGGGTGCCGAAAAACAATTGTCTAGAACAGCTGCTCAAAAACCATCTCTTTGGTTTGACCGAGGACGTTTGAGTACACGCTCGTATATATTTTTCTGTACGGGATATTTCAATATTTTTTTTCTATAAATTGTTTATATCGCTTTTTTACACAGTAGATCAACTAAAAGCAAAATATGTTTGACGATATCTGTCATTTTCTCTCTCGTCTGGATTTCCAGATGCTCTTGACTGAAGTTTTGACTATAATATATGCTCCAAACTTCTAGACACAGTTCAACAGTATTTGCTAATAATAAAAAAAAAGACTACTGAAATGTTATATAATGTCAGTCCTTCTATATAGTAGTGAATGCTGGATAATTTCCTCACAGATGAAGATAACACTTGAGACAACAGAGATGTGGTTCGACAGACGAATGCTGAGGATATTATAAACAGAACACGTGAGCAAATAAAAAAGTTCTAAAGAAAATGAGAACTAGAAAAACACTCATACTTAGAATCGGAAAGACACAGTTGACATTTCTGAATCTCAGTAAAGAGGATGGACGGCTTGGAAAATTTAATACTCACAGTACGTAATGAGAAAAGGAAGGTTAAATGGAAATTCAAGCAACTTACCTAATGAGTGAATGAATGGCAGTGCTGTGACAAGAAGGGATGATGAAGGGTCAAACGTTGCTTACAGCTGAAGGGATTGACAGTTTTTGATTGATTGGTTGATTGTTTAACGGTATATCAACTCTTCATGGGTCATTTGATGACGAAATTTAATTTTCTTGGGAGCTTTGAAGTGATAAAAATATGACATGTTATTCTGCTTTCACAATTGAATACATGGTAGATGATACTCAGCTTTTGTGCATATACATGTCTATGTGGACATAATGACTAGAGGCAGTGATGTGTTTTATGTTGTACTTTTGTTGAAGTTATATTTTGGAATACAGTTTGATTTAAGAAATTATAGGATATTATATGGATTAATGGATTAGGATATTATATGGATTAATGGATTAGGATATTGTATGGATTAATGGATTAGGATATTATATGGATTAATGGATTAGGATATTGTATGGATTAATGGATTAGGATATTGTATGGATTAATGGATTAGGATATTGTATGGATTAATGTCACGATAGAGTTTGTTTGTTTTTTTTTTTAAACGTATCACCCCAAGCAAGGCCGGTGGCCACTATCACGCATGGGGTTACAGAAGGGTTGGAGGAAGAGCAGATAGGAGTGGTAAAGGAAGGGATGTGGAGAAAGAGAAGGACGGAGGGTCGATCAAGGCAGGGGGGTTACGGAAGATATAGAGCGAGAGCAGATAGGAATGAAAGATGTCAGGAAGTGGAGAAGGGAAGTGGATAGATCAAGGCAATTGGAGATGACGATTGACGCTACACTTAAACCGTTGGAGATTGTATTTGTCAGGGAAACAGTAATAGGGAAGGGAGTTCCATAGGCGAGATGTGCGAGACATGAAGCTATTCATGTTGATTGTTTGATTTGGTTTAGCACTATATCAACTTGTATGAGTTATTTCATGCTGAAATCTAAATATTTTGAACACAATTGTATGTCTTCAACTATAGATAAAATATATTTTTGGTCATTTTACTATAAATATGTATTGTTGCTCTTTCTACTATAAAATGTATTGTTGGTAATTTTGCTTCAAAATGTATTGTTAGTAATTTTTTAAATATAGAAATGTATTGCTGGTATTTTTTACTATAAAAATGTATTATTATACTTTCATAGTGTTCTGTTTTTGTTTGAAAGTTCACTATTTGCTATCAGGTGCTACCATTCCAGGTCAAGCTGGACCTGATTACAACAGCAATTAAGAAGTCATTCCACGTCCCTGAAAACCTTCAATCTCCCGATCAGAGGCCCTGCTACTGGATATTGTTTGTCGTCATACCCTGGACTAGACTGGAAGTTGTGGAGAGGGTTGATCGCTGACGTCTTGAAGTTACACAGTACATGAATACTGATCATTCGTTACTGATATTTCACATTCCAATCGAGTTATTCCATAAGCATTTTATTTTTGTGGAACAGGGTTATTATTTCAAGTAAAACTCCCACAGTTTTAAGGTATTATTATAGTAAAGCCTGAAACCATTTTAGCCGGACTATCCATTGCAGGTCGTTGGCTGAATCTATGTCTGTGTTTTGACTCTCTGTCTCTGCCCTCGGTTAATTGTTTAGAATGAACTTTTTCATGACAAGGTGGGTAATATTAGACTTAAGAAAAGCTAAACTTTCTTCTCACACAAACTCATTCATAAATCACAAACTGTTTTCCTCTCGACGAAAGAAAGCAAACAGTGGGAATCAGATTACCGCGTAATATATTTAAAGTCTCTTCATTCCAAACATTTTTGCAGACAATCATCTTCATCTTTGCCGCTCTCGTCACTGTAGCCCGGAAGGAGAATATATTGACCGAAACTCTTCTTCCATGTGCCACACCCTTTTACAATATGGACGATCATGGATCTGCGCAAGTTCTTCAATGCCTTAGCTGGGTATTGAACTCACACTCTTTGGGTCCTGTCACTGGATCTAACTAACGTCTTTATCCTTGAGGACACATGACACAGTGGATAAAGGCGTTAGATCCAGTGACAGGACCCAAAAAGTGTGAGTTCAATACCCAGTTAAGGCAGTGGAGAACTTGGAGAGGGGAATTAACAGGAGATAACTGATAACTGATATCCATTAAACATGGCACGTGGAACTAGAACTAGAACTACCCCAGTGAGCGAAATAAAGGGTTCAGTTCGACATTCCAACCACCCGAAGAAGGCCGGAGCGTACAACAGCCTAAACGTTGTAATAAATATGGCGACAAAGATGAGGACAATAGTCCGAATAATGTAAATAGTGTACATAATACCTCATTTCAGAAATATAGACAGATTCTCATTCGTTGTAGCTATTACTTAGATTTTTACAATCCCCCCCACTGCCATTCTCTTATCCAGTCACACACGTTCATCAAGTAGGGTGTGGCCGACTGCCTTCCCATTGCATCTTTTTCCTTCGATATGTCCTGTGAGTGTCAAATTCCTCAAGACCTCTGACCTCGTTATGTAATCTAGAAATTCAACTGTATCTTTCTGATTCTAAAGGTCATTTTTGTTTCTATTTTCCTTAAATTTACTTCGTTTCTTACACACTCCATTCATTATATTCTCAACATCCTTCTTTCTAACCACATCTGTTGCCTCGAATAGGCTCTTCAGCTGCGAGGAAATTGTCCAATATTCAGTGCCATATGGTAGGATTGATATTATATAGAATTCTTTGTTTCTCTTGCTTCAAGCCTCCTCTTCAGCTGCGAATAAATTGTCCAATATTCAGTGCCATATGGTAGGATTGATATTATATAGAATTCTTTGTTTCTCTTGCTTCAAGCCTCCTCTTCAGCTGCGAATAAATTGTCCAATATTCAGTGCCATATGGTACGATTGATATTATATAGAATTCTTTGTTTCTCTTGCTTCAGGCCTCCTCTTCATTTGTGAGAAAATTGTCCAGAATTCACTGCCATAACGGATGATTGGTATTACATAGCAGTTCGGCAATCTTTTCTTTGCTTCTATTGCTTCAAATTTCCTCTTCATCCGTGAGAAAATTGTGGGCGTTTTTTCTTGCTGACAACTATACATTGTCTTTTTACAATTGATGGTTAGTCCTTTCTTCGTGCCTTCATTTACTACATATCATCAGAAACTCCTTAAAGTATATATATATATATGTATATATATATATATATTGAGAGAGAGAGAGAGAGACAGAGACAGAGACAGAGACAGAGAGAGGGGGAGAAAAGCAAGGCAACAAAGCCATTAACTAAGACGCAAGGGGTAAAGGAATGCTAAAGAATATAAGAAAAAGGGAAACATTATTAAGGAGCTAGGACAATAAAAGAACAGGTATTAAGAAGACAGAAGATAACGATTGACATTGCATTGAAATTTTTAAAGACCAACCTTGAGTGGAAAGCAAGAAGCTGATTTCCACAGGCTAGAAGTGCTATAGAAGAAACGGTTAGCATAGAACCTACGGTTATGTCTAGCCATTTCAACTGTAAAATAATGAAATACTGCCACCAATCTAGTACTGTGCTTAAATTCATAAATTCTAGGTACCATAGAAGAAAGTTCCTCACAACAATTGCCATGAAAGTATTTATAGCAAAGCACAGGGAAACTACATTACATAAGTGGGAAAGTGACTGAGATGCCAGGTTAAGACCAATGACATTGCAGATTATTCTTTGGATTTTATCAAGGATCTCTAAATATATAGCAGGAAGACCAAGCTATTTGTGGCAGCAATATTCTAAACATGAAAGAAAGGTAAGCTCATAAATATTTAAGATAGTTTCGGGGGAGGAAAATTATCTAATATGAAACATAGAACCAACTTATCTAGCAGCAGACCTAGCAATTGATTCAATATAATCTTTCCACTTGTCATCGGAAAACATTAACCCGCGAAGTTGCAACGAGTCACTCTCCTGGTGGTTAGCATTAGCCATGCTGATGTAAGGCAAAAAGGACTCTCAGACAATTAATAGAAAGCAGTTTCGTTTTGGAGCGTTAAAATTAACAAGTAATTCCTTGCCTCAGTTAATAACAGGATGTTTCTCCTTTTTTACATCAGTTGCCAATTTGACCTTATCGAACTGATTTTGACTTACTATTAAGAGTAAATAGTTGTGTCATCAGCATACTGAGTTGAGAATGGCATACTAACATGGTGTGTGTGTGTGTGTGTGTGTGTGTGTGTGTGTGTGTGTGTGTGTGTGTGTGTGTGTGTCTTGGTTTGGTTTGTTTTCTTTTACGGCATATCAACCTAAATGTATTAACTAATGTTGACAAAATTTTTATTGCTGGTAATATTTTTTTTTTCAAAAATGTATTGCTGGTAATATTTTTCCTTCAGAAAATCTATTTCTGGTAATATTTTTTCCTCCAAAAAATCTATTTCTGGTAATATTTTTCCTTCAAAAATGTATTGCTGGTAATATTTTTCCTTCAGAAAATCTATTTCTGGTAATATTTTTATTTGAAAAATATAACATAAATATCTTGCATTGTGTGAGCTTTTTAGGGATTGTTTTTATTACTTTTAATGGTTTACAAAGCATAATTCTTTATTACGTTCAACAAGAGAGTGAATTGCATAGGTACAAATCCTAGACTATTCGAGCATAAAATATCACAAATGCAATATCAAAATTACTTAAATTTTGACAGTCAATTTTTGATGGTACGTATACACTAGTTTTACTAATCATTTTCCCGCGCAATTATGCCCAAGTTTTTAACTTCATGTTTACAATGATATAAAAATTCCAGTATGTTCTGTTTGCTTGCATCTGCGCGTCCCATGAGCATATTTGCCTTGATTTAAGCGCGAATAAATAAATGAATAAAATATATTAAACATAAACGTGTAAATGTCGTATGATGTCGGCTACTTGACTGTGTGAGCATGCGTGAGAGTTGAGAAGAAATTCGTTTTAGGAAAGTTTGTTTATATAAGAAGGCGTGCAACGAGGCATTTGGTTTCTGGCTGTTTCAGTTCTACATTAACTGCATATGTAATTACCGACAGAGCACGTCTTTTGATATTGTGTTCATTCGGTGCTAGGGGGCGGGGGAGAGAGGCAGAAAAAGGAGAGAGAGAGAGAGAGGAGAAAGAGTGACAATGAAATGCAATCAGTGATGAGGTTGTGCGAAAAGAGGATTAAATGTCGCAGTTGTCAGAATTTCGGAAGTTCCAGTTCTCGTTGTGGCCTTTTTTTCGCTTTTATGACAAGTGTTCTTGGAAATCTCTACCGAATTAAGAAAGCAAATTCCAACATTACTTAATTCTACTCTCAAACATAATTTACAAATATAACTGTTCAAAAACATTCTACCGATATATATATATATATATATATATATATATATATATATATTATAATTTTATCATATAGACAAAACCATTTTACTCACTTACTGAGTAAAATGGTTTTGTCTATATGATAAAATTATAATAAATAAATAATTATCGCTCTACTATCGGTATCGAGCCCTCTTTTGAATTAATGCTGTGAACGTTGGAATTTATATATTATTTTCGTTCTCATCGCATCGGATATATATATATATATATATATATATATATATATATATATATATATATATATATATATATATATATATATATATATATATATATATATATATATATATATGTGTGTGTGTGTGAAATGGATAAAGTTCGACAATTATTTTCAGACATTTTTTTTATGCTTATACGTTCTTTTTATAGATACAAATATTTAGGATACAGGTTCGATTCCTGTCGGAGGACGAATATTTTCAATGAAAATTTCTCGCACATTCAGGCCGGTAAATGTTAATACTGTCTCTTATAAGCAGAACATTTACTTAAATATTTGTATCTATAAAAAGAACATATAAAAATGAAAAAAAAAATGTCAAAATAATTGTCGGACTTTGTCGATTTCATAATGTGTGACGTCATTTGTTTACATTTGGATACACATCGAGCAGATATGAATGTACGTGAGAAAATCATGGAGAATTGTCGTTTAAAAACAGTAAAATAGATTTTGCTAACCGAAACGATCCTCTGTGGCTCAATCGGTAAAAGCACGTCAGACTATATGACGGTTCCGTATAGGATACAGGTTCGATTCCTGTCGGAGGACGAATATTTTCTATGAAAATTTCTCGGACATTCAGGCCGGTAAATATCGTTAATACTGTTTCTTATAAACATTTACTTAAATATTTGTATGTATAAAAAGAACGTATAAACATTATGTATATATACATATATCCCTATCTTAATTCCAATTGTAAAGTATATATATATATATACTTTACAATTGGAATTAAGATACTGTGAATTTTAAAATTAAAATTCGTAGTTGAAAATGGTCATTAACTAAATGTACCTTAATTCCAATTGTAAAGAAAATTGGCTGTGTTTAATGAAAATAAACATTGAGAGCTCTTTTGTGAGTCAATTTTAACGTATTTCAAATTCTATGTTGTGTTAATAGGACTAGCCTGGATTATACCAACGGATTACTACCTATATATATATATATATATATATATATATCTGTTGATTACTACCTATATATATATATATCTGTTGTCTGTTTTTAAAGAATGTCGGGTATAGCTTAGTTTTCCTAATTATTTAACGTATCCTTAAAGTAACGATTGCGTTCAGCATGAAACAGCCTGTCGCCTCTGAGTGTTGACTTCAATGTTCACTTTTATATTTATATTTACATACACTCTATCTGTGATATTGAGCACTTTATCCCATAAATATAGCACACCTTTAAACTATATTTCTTAATATATATATATATATATATATATATATATATATATAATAACTGGCCGCTAGTATGTGAGTATGCCTGCCTACTAGGGTGACTAACCAATTCCTGTTACAGACACCTGCTCAGATATGTTTGTTCAACACTGAGAGAGCCCACCTACGGTTTCTACTGCAACTATGCAGAGCGAATCTTAGTTACAGTTTCTGGGGGTGAGAGAGTGCACAATCTGTCATGATCAGCAAGTTGAACATTGACAGTATGCTGAAAACCCTCAGTCACGATGACTGGTGACTTTGTGCTAGCACAACCATCGATGGCTTTTAGACAGTACAGTCTACTCAAATTCACTCAGGACGTATAGTTTTCAGACACTTTCCACTGTGATCGCTTCCTCACATACACATACACATTTATACTTATATGAATTAACGTTAGCGTCCATTGTACACCTAAACATACAATCATTTCCTTACATACATATTCATACACCATTACACATTTTAATGAAATGTTCAAATGTTCCTCACACATATTATATTTTATCTACTGTGTTATTGCACATGATATGTATATGATGAATAGGATTTAACCAAGGTCTCAGCATACAAGTGCTCTGTGTCTCTTTGCTGTTTTCATTTCTATCTTAATCTCTGATTAAGCTTTAATAAAAATCAAACAGGTTAGATTAAGATTCATTTCCTGCTTGTTCTTTATTTTATTATTCTGTCGGATTCATATCCATATTTGATTTACATTTGATCTGCAACTCATACATATATATCGGCTGGCTACTCTCATTTTATGAGTAAACCTGTCTGCTAGAGCAGCTAGCCAATCCCTGTTGCAGACACCTGCTCAGGTATATATATATATGAGTGTGTGTCCAACACGCACAGAGCCCACCTATGATTTATACTTAGCATCTGAAAATTGAGTTATGCTATCGGTGAGGGATAATATGTATATTTAATAATATATACTTAATAGCTCTTTTGTATTACAACAGTGCTCGATTTAATACAACAGACATTATATATATATATATATATATATATATATATATATATATATATATATATATATATATATATATATATAATGACTAGCCGCGAGTATGTGAGTATGATTTGATTTATATTTGATCTTCAACTCATACATATATAGACAGGGTGTCCATAAGTTCGTGTGCACTTTAAAAAAATTATAACTATTTATATTTGCGATAGAAATAATCTGTAAAAAATGTTATAAAGTTTAATGTACGTAGTTTTAAGTATAGCTAAAATAACTAATGTGATTTCAGGCATTACTGTAAATCAGTTGGCAAATGTTTTCCGTGAACGGCAAAATCGTATTACCCTTTGTATTGCTAATGATGGAGGACATGTGGAAACTTAAATAAAATTTGAATAAAACCTTAAAAAATATAGATTTACTTCTTTCTAATCCTTTTTATAAATTATTTCTATCGCAAATACAAATAAAGTTCAAAATTTTTTAAAGTGTACACAAACTTTATGGACACCATGTATATATATATATATATATATATATATATATATATATATATATATATATATATGAGGCTGGTATGGTTTGTTGATAATATCCACTATCCGAAACAATTTATCCAATGTTAACAATATCAAAATAATTACAACCACATTCGAAACTATTATAGATATGATAATAAATAAAATATTCATAATAATAACAGTTCTGAAGCAGGTATATATAAAATGACTCGTCACAGCTGCTCGTCACACTACATTGGGGAAACTTGCAGAAATTTAAAATAATGTATTTATGAAACACGAAAATGATCTTATACACAACAATTTATCAAATGCATATTTCAACCACAAATTTGGTCTAAAGAATGCTACCCTTGTTATAAAAGAAAATAAATTACTTAGCCGGAATATTCTCGTGGGTGTCGCTATCGAATCATATTAAAATATAAATCGGCCCCTCAGATTTCTTTAAAAATATGTTCGTTCTTGAAAAAATAACCCCTTTCCCAATCATGCTTTTAAAAATGTAAAAAAATTAAAAGGAAACACATAACCTTGTATTATTTATAATCCATAATACACAAATTAATCCAAAACTAAAATAATATAAATATTAATTACATTAATAATAAAAAATACTTACTTTTGTTGATTACGTCACTTAGATCCTGTATAATTTATGTAGACTTTACAGTTAGCCTGATGAATATTCATGAGCGTTTTTAAATTTCAAAACTTTGAAAGCCTAACGACATTTTTGTACAGTTATTGTACATTATAGAAGGCCTAATTGTGCTCCCATGCCACTATCCCACAAGTGAGAAGGAAATGTCACGCTTATGTAATTCTGTTCACTCTCGAGGATGGCTCGTTAAAATACGTGTTGCTGTCCCCGTGAGTGTTGTAATAAGAGATTGGTCAATCCTGTCATTCTCAATTTGACCAACGATCACTTTCGCATCTGAGTCATTGCACCCGGACAGGAAATGTTATTTTGACAGAGAGGGTGTGATTTGTGCAACACTAGCAATTGACCACTACAAACAAATCCTTTACACTGGTTGTTCGGTGAACCAGTTTGGCTCAGAATGATCTTGAGTCTAGTTCGATCTTAAGTGCAACAATCTTTATATACCGAACCTTCATTTGACGTTATCAACAGGAAACTCTGCCATATATATATATATATATATATATATATATATATATATATATATAAGTAAACATAGAAATCAACACTTAGAGGCGACAGTCTGCTTCATGCTAGATGCAATCGTCAGGCGATATATATATATATGTATGTATGTATGTATATATATATATGTATGTATGCATATATATATATATATTTCTATGATATATATATATTTCTATGATATATATATATTTCATAGAAATATATATATATACATACATACATATATATATGTATGTATGTATGTATGTATGTATGTATGTATGTATGTATGTAAATGTAAAAGGCAATAGGTAAACTGTAATATTAGGCAACGCGTTTCGTCCAATGTGAACTTTTTGGAAAATGCCCACATTGGACGATACGCGTTGGTTAAATATACAGTTTTCCTATGGTCTTTTACATTTATAAATATATATATATATATATATATATGTGTGTGTGTGTGTGTGTGTGTGTGTGTGTGTGTGTGTGTGTGTGTGTGTATGTGTGTATTCCTATGAAATTTTGTTGGACGTCCAGGCCAGAAAATGTTGTTAATACTTATTTTTTTACAAACAGACCATTTACTTTATATATATATATATATATATATATATATATATGTATATGTGTGTGTGTGTGTGTGTGTGTGTGTATGTGTGTGTGTGTGTGTGTGTGTGTGTATAAATAACGTATAACAATAAAATATATTCAAATAATTGTCGGACTTAGTCCATTTCGTAATGTGTGACGTAATTTGTTTACGTTAAGATACGCTTCGAGCAGATATGGACGTTCGACGGAAATCATGGGAAATTTGTAGTTTAAAAGTAGTAAAAATCGACATTGCTCACCAGACACTCTTTCGTTGCTAAACTGGTATAGCTAGTCAGGCTATATGACGGTTCCGTGTAGAATACATGTTAGATTCCTGTCGGAAGATGCATATTTTCTATAAAATTTCTCGGACTTTTTTTTCATAAACAGAGCATTTACTTAAATATTTTTCTATTTTGTAAATAACGTATAAGAATAAAATTTATATATAAATTTATATATCGGGCTGAGATCCAAGTGTAGTATCTGTTCTCCTCATCTCTAAAGGTAAGTGTAACCTTTTAGCCGTTTCGTTATAAGGAAACTTTCTGCCTTCATTGACCGAGCAGCCCGTACTGCTATCCGTTGAAATTTATAAAAATCTTTCTCTTAAAATAATTTTTCTGGAAAACAGGTCTTTCGAGTCCAATAACTGTTATCGCTCTTTCCAGTATTGATGACGATTCACTTCTTTTATTAGTAAAATAGAACAAGACTGTATATCTGTTGCGGGCCGGGGCACGCGTTGAGGGATAAACATGGGTGTCTCCAGAAATGCCCACAACAAACATGGCAGACTCGGAGTATGAGTTCACCTAGAAAAATGCAAGGAAACAAGGACCAATATATATGTGTACCTGCGAATGATAATGTATTACAAGCAAAGGGTTACATTAACAATAGAATATTGTTGCGTGTTACTGAACAATGAACATGAAGGAAGGAAGCATTTAAACTAGTGAATTGTTTGCGAATATGTTGTTTGGTGTAGGACAAAGTCTTAGAAAAAATGAAGTGAAAGGTGCGTACGTACGTGTGTGTATGTGTATTTTTCATGTGTGTCCCAAAAAGGGAACGCGTTCTTCCGCTAGAAATGTACATGTTGATGTCTATGCGGAAAAATGAGAAAAAGAGAGCGGGAAAATATATCGCTGAGTATTTATAGTACCGGAAAGCGTCCTCGACTAGCGGTTTCGAAAATGTCCTCGACATGGTCAGCAGAACGACAACTACCTACCCCTCACCGATAGATTAAATAAAGGGTTCATTTCGAAATTCCCTTAAAGTACCTCGGACCGAGAGACATCTGAAGAACGTCTGCTGGTACAGCGGTCAAAACATGATAATAACAAAGATGAGAACATTACCTTGTTAAATTTTTGCAACGTTGCAGACATGTGGGGGGGGAGCGGGTGGATATGTGACGCTGTGGCGACGTTACTATAATGTTGCAGTTAACTATTTTCTGAACACCTAACTGACCGCTCATCTCAACGTTGTCAAAACGGTATGTCAACGTTGTCAAGGGTTGTAACTGAAAAATTAGCCAAATGATATCAGAATATTTTGCCTTCAAATTAGCAAACTGCGTAGAAGATATAAAAGTTCTTTTCGCATTTTTAAAAAATTGGTAAAAAAAAAAAGGAATATTGCTGTCGAAGCAAAACCTATCTTCACTTTTCAGGATAGACCGCGTTCAAAAGCGTTTGCGCAGCCTTTTGGTTGATGATTTCTACAGAAGAATGCTGAGGATACCAGCGAGCAAACATGTGAGCAACGTCGAGGTTTTAGAGAAAATGGAAACAAAAAGGAAACTTATACTTAACATCAGGAAGAGGCAGTTGAAATTTCTGGGACACGTAATGAGGAAGGAGGGCTTGGAAAATCTGATACTCATAAGACAGAGGAAAAGATGAAAGTAGCGCATAAAATACCAGATGAACTTGAGCAAATGGATGATAGAACAGGGTTTGGTAGAAATAACAAAAAGACAGAACTTATTAAGAGCTACAAGAAACTGGGGGATGTGGTGGGCCATGATCGCCTATGTCCTGAAGGGACACGGCACATAAAAGAAAAAGACATTCACAATGATAAAAAAACACAAAAAAAATAGAACATTATAAATAAATTGGAAGTGGAAAGAACTGGATTCATGAAAATTCACTCCCGAAAGTGTATCGAGTGTGGTATTCTCGCCAACATCACACTCCATAAAATCAAGGAGGTGTCATGTACAATAACATATAATTGCGTTGGTGTAGAGGGCGAAGGGAAATATATTAACCTCGTTTATAAAGCCATTTCGCAGATGGGTGCGTGCAAAAAAAAAAAAAAAGATTGTTGGATCTTTGAAAACGGTACTTGCTTCAGTTACAACGATGTCGATTCGTATGTTTAGTAACATGGGGTGATGCAGTAGAAAAAAAAAATCTGTACAAGAATATTTGTAATGCGCATACATTTTTCTATTAGGCGTGTACAAAAGTTTCCAGCGCTCACTTCTGAAAAAAATCTGAATGCCCGAAAAGCAATATATATATATATATATATATATATATATATATATATATATATATATATATATATATATATATATATATATATATATATATATATATATATATATATATATATATATATATATTACAAGGCTGTTCACTACGCTGAATTGGGCACTTTCAATCATTGGCGTGTTTATTCACGGAGTAAGTACGTAAAAATTCGCCTTTCTTCCAACCGTGCGCCGATGGGTTAGGGAAAAATATCCGACTGTTGCAGAATCAGTCGGGTTTCGATCCCGGCTTGAAGCAATCGGATGTCTAACCACACTGATAAGCTGCGAATCAGTCTAAAATGTATATGGATGACACACACACACACACACACATATATATATATATATATTAATTAAACCTAAAGAGCCAGACAAACCTACTACGGTTTCATCTAAGCGGATCGTCAGGGAATACTATATATATATATATATATATATATATATATATATATATATATATATATATATATATATATATATATATATATAAAAGAAAGAGATTAAAGTTGTTCCAACGAGAGAAAGGTGTATATTTTAAAGAGAAAAGAGAAGGTTATAATGTGGATTTTCTTCCGCCTTTCTCTAATTCATTCCTAATTGTTTTATTACCCTTTAAACAGAGGAACATTTTCCCCATCAGTCCAAGGAGAATTTGGATTACTACCACACACAAAAGACAATGGATCAATATAGGAAAACATAAAGAATAAAATTAATTCCTTTAAATAATATGTGGAAATAACCATCCTTCGCCAGATGACGGTCACAAGGCCTGAAACACGTGTAGCAAAACATATGAAAAATAAAGTATAGTATATATTTAAAATAAATAAATCCACATTATAAGCAAAATCATTTGCGTCTTCTCTTTTCTCTTTAATATATATATATATATATATATATATATATATATATATATATATATATATATTGAGTTAGCCAGAAATTCTTGACTCACTTAGGAAGCGGAAAGAAAACAACAAAATTTCATGAAGCAACACCAACATCATTTATTCTTCCAAATCAAGTTGATCATTCTCGACGATCTTCTGTCAGCGATCAGCCAGCATCCGAATCTGTCCCAGGTACCAGTCCGCTGGCTTTGAATTAAAAAACTAAACAAGCTTCCATCACTTTATCAAAAGTGTTCAATCGCTGGTGGCAGAGGAAATGTGCCATTGGGGGGAAATAGGCCATACTCACTGGGAGCAGCATCAGGTCTAAATGGTGGATGTAGAAGAATCTCAACACCGTCGATATGTTTGAACTCTTCCTTAGTCAATCTGGCAGTGTGTGGCCTCACGTTGTCTTGCTGAAACAAATTCCGACCTCGATTGACCAAAGCAGGATACCCCTTCTTTAGTTTGTCTTTTTTTAATTTTTTTTTTAAGCGTATCACCCCAAGCAAGGCTGGTGGCCACTATCACGCATGGGGTTACAGAAGGGTTGGATGAAGAGCAGATAGGAGTGGTAAAGGAAGGGATGTTTAGAAAGAGAAGGACGGAGGGTCGATCAAGGCAAGGGGGTTACAGAAGATTTAGAGCGACAGCAGATAGGAATGAAAGATGAAGGGAAGTGGAGAAGGGAAGTGGATAGATCAAGGCAACTGGAGATGACGATTGACGCTACACTTAAACCGTTGGAGATTGTATTTGTCAGGGAAACAGTAATAGGGAAGGGAGTTCCATAGGCGAGATGTGCGAGACATGAAGCTATTGGAGTAGAAGAGACGTCTACATCTAACAGTTTCAACGGTGAAGGGGTGGGAAAGGGATGCCAGCCTCGTAGGACGCTTAAATTCATGAGGCTTAGGGACAAGCGAAAGCAACTCCTCGGAGCAATTACCGTGGAAGTACTTGTAGAAAAGGCAGAGCGATGCAACATCGCGTCTGTGAGAGAGCGACTGCAGACGAGATGACAGATCAGGGCCAATCACATTGCATATCCGTCTCTGGATCTTATCAAGAACCCTGAGGCAACACGCAGGAGCCCCAGACCATAAATGGCAGCAATACTCCATGCAGGGGCGAATGGTAGATTTATAGACTTTGAGGATCGATTCCGGGGAGAAGAATTTCCTGGCTCGGCACAGGGAACCAACTTTTCTTGCGGTGGATGATGCAACTGACTCGATGTATTTGTTCCATCTCAGATCAGCGGACAGCGTGAGACCGAGCAGTCGCAGAGAGGAGCTCTCGAGAAGTTGGTCCTCAGACATTCTAATGGGATGCAGGGCGCGGTCTAGCTGCGGGCAATACAGCTTAACGTTGATGGCATGACTGTGTGAAACAATCTCAATATGCAGTACTCCTTGGAAATTCCATCAGACAGAGAACAAGATTTGTCGTTTTTTCGTTTCATAATTGAGTCATGACTTTCTGGCCAACCTAATATATATATATATATATATATATATATATATATATATATATATATATATATATATATATATATATATAATGAAACATTTTATAAAACATACATATAACAAAGTATTTCTAATTCTAACAGTTAAAATACAATCCTTGAAAATGGATAAATGTATAGCCGAAAGAGCTCGGATAAAAATAACATTCGGACAGTTTTTATATAATTTATCATCCGAAAAGAAAAAAATTATTAGATCGCATGATAAATTGTATAAAAAACTAAATAAAAGCACCTTGTCAGTCGTTTTTAATGAAATGTGCATGAGAGAAGGATTGCTGCCTAAACACACACACACACACACACACACACACACACACACACACACACACACACACACACATATATATATATATATAGTAAAGAAAATGTATCCCCCGGAACGGATTTAACCTGCCTCCCTTTATATATATTCTCAAATGCGCAGGCCGATAGAGGTAAGGTGTTTAATAAATAAATATGGGGAGTCTGTTTAAAATACGAGTATCCAGTATAATAATATTTGAAGCAATAAATATCGGATTAAAAAATAAATTCATTAATTCATTATATATATATATATATATATATATATATATATATATATATATATATCTATTTCTAAAGAAGTGATGCATTTTTTATTTATTTTATTAAATGTATTTTAGCGGATATTCATATTTGAGTAGACGCTCTGTTTATTTATCTCAGAACAGACATTGCTGACACATTAACATCTATTGGCCCAGCTATGCGTTAAACATAGATTGGACTCTAGAGCCTTGGTCGGTAACCAGTCTAGGACAAGGAAAACTTTGAACTCCTTACCCCGGGTAGATGGTAAACATGTTAACTATACTCATACTAGTTTAACGACTCGACAAGCATCATGTATATATGTGCCGTACGTACTCAGTCATCGGAGAAAGTTTATCTACCATATATACAGGCTTTATATCAAGCTAACCGCAATAACCATCACAGATAGTGACCAGTGCACCGGTGGTTACTAAGGGGAAATAGGTTGTATATAGGAGGAAAAAAAAAGCTGTATTGAAACGAATTTGAATTTGACATAGACCGGTAGAAGGTCAGTAAATTTGTGTTTTCGAGGAAATATAGAGAATATATTTCGACAAGTGTAAGTGATTATGCCAGATGTGCATGCATGTATGTAAGAGAAAGCGAGCGATAGATGACGTGACAGAAAGAGAAGAAAAAAAGGACGAGAGAAAGATGAAGAGAAGGTTGAAGAGAAAAAAAGAAAGAAGGAAGGAAATTAAAGAGAATGAGAGACAAGGACTGAGCGTGAGTAAGTAGCTTGATTATATGCGATGGGCAAGAAACAGAAAGCGAGAGAAGGAAAGAACGAGGAAGAAATCAAAAGAAGAAAAGATAAGAAAGAAAGTGAAATATGTAGAGAGAAAGTGATGTTTAGAAGGGGATAACGAGGAAGATATATAAAAATAAAAAGAAAGGAATAGAAACAAAAAGAAAGAAACCGTGACATAGAAAAAGAGAAAGAAAAGGCGAAAGAGAGATCAAAATAGAAAAGAAAGCGAAACAGAAGAGAAACTGAGAAAGAGACAAAAGACGAATAGAAGGCGAGAGAAATAACGAGTGAAAGAGAGATAGAAAGAAAAAGAGAGACGAAACGAGGGAGGAACCAAGTTTGCTCAACTAGAGAAATCAAGTTTCTAATGTAGAAATGTTTTTAAACATGGAACTTACGCGAGTCCATTTGTTTCGATGGAGTCGGTTGAACGGTAATCTCCATAACACTCCCACTCATCAACGCTGGGAACAGATCGGCGAGGACACCAATGGACAGTGAGTGATATATTTAAACTAGACAGGGTACTCTCTCACCTTTCCTCTCTCACCCTTCCTCTCTCACCCTGAAAATAGTTACGCTAATCCAGATTATCCTAGATAATACGTATATGCGTGTTAGTGTATTACAGTTGAAAGGATTATCGTAAGCACACTTTAATGTTTGTATCTCTTCACGTCGGTTGTTAACTAAATAACAAGTATTTAGAATGGCCAAAAATGCGCTTACGTCACGATTTTCTCGCGACGACATGTGTGTATCCGTGAAAGAAAGAAAAAAAGAAAAAAGATGAGTATTTGTCTGTGATAAATGTGTTTTTGTTTATCAAATTTATTCCTCAAAAACTAAAGTCCAATTGCCTTTTATTCAATTATATTTTCGCTATGATTTGCAATGACTTGTAGCCACATATCAAGTACCGTAATTACCTATGTATAATATGCATTTTTTCTTAAAAACAATAAGCAAAATTAGGGGTGCGTATTATGCACAGCTACAAAAAATCTTGAAAAAATTGCCGTTTCATAGGTCGATTTCAGTTGTGAAATGACTACTCACAACAAACATACGACAATTTGACACTAACATTCGGCGATTGCAACCCCATAAGGATGTCAAATACAATCATATGTACCTAACAATATTTACAAATGTAAAATAAAATAAGAATTATCATGAAACTAAATTAGAATAATATTATTCTATGTTTAAACCATTTTTTAATAAGAGTAGGAAATGCTGGCCCTAATGAAATTGGAGAGGTACAATTTATAGGGTGTGATTACCAAAGACGGGGTGCGTATTATGCGTAAGTATAAGCATTTTCCCACACTTTCAGCAAAAATTGTGGGGTGCGTATTATGGATGAAGGCGTATTATACATGTATTACAGTAGTTGTTTAATGTCCAGTCCTCACTTTCCAGTCTTGATAGAGTTCAAAAGCATCTCCGAGTTTTTGTTAGAGAAGAATTATTTTCCACCCTCCAACCTCTCTTTCCCGGGCGGGAAGTGGCGGGTCTCTCACTGCTCTATCGCTACTACCATGGAAAGTGCTCGGACGAACTACATTCCTTGGTTCTGCCAGGTCTAGCCTTCACCGCCCGGACCCGCCATGTCACTTATATAGTAGCAAACCACCCACATTCCCTACGTATTCAATTGGCGAGAAGTAAGCTCCACTCGTACAGCTTCTTCCCGCGAACCACTGCCCTGTATAAGAGGACCCCCAAGAGGATCTTTCCTCGATCACTACAATCTTAACTTGTTCAAGTCTAGAGTTCAGCTTTATCTTCTCCTCTTATCCATAGAAAAATACCCCTTAACATAACCCTCTACCAGGAGTGGCCCCCGGGCCTTGTAAAAAGTGAATCTTACTGTTAAAAAACAACTTTTGAGTAAAATACCGCAGATTTTGATGTGAAAAAAACTTTTATTGACATGTTGCAGCTGCTGAACGTATAAATGTGCATTTAGTGTTTCATCGCGTTTTAAGAATTCTAAATGAATAATGCTCCGATAACACCCCTACAAAACTTTATTTTATTCCATGGTGTTCAGTTTTGTGGTCGGTTGTGGAGATTTACCCTTGTCAATAAACTGCCTTTTGCGTTAAGCATTGTCGTATGTAACCAATTATTCGTCACCCGTTATGATATATTTAAGAAACGGTTTTTAGGATGATACGTTTATCGTTCAAGTGGACTCTCCTAACGAAACTTACTTATGACTCATCACAGTATGTAACGGCGAAAGAAAAAAAAGAGTAATATGGACATGTTACAGGAAAAGGAAATAGCAATTCTTATAGAAAAATATAACATAAAATAAAAGAAGCACTTATTTACAATTATTTGCTTAGTTTAGTTTCACACAAGGCCAAAAATATGGCGGACCGAATAAGGGTCCATACGTGTGACCTTATTATGCAATAGTAGCAAAAACAATTTGTCAACCGTTCACTTACGCGCAAACACCCTTGGGAAAGGTATGAATACATGTCTCCTCCCCCATCCCCAGATATGGATTAAATAACACTTGTGTCTGGAAAAATCATTCTTATTTAAAAAAAATTGTCAATGCAATATTTATTAGCCAAAAAAAAGGATTGTCCTTACAACCTAAAATATGTTTTGGCTTTAAATAATTCTCAAAGTGTTGATAAGCCGTAAAACAGAGCAAACTGTAGTCATTTAATTAGCTTGACATATGACCACAATTATGGCGCACCGAGTAATGATCTGCAAGACCAGATCACTAGCGATTAGCCCACAGAGAACCCACCATTATTTTGATTCATACCTCATATAGGTATTTATAAAGCAGTTTGGCTGTAAACTTCGAGTGTGTGGAATCTAGGAAGGATCGAACACGCTTCCTCCACTTGCGCCCTTTAAACAAACCAGTCATGAAATTTTAGAACCTTAAACCTAACGTCTGTTTCCAGGTGGCGAAGTTTCAGAAATCTCAGGTGGATAGGTGTAATGACAGAAGTAACGCAGGTGTAGGATTTGAGAAATCTTTATTCAACTGAGAATACAAGGTTCGCGTATAGTGTCCTTTTATAGTCCCAGTAAACAGAAATAGCTCTCTCAAAGAGGTCCGTAACAAAACAAGTGGAGACCACTCTTGATTATTCATAACAATAGGTTCATCTATCGTCCAGTTCACACTCCTGTCCTGCCTTTAGAACAGGAGTAGAGGTTTATCCCTTGTTCTCTGTTTAGGATTGGGTTTCCGGTTCCTTCTAAAGTCTTTTCCTTCTCTTTCACTTCCAGTAGACTCTTGCGTCTTAGTGGCGTTATCGCCTTGCTTGGGGTGAACTGATTACAAAAGAAAGAAAAGGTATCTGTTTCGAAGAAAGAAATCGATGATGTAACACCCGTCGGATATCTCACATCGCTTGTGGATGTGCGCATGGTGTAACGGAGTCATAAATCGGAGAGATCAGTTCGAGTTTCTCTCATTCACTTCGCGCAAATACCCTTGGGGAAGGTATGAATCCATCTCTTCTCCCCCAGATATGTATTAAATAGCAGGGCAGACTGGGCTCTCTAGCCGTGGATCGCTACCAGTTTAGAACGACAACGCTGAATTCAAAACCGTTTGGAAAATCTGATACTCACAGGACAGATTGTAGTCAGTTTGATTCGGTTTGGTTTGTTTTACGGCATATCAACTTCAATGGGTTATTTAATGCCGAAAATTCTATCTATCTAGCTATTGGTTTGGTTTGTTTTACGGCATAGCAAACTCAATGGGTTATTTAATGCCGACAAGATTTTTATTGCTGCTAATATTTTTTTATCTATCTATCTATCTAAATATATATTGGTTTGGTTTGGCTTGTTTTACGGCATATCAACTTCAATGGGTTATTTAATGCCGACAAAATTTTTATTACTGCTAATATTTTTTCCTTTAAAAAATATATTTCTGGTAATATGTTTTCTTCAAAATGTATCGCTGGTAATTTTTTTTCCAGAAATGTATAGCTGGTAATATTTGTTTTTTTTTTTTTAAATGTATAGCTGGTAATATTTTTTCTTCAAAATGTATAGCTGGTAATATTTATTTTTTTTAAATGTATTGCTGTTAATTTAAAAAAAAAATGCGTTGCTGGTAATAATTTTTTCCTTCAAAGCTTTATTGCTGGTACAAAGTATTTCTGGTATTAAACCCTATTTTTACCCTTTCATAATGTTTTGACCTCAATTAATTATTTGCCCACAGCTGGGACCCTAAAAGATGCTAACACCTCGGGTTGGGGTGGACCTGGGAACACCAGCAATTAAGAGGTGATTGAAGTCAGGAGGGACATAAGAAAAAGCATAAACTACATAGCAGAACAAGATTTAGGACTGATAACAGAAAGATAAAATTTGTTAAGAGCTGAAACCATGATCGCCAACGTCCTGAAGGGACACGGCACATAGAAGAAAAAAAATCATAGATTTAACTTGTCAGCAATGTCCTAACGAATCGACAGCCATTATGTACGAATATTTATATATCTATGCCTTTTCACATCTACCTATCGCAGACTTTTTTTTTTTATTATTATAACCTAATTTTATTCGTGTAAAATATTTTTCGTGATTTCTCAGGATAAAACCAGCTTATCTCTGGGCGAACAAGAAACGAGAAATAGAACAAAACACAGAGAATGAAAAAGATTTGTGTTTGTGGATCAAAGAGGTATTATAATCTTATTTACCTAAAAATGAAAAGTCTATGACGCGCTCTTCAAAAGTGAAATTGGAAGCATAAAGTGTTCTTTATTATATGACGCTATGATAAGTAAGAAAATTTCCCCTTCACACATTTATATGTAATCGACGAATAAAAATAATAAATGAATAAAGGTTTTTGTGCATTTTTCTGTTTATTTTCAGCAAGGTCTATTTATTGCATTCATGCAACTCAAACCGGTTCTAAATTGTAATAACTGGTCCTAACATGTATTGAGTTTGGACCAAAAATGTCGGGGCACGTGACCAGGAAAACAATACTAAACCTAACGCTGTGGTTCCATTGTTATCTTTAGAGTTAGTCTCTTCGGGCTTGCATAATGGTACTCCTCACAAGGTTATCGGCAAAAGTCCGTACAACATTCGGTTTACCTTTTATTCAGCCGGGAATTCTCTGTATTAAAAATCGTGAAGAGCAAGGGAAAATCATTGCACTATATTTCCTAAGACGTCATAGCAATTCACTCAAATTACGAAAAGAAAAGCATCTTCGTGTCCCCCGCCTGGGCTTCTCCATATCCACAAGCGTCTTGGGTGACTTTGAAACCAGGCTTTGTTTATTATTTGGTCTTTAGCTGTGAAAAATTGGGCCCATTTTCGTTCATGCTCGTTACGGGATTTAACTCTATACTTATCTCCGATTTCACTGTTCAATTCCTTTCCTAGTTTCACATTTCGATCTTATGTTAATTTCCTGTGATTTGCACGGAGTCTTGACTTTATTCAGTGTACAATAAAACTTATCAATTTCTTTTTCTGTACTTTGTGACATTGACGAGAGAAATTCAAATTTCTTTAGAGGCTGCTCCTTTACATTCTATGCTGTTTGCTTAATCATCGTGGAATGTAAAATGTACTGAGCATTGTGATAAAAACAAAAAAAAAAAACAAAAACAATTTTGTTGTTCAAAATATACAAGAGAGAGGAAGTGGGTGTGGGATTCAAGGTGATTCTTTTCTTCTGTATTTATATCCACAGCTTTCTAAATACAGCCACTCCTCACTTAGCAACCTGGGTCCGTTTCAACGATCTGTTCGCTAAACGAGATGTAGCTGACCGCTATTTCAACATTTCTAAATGTTTGTACGGTAGTGTACCGAACAGAAATAGTAAGAAACAAATTCGATAACCGATTCTACATTCGGTTCATTTTGTCGGCATCTTGTAGATTATGGGTGCACAAGAAATACAATAAAAGTACAAAACGCTGCCATTTTCCCACGTTCAAATTGTTCGGACAACACTGACGGGTTGGATTTTATTTTTAAACTTGTTTTTTGAGATTTTATAGCTGGTCGTAAGTTCGGGGAATTTAAACGGTCGGTAAGCGAGGAACGGCTGTATTTTAACACAACTGCATTTGAATTTCTGAGACTAGATGCTGTTGCATGAATGAATGGATACTTTGGACATATTTCCCTATTTTTGTTTTAAAAACGTTTTCGCCAATCCAATCCAATCTGCATTTACTTTCTTGCAGTCTAATGCCCACCAATTACATACGGAACCCTTTTTATTTCATAAATATTACCGAAAAATACAATAAGAATTTAAAATAAAAACCATGTCTATCGAATTGCAAGAGTATATTTGGATTATTATTTGAAAATATTTTGAAATTAAATCTTAGGAACCTACCATTTGTCGACGGGTTGGACTGCGTTAAAAAAAATTAAAATTAAAAATTACAAAAAATGAAAAGGAAAAAAATTACTAAGAGCTACAAAATCAGGTAATTGTGGAGAGCCATGATCACCCACGTCCTGGAGGGACACGGTACATAGATAGTTATTCACTGATTTTCTTTTTCAGTGAGCACCACACGGGGCACATCGACGTGGTGTAATGGTTAGTAAACTTGTCTCGCGAGATGATATGGTGAGACAAGTTTACTAACCATTACACCACATCGAAGTGCCCCCCAGCTTTCTTATATGCGTACATTTATAATCCGATGCCTCTTATAGGGTAAAAAGAAAAACAAATTATTTATATTGCTTGAGTAAAAATAACGACAAAAAAATAAAGAATTAAAATTTTCTAACTCCTGTGAACTCTTAACAGGCAACATAAATTTTCATTAAAAGTAAATAATAAACAACTTTTACAAGATCTCTGAAATCAGTATTAGTTGTTCCTATTTGAAGTGAGATTAAAATCTTATTTTTCAAACTAAAGTTCCTAGACTCTCAAGAAGTTGAGTGCTTTGTCGTATACACGGATTGAAAGAAAGAGTACTTAAACTTCTTGAACAAAATCCGCAAACAGAATTTTGTTATTTAAAACTAACTAGCTGTAGTGCACAAAAATGTCATACCTTACTGACATACATGAACTTTTTGAAAGGGCACTTCAGTGTGGTATTATAATGGTTAGAAAGCTCTTCTCACTAGATTAATTACGACTGAATAGTGAGTTCGATCCTTACAGGGTGCTCCGTACTTTCGGCCTTGTGCCACATCTAAGCTTTGCTTAGTTAATCGCTATATGAGCTTTTAAATAAATAAAACACCAAAATATGAAGAAAGGGAGAAAATATCTCTTACGGCAGTAGATGAAATTTGGTCCGTGAAAGACAAAATAATGATTTAGAAAAAAAAAAAAAAAGAAGTCTGGTGGGGAAGGAGGGGGACGGGGAAATCGGTATCAAGTACAGACGAAGATCCCTTAACGAGCGCGAATGAAAATGGGCCCAATTTTTCACAGCTAAAGACCAAATAATAACCAACACCTTGTTTCAAGGTCACCCAAGACGCTTGTGGATATGGAAGAATTTCCAAATGTCTTCGAAAACGCAGAATGTGATTCTTTTATGTGCTAAGTCTTTTCAGGACGTAAGTGATTATGGTTCTTCACAACTTCCTGCTCTTTGTTGCTTTAAGTAATTTTTTTTTTACCATTCCCTTCTGCCTTTGTACTTATCATCCACCCCAAAACAAACTCGTTAAGCAGGTAACGCTATTTCCCTTTGCTTCTCTTGCATTCATTATGTCTTGTAAGTGTTAAATTCTCCAAGTCCTCTTTCCTCATTATGTGTCCCAGAAATTTCAGCTCTCTTCCTGATTGTAAATTTCTTTATCATTCCTAGTTTTCTTAACACATCTAAGGTAACTCATTTACATATGAAGTGACAAAGACTATAAATAGCTACAGCTATTACCCATGAGACAGTTGAGTGCATACTACTTCTCGTAAGTCATTGACACTACACTACAACATCCTTGTTACGTATGTTCTCTCCATGGTATTCTTAATATTTGTCAGTAGAATCAATATTTTTGGATAACATAAACGGTACAGGTTGATGAAGAAGGCTCGTTTTCAGTATCCTATCTTTTAACCTAGCCAGTCAAAACCACTAACCCATTCGCACGAATATTTTTTCGTATCACTAAAACTTCACATTTACACTTTTCAGTTGTACTACAGACACCATAATACCGCAATTTACCCACGAAATCTTAACTAGTCCCATATGTACACATTTTTGTGGGAGGGGGGTTGATAACACTTACATTTATCCGCTGTGATTATTTACAACGAAATAACGTATTTAAAAACAAACAAACGGATAAAAGAAAAATGGAGTGTTAGTATTTGAGATATCACCCCCACCCTCGCAGACTCGTAATTCTGGCAGAACTATCAGTTAACTCGCCGAAAATATGCGGGACAAAGCAGTAAAATTAATCATTCGCACAAACGCGCACTCACATCGACACAATATAACAAATACGAGAAGAAAAACGCCTCAAATGAAACTCGCTTCCCGAATATTCAACTAAAAAAATAATGACTGAAAATATTCACTGATTAGTTAAAAAAAAAAAAGGACACCAGAGTTTATAAATATATAACGAAAGTGAATGAAATCCTTTCAAAGACCCTAAGTTGTTTTAAAACTCTAAAATACCTCTGAAGTCTTCTATCAAAAAAAGAAAAAGAAAAAAACTAACACGTGAAGCTCGGCTTTCAACTGACAAATTCAGACACTGAAACGCAGAAGATAAAACAAAATGGTAGATGATAAAATGCAGTTGACGCTTTCAGACAATTACCCTAGATAGTGTTCTTGATATTAAGCGCTTGTATCAAATAGTAAGTTAATTTTTTGTTCAACTAATTCAAATTTATATAACAAAATTATGCGTTATTTATAATCAAATATTCATTCTTTAATTATTAACTAAATTCGGTAATCGCATATTTTTAGAGGCATAAATAATCTCTGGCCTGAATATTCTAATATGTCATAGATTCTCGTCTGTATTTATTCTCATGGACTTATTATAAATCAGGAATATGTTTTTCAGCCTGGCAATGAAGATATCTACAGAGCCAGTTAACTTTTCTTTGCCACAATTAGATTGTTAGTATTCACCTTACTAACAATAGTTTTGTAAATAGAATTATATCCGTCTATATCCCTGAGATGAGGTATTATGATTACTTGTATTATTTACATTATTCGGACTATTACCCCAATCTTCATTGCCATATTCACAACGTTTCCCCAGTGGATAAAGACGCTGGTTAGATCCAGTGACTAGACCCAAAGAGTTGTGAGTTCAATACCAGGCCACAGAAGTGGTGAACCAAAAAACTTGGAGAGTTGAGATAAAGGGAAATAACTGAAACACCCAGAAGAGGCATGACACGTGAAACTACAACAATCTACCCCAGTGGATGAAATAAAGGGTTCAGTTCGAAATTCTAATTACCTGAAAAAGGCCATAGCGTACAACGACCGAAACGTTGTGAATATGGCAATGAAGATGAGGATAACAGTCTGGATAATGTAAATAATGTAAATAATTATATCCACTGTAAATAAACCTAGACGGTATTTGTTAAAAATCTTTACTCCGCTCCGACAAAGACTATATATATGGGACTAGGTAGGACCTCATCGAGCAAATGTGCTATAATGGGGTCTGCGAAGTATAATTATTTAGATATCTGGAAAGAGGACGGCAAGTGTGACACTGAGATCCGAAGACGTATTGGGATGGCCAAAGACGCATTCCAAACGTTAGGCAGAGTATTAAGAAACAGAAAAATATCGTTAGAAACAAAGAAAAGAGTACCGAACTGTTACGTGATATCTGTGCTCCTGTAGGGCAGCGAATACTGAACAATCTCGCTGTCTTCCCTTATCGCTCTTACCCTCAATATGCCATGTGAGGATTGAGTTTTCCAAGCTCTCTTTCCTCATTATATATAGTGATTTTCCAAGCGTAGTTTTGATGTGGCACAAGGCCGAAAGAAATGGGACTCCTAGTCGTAATCTATCTAGCGTGACAAGCTTGCTAACCATTCGACCTCGATGAAATGACTCTCCTTCGTCATTGTGTCAAAGGAATTTCAGCTAACTTTTCCTGATTTTGAGTATGAGCGTTCTTTCTGTTGCCATTTTCTTTAAGATGTCCTCGTTGCTTACTCGGTCCGTCCATAGAATTTTCAGTATCCTTCTGTAGAACCACGTTTCTGTTACCTCTAGTTTTTTTTTCTCGTCCTTGTATTCAGTATCCTATTTTATACACAAATTAAGATATTTACATAGAAATGGAAAATTGTACGGAATAATATGTGTATTTCTTGGATTCATTTTCTCCAAGAATGGTTTTAAAATTAGCTTATAAACATCCTCTTACAATTGTTCCAAGAAATGAGACTCAAGTTAAACCTTTCGAAAACAGACACTATGATCTGAAATTGGAATGAAATTTTTTTTTAAGAAAACAGACTGTATAAATTTCAGCTGAAAGCAATACAGACTGCTTCGTCAATGAATGCCAAATGTTTCCTTATAAGGAAACGGCTAATATTATCATTACTGTTACTCACATTTTATTTAATACACTGAATTTTGTGTAATATAGTGATTTTCCAAGCGTAGCTTGGATGTGGCACAAGGCCGAAAGTAATGGGCACACACTGAGTATCGAACTCACTACTCATTCGTAATTGTTCTAGCAAGACAAGCTTGCTAACCATTGCACCAAGTTGAAGTGTCCCAGTGATTTCCACAGCGTAGCTTAGAGGTGGCACAAGGCCAAAAGTATGGAGCATCCAATGAGAATTGAACTCACTACTCAGTTGATCGTGCGAGACAAGCCTGCTAACCACAACCCTATGTCGAAGTGCTCCAATGGTTTTCTAAGCGTAGCTTAGATGTGGCACAAGGCCGAAAGTATGGAGCATACAATGAGGATTGAATTCACTACTCAGTCGTAATTGATCTAGAGATACAAGCTTGTTAGCCATTACACCACGCCGAAATGCCCAAAGTTTTGTAATATAAGGTGCAATTTTTAAAAATCACTCTGATAGGTTTTCCGGAATGTGGCAAACACCTAAATACCAATGTTTATCACACGAGTCGCCTGATGACCCCAGGAGGCAATTAGTGTAATAAATCACCCTATCGATGGGGGCCTATGATATGACTGCTGCATCTCCTGCAGTGGGGGTAAATTTCCCGTAGTAAGATACCTTAATAATTAACTTACTAAGCAAATGTTTAGATTCCAGTATAAACGACCAATGTTGATATTCTGCAAAATCCAACAACCCAACTAAACTCATATAAACGATTAAATTATGATGAAAAATTATAATATTTAAATTAAGATTATCTATAGCTATGGATAAACCGTCAGTTGAATATTATTAGTTTTTCTTTTACTTTTAAAAGTGCAAAAACTATATTGGATCCCTTGCTAGGTCAGCTACTAAGAAATTTGGTTCACTGTGTCGTGCGAGACAATTTTTCTCTCCAGAATCTATCTTACATATCTATAAGTTTACCATTCGTCCATGCTTAAAATATTGCTGCCACTTAGAGCACGGGACTCCTGCTATTTACCTTGAGCTCCTGGATAAAATTTAAAGAAGAATAAGCAATATTATCGGTCCTGGCGGCTCGGCTTTAGTCACTTTTTCCCCGCCTATAAGGTTGCTTCACTGTGTATTTTCTATAAATACGTCCATGGTAATTGTTCGGATGAACTCTTCTGTATGGCACCTAGACTTTTGAATGTAAGCTCAGTACTAGACTGGCGTCGAGATCTCATCAATTTACAGTTGGCTAAATGGAGCCGTAACTTCTATGCTAATAGTTTGTTTTCTGTCACTTATGGAACTCGCTTCTGGCTACATGTTTTTCAGCAAACGTTAATCAGCAAAATCTTAAATGCATATCAACCGCTGTGTACTGTCTTCCTGGTTACTCTTCACATTCAGTGATGTTTTTGTTCCCGCTTAGTAATGTTTTTGTTTCTAATTCTTCCACACTCAGTAACCCTTTCTGTCTTAGTGGCTTTAATGACTTGAATGGGGTGAACTCGATTAAAAAATATATCCTTAATCAAAATATACGTGTCATGCATAGCAAGAAATAACCTCTCTCTCTCTGTATATATATATATAAATATATATATATAGCTATACGTATGTGTGTATACCTGTCTGTTAGAGTGGCTAGCTAATCCCTGTTGCAGAAACCTGCTCTGACAAATTTGTGTTTGTTCAACAACCATATACTGCAGCTATGCTTAGGGTCCTATCTACAGGCGCGATCACAAAAACTGTAACAAGGCCAGTTCGCTCACAACCTCAACCACAATGACTTAAGACTCCATGCTAGCACAACCAATGACAAACTATTCTGTCTACTCAATTTCATTCGCAAAACTTTAAGGCAATTTCCAAAGAGGTGCTGTACACTGGGATCGCTGCACACTGGCATTATATATATATATATATATATATATATATATATATTGAAGAGAGAGAGAGAGAGAGAGAGAGAGAGAGAGAGAGAGAGAGAGAGAGAGCGATACGGAGAGCCAAGTTTCAATTCCAGTCGAATCCATTACATTCACTTACGAGCTAGTACCATTGGGAAGGGTCTTAATGCTTTCCTTCTCCCTCCACCTATGGGTAAATAGCAACTAATCTAGGAGAAGGACAACTCTCAATTCAAAACCTGCGAAGGGTCGTTTTGGGTACCTCGTGGCACGTAGTACACCAGGTCTGTGTATTCGGCCCTTCAAAAAGTGTGGTTGGTTCTGCAGAAAGCTTTCACGACTATAATCAAATCATGTGTGCTGGTGTCTGGCTGTCGGTTCCTAGGAACTGAGCTGCTTGACCCTCATACGTTGAACACACACACACACACACACACACACACACACACACACACACACACACACACACACATATATATTTAGATGCATTTTTATATTTCTATATATTTTATATATCTATATATTTCTATATATTTTATATTTCTATATATTTCTATATATATTTATATTTATACATAGTTTTATATTTATATATATATAATTATATATATATATATTTCTATATATATATATTTCTATATATATATATTTCTATATATTTCTATATATATTTATATTCATATATATATATTTATATATATATTATATTCACATATATATTATATTCACACACACACACATACACACATATATATATATATTTTTGTCATCCACAGACAGACTGTTTCGCTGTTTCACAGCTCATCAGTGTGGCTAGACGTCCGGTTGCCTCTAGCTAGGATCGAAACCCGACTGAATTTGCGTCAGTCGGAACTTCTCCCACTAAGCCGTATATATATATATATATATAATCAAGACAAATGTTACTTACCTTGATGAAGTTCCTCAGAGTACGAAACGTGTCTGCTAAGATACGTTTTCCTTTTTTCTTTATTCATTGATAAACATTCAAGACCTCCTTCAATTTTACTATCTTAAGGTAAAAAAACAACGCCGTAATAAGTAATTTATGATAGACCCTTTCAATTTTACTCCCAAAGCCGTACATGACGATGTTGTCCGTTCGTTTTAAGCCAATCAGAATCTATCGGCCAGTATTTTTCAAGACCTCTTTTGCTTTTCATTACTGTTTGGATGCGTTAAGATGAGAATAAATCATCAACCAAGATTTCTTTTATCCAGTCTTCCTTAATAGTCTCAGTGCTTCGCTACTTGATGGCAGTCTTTCATAAACACTATGCTTGATAATTTCCCATAAATTTAGTTGGGTTAATATCTGGGCTGTTTTCCGGTGCGTCCAGTGTTTAACGTAGATACTGTTCAAAAAATTCTGAACGACCTTTGACCGGTGACATGGAGCACCGTTATACATGCATATTGTGCACTGATGAATGTTCACATGCAGTATCAGTTTCTCCTGCAGTAGTTCCACATACCTTCCATCATTATGTGTTGTTCCTGGACGAAAGAATTCAACTAATCCAGATTTGGACATGGTACCCCAAACCGTCTGGCTTGGTGGGTGCTTCATAATAAGTATTGTATACTTTTCATAAAATCTCTTACCAGGGCGTCTTCTTATGTTTCTTTTACGCATAACAAACTGTTGCAGAGTAGATTCATCTGTAAATATAACTTTGCTCCAGTCTTCAGCTGCCCAGGTTTCATGTTCTCTAGCAAATACCAGACTCTTGGAATTTATAGCTACAGTAAGCCATGGTTTATTAGCTAGTTCGGATGATTTTTGACCAAACTCCCACATCACCCGACGGAAAACTGTCCTAGTGTTATAGTCCAGGTTAGGACCAAGGAAGAACACAAGAGTAGAAATAACGAAGATATATTACACGGAATAATAATACAAGATGTGGAAGGTGTTAGTATGACTGTCAGTCTGGTTTAGAGTGAACTACTATCGGCTCGACTCGAGTCGTCTCTCTCTCTCTCTTGAGAGGCGTAGTATACATTGTGTTAGGAAGAGTTCATTCTGTAGTTATAGGTAAGGACCCATAACACCTAGAATTGTCACTTGTATCATTTTGAAGCAGAGTAGCATGTATCTTCTTATAAGGACTTGTTAGAGATCGTGTTGCAATACGGTCCATCAATTGCTCATCTCTAGCACTGGCTTTCCTTGGACGTCCTCTTCTCTTGTTTCTAAATGACCCTGAATTTTGGAAATTCGTGATAGCAGTGGGCACAATTTTTTTTTTTGCTGCTACCGACTTTTACATTAATTTTCCGTTCCGAATAGCCATCATTGTGTAGAACCATAATTTGGGTCCTTCGTTTAGGTGAAAGTAAGTTTTTTTATATATATATAAAATTATGAAAACAGAGTCCTTAGAAACCCATTCGTAATAGTTTATTTCACAGAATCAGATCGATTCCAAATTATCAGACCAAAAGATTTTACAAGAATAAATGGATTTAAATTTATCCAGACAATAAGTATGTATATATATATATATATATATATATATATATATATATATATATATATATATATATATATATGTATGTATATATATATATATATGTATGTATATATATATATATATATATATATATATATATATATATATATATATGTATATATATGAGAGAGAGTGAGAGAGAAGATACAGAAAAGAAAGAAAAGAGCTTTTTTTTTGTCTGGATAAATTTAGAACGATTTATTGTTGTAAAATCTCTTGGTCTATTGATTCGGAATCGATCTGGTTCCTTGAAATAAACCATTACCCATGGATTTCTAACGACTCCGTTTGTTTTCATCATTATATTTGCTCTGTTCTTGCACTGAACTCTCCTTATATCCTCTTTGGAATTGTCCGTATTAATTATCAAATAATATTATATATATATATATATATATATATATGGACACACTTTCTTCAACGATGGTCTATGAGGATTTAACAATTCATTTCCCACAATTAGCCAGAATAAAAGCCCACTTATGACTTGGTTATAGTGGTGAATGTTTGAGCAGAAACGTCCACTCTTTTTAGAAAAACTGAATCCAGAGAACAAGTGTGCATAGTGTGCAAGGAGATTCCTAAATAGCCCTTCTCCTGTATTGAATTCAGAGTTTTGTGTGGTCTGACCTGAAGAAACCTAGGCTCCGCCAAGTCTGTTTGCCCAAGAATCGCTACGCATGAACGAATACCTCACCACATTTCAACCCAGATATTAGCATGCAACCGGAAGATGTGGAGGGATCTGTCCAGGTGCTCAACGACACTACGATCACACCCGGTCATGGGACTAATAAGGATGTGAGCTCTTGCTGACAATGAAATATGTGCGGGTGCGTGTGGTATATGTGTGCATTTGTAAGTACACTGACGTGGGGTAGCGGTATGTAAAAGTGATGGTAGGTGGCGCCACTGTACTTGACGTCATAGAAATACCCAGGCCTATATGAGTTGTTTTCTCACGTCTGACAACTCAGCGTGAACATCGGTTCAGCTGTTCGTCATAGAAAGGTGACGTGAATTATCGCACCTCGATCGGGTCACGCTAGTGGGGACCAGCCGGACGTGACATCCTATTTCTGAGATTCTGGAGACATTTTTATTTTTCCCGATCTACAATATCATGTGTTACCGGGAATGGAAAAAAAATTACTGCTCACAGTGGACATCGCAGCCGCCGACCATGGGTTTTTAATGATCGTGAACAGAGGTACCCTGATTAGAATTGAGGTTGCTTTATATACAGTGTAACCCGGATATAAGAGACCCGGATATAAGAGAAACCCGGATGTAAGAGAGATTTTCTCTGGTCCCAAATTAGAGCCTGTGTTAATGTATATAAAATAGACCAAACCCGGATATAAGAGAGTTGTAGAGACAGGAGAAGAATTATCTTATATCCGGGTTTCTCTTATATCCGGGTTTGGTATGTTATATATACATTAACACAGGCTCTAATTTGGGACCAGAGACAATCTCTCTTATATCCGGTTTATCTTATATCCGGGTTTGGCTTATTTTGTTTTATTAACACAGGCTCTAATTTGAGACCAGAGAAAATCTCTCTTATATCCGAGTTTCTCTTATATCAGGGTCTCTTATATCCGGGTTACACTATATATATATATATATATATATATATACGCGAGTGTATAGGAGATTTAGAATAGTTTATATCTACCACCAAGGGTTTTCCTATAGATATTTCTTAAATAACACTTAGAATTAATAAATTCATTAACAAACAAAACTGATGTCAATTGTTGCATATAGAAAAAGATATAAATCAGTAAAAGCAAATGTTAGCATATAAATTCCTACAACGCTACCTACAACCACATCTTGACCAAAAGGATGTGAGATCTACACCGAATAAACTTATAACTATGTTCATAGATTATGCAAAAAGCATTTTATAAAGTATGTCATAAAGAATTTTTGGGACTGCTAGGTAACCTTGACATATTTGTGAAGGAAATTAGAATAATCCAGTATACTATACTGGCAGCAAACTGCCTGCATACACATAGAAAATTAATTCAGTAAATATACAAAGGGGGAACTTATTCAACCTCTACAGTCAGTCAGATATGTGCCATGCGTGGTACACGTTTAGGCGATCATGTATCTTTCTATACATGACTGACGAGGCAGATTTTTCCCGCAGTAGGTTGCCATTTCTTTCAGCAGTAGGCAAGTTGCCTAACAACCCGGTCTGTCCTGCTATAGCTGGGGGGAGAAAAGAGGATTCATAACTTTCCCAAGGGTATTAGCACGTAAATGAATGTAATGGATTCGACTGTAATTCGAACTCGGCCCTCCGATTCCTCAATACGAGCCGCTATCCATTACTCTACTGTGCCTCATCAACATATACAGCGAGGTGATTCTATACATTGAGGAGAATTAGAAGTCCTATCAGGATTCATTTTTGGCGACCAGAATCTTAACCCCTCCCCCAAAAAATATGCAGATGGCACAGTGTTGAGAGCAGACTTAAAATGAAACTACAATATTTCTGAAGAAATACGAGAAGAAAGAGCTAAACATTAATTGCATGAAGACAGAACGCAGGTTTGTTAGCAAAATGAACAGCTCAACATACAAATTAAAAATTGGCGACACCGAAGTCAACAAGTACATCTGGGAAGTCTTTTAACAGGGAACGTAAAGTGCAACACTGAAATCCGAAGACGCATTGGGATTAGGAAAAGATGCCTTTCAAAAGCTAAACAGAGTATTAAGAAACAGGAAAATTTAACTACAATGACAAAACTATTGAACTGTTACGTAATATCAGTCATCCTATAGCGAATGCTGGACAATCTCCTCAAAGATGAAGAAGAGACTTGAAGCAACACAAATGTGGTTATACAGAAGTATGCTGAGGATTCTATGGACTGAACATGTGAGCAACGGCAAAGTGTTAGAGAAAATGGAAACAAAAATGACACTTCTGTTTAACATTAGAAATAGTTGAAATTCCTAGGGTACATAATAAGGAAAGAGGACATGGAAAATATTATATCCACAGGACAACTTAAAGGCAAGAGGAACAGAGGAAATCCGACCTTGAGAGCTTGAGTAAATCAAAAGTAGAACAAAGTTATGGGGAAATAACAAAAAGACACAATTTATTAAAAGCTACAAGTGATATGAAGTTGATCGCCATGATCGCCAATGTCCTGAAGGAACACGTCACATAGAAAAATTGAAATAAAAGGAAATATACGAAAGAGAAATATACAAAACTAATAAATAAATTAAATACGTAAATGAATAATGAAATATGTTAATGAATAAAATAAATTATTACCCACTATAAACACACTCCTAAAACATTACATTACATTACCATAATTCTTTGAATCCATTCTTAAAGAATCTAACTTGTCTCTATCTAATACAAAGATTACGTATATAAGAACAGTTTCTGATTAAAATGTAGTGCCACTCACTGCACCGGCTGAACGTACAAAGGTGAAAACATTAGAACTCCTCCTACTAGACACGCATACACAATTATGAATACACCTTACCACCCGATGCCCGCTTAGACATATCAGAATTTTTACAAGTTTAACGTATATCTATAGAATTATCTACGGTTTTAATGCACGTGATACATAAGTATTGATAGCTGTTGTGTAGGATCCACCTAATCTGCATAGGTGACTACCAACTATATAAATAGTGGTTGGTACCGGAAGACGAGGGAGGAGAAATCACGAGATCCAACTAGAGACTCTGATCGACTGCGACTAGTCAACACATTCTCCAGGAACGTCTTCCCAGAAATATACAGAAATACTATATGTACTTATTGTGTACACTTTCTTGTTATAATACATTCTTGTTCTAAGTACATTTTGTGTTGCATTATTATTCCATGCAAATTGGCGAGATTCAACATTGAGTCAAGACTCAACAATGGCGACGAAGATGAGATCCATTGTTGAGTCTTGACTCAATGTTGAATCTCGCCAATTTGCATGGAATAATAATGCAACACAAAATGTACTTAGAACAAGAATGTATTATAACAAGAAAGTGTACACAATAAGTACATATAGTATTTCTGTATATTTCTGGGAAGACGTTCCTGGAGAATGTGTTGACTAGTCGCAGTCGATCAGAGTCTCTAGTTGGATCTCGTGATTTCTCCCCCCTCGTCTTCCGGTACCAACCACTATTTATATAGTTGGTAGTCACCTATGCAGATTAGGTGGATCCTACACAACAATAGCAGACACGGAAGAGAAATTACAAAACCTTCTACAAAAGGTAGCGAAGGAGAGCGAGAAGAAGGGACTAAGCATAAAATGCAAGAAGACCGAATGCATGGTCATAAGTAAAAGGATGAGCCTGGAATGCGATTTGCAGGTCGGGGACACTAAGATCAAGCAGGCGCGGAAGTTTAAATATCTGGGAAGTGTTTTGACAGAGGACGGTAAGTGCGACACTGAGATCCGTAGACATATTGGGATGGCCAAGGACGTATTCCAAAAGCTGGTCAGAGTATTACGAGACAGGAGGATTTCTTTGGTAACAAAGAAAAGAGTATAGAGGTGTTGCGTGACATCTGTTCTCCTTTACGGCAGCGAATACTGGCCGTTCTCCTCAAAGATGAAGAACAGACTCGAGGCAACGGAGGTATGGTTCTTCAGAAGGATGCTAAGGATATCATGGATCGAGCGTGTGAGCAACGATGAGGTTTTGGAGAGGTTGCAAACAAGAAGGAGGCGTATACTTAACATCAGGAAGAGTCAGCTGAAGTTTCTGGAACATGTAACGAGGAAGAAGGGCCTGGAAAATCTGATACTCACAGGTCGAATAGAATGAAAGAGAGACAAGGGAAAACAACGCATGACATACCTAGCGAGCTTAAGCAAGTGGATGACAGAATGTGGTCTGGAGGAGGTGGCAGAGGGACGAAACTTATTGAGAGCCACAAGGGATAGGGTGAAGTGGAGAGCCATGATCACCTACGTCCTGAAAAGACACGGCATATTAAAAGAAAGAAGCTATATGACTGACCAATGAGAATCTATCCAAACATAAATGCATATACCAAAGTTCATTTTGTCTCTTGTCTCTCGATCTATGACGAAGCTTTAATACAAGTGAAACATGTTAGATTGATAAACGCTTCCTATTTGTTCTTTATCCTATCCTATCATATCTCATTCTGTGATGAAGCTTTAATAAAAGTGAAACATGTTAGATTGATAAACGTTTCCTATTTGTTCTTTATCGTATCCTATCATATCTCATTCTCTGATGAAGCTTTAATAAAAGTGAAACATGTTAGATTGATAAACGCTTCCTATTTGTTCTTTAACTTATCATAAGGTAAAAAATAAATCTATATAATAAATGCGAATGTCAGTATGTCACTGTGTCACACTTTTCCAACTTTAGTCCTAGAAGCCGTAGCCCAACATATCACAGCATTTTGCTATCAAGCCGACTCCGTGAGCAAATTAAAAATATTCCGGGCTGGATTCGGACGCAGAGTCCTGAATTTTTGGATTCCTAAATTTTCATTACTGCGATTGTTTTCGGCGAAATGTTTACGTGTCTTTCTTCCGACGCTTTTGTCGTACGATAACAATTTTTATAACTTGGAAATAAATTTGAGAATAATCGAAATTAATTGCGAAATCCAGCGAAAGTCACCCATGAAATAAAAATCATTTTTTGTACGGAAAGTAAGGACCTACGTACATCAAATTGTCTTTAAATTAAGTAGCAGCAGAAGAATTGTCTTTGAACTTTTAAAAGGTAAGCTTAAATATTAATGTAATACTTAAATACAGTGATCAATTTTGAGTTATGTAGTTTATTGTTGCCTACCGCATCTACTCCTCCCTACCTATTGCGATGAAGGCCCAACCAAACGCCCTCTGCAGAAGCTAGCTTAAATACCGCCCGATAGGGCTGTTTTTAAGCTAGTATAGAAACAAAATCAACAGTCGAAAGGCCATAGTCTACTTTATTAGAGCTAAATAAAAGACCTGGGGAGGGCCAGTTCTCTTTCCCCACCACTTCATTTAATCTTCTAGTTGACTATATAGAGAGCCAGCTAAAGAAATAATGGCATATGGTCTGAAAATATCTTGGCGCTTGAAGCTGACTGTCAACATGCACTGTAGATTCCTATATCTCCACTGTCTATATTGATAAACGCTCTCTCCGATATTAAGCATAAATATGGCAAATTTTAACCCTAGAACACTAACCATCAATTAAAGTTACACCACTACTAACCATGGGTATATCATATCCGATTTTGAAAATATCAACAACAAAAAAATTAAATATAAATCTTTATTTGAAATATTTTACATGCAGGCACTTCAAACTTTGTACTTTGAGTTAACATTAATAGGAACTGAAAAACATATTATTTAGGTAAGAAAATCAGGTACTGAAAATTGTAATTTAAAAGTATGAAAATTTACGCTGGGTACTATATACCCATGGTTAGTGTTCCAGAGTTAAAGATTTATAAAGCATATCTGTACATTTACACATTTCTAATATTCTATTTTCTGGACCATTTAATTATTTTTTGAAATTATAGCTTTAGTTCAGCTTTCCGACTTGAATTTTGATCTCACATTTCACCTTGAATATTTTAATTGCTACAGCTGTACACCACTTGCTGTAGTGTGTGTGTGGGATGGGGGCACCCGATATATCTCTCTTAAAAGATTCTAATTTTACACGAAAATATATAAATAGATACAGATTGATGTAGGTAGACAAAGTCTTTTAGGAAGTTAGAAATATGCATGCATTTTAATATGATGGTCGTACATAGCCACTAGTGCAGATACACGTTTATGTGAATAAATTTATATTTGTGTGAATAGAAAAGGCGAAAATAGGCGTCCAGAGAAACAGATGTCAGTATAAATATATATATATATAAAGAGAGAGAGAGAGAGCGAGAGAAAGAGACAGACAGACAGACAGACAGATGCCAGTATAAATAGAGATAGGTAGATTGATGCCAGTATAAATATAGCTAGCTACCTAAATAAAAAAGATATTATAACTATAGATAGATAGGTATCAGTATTAATACAGATAGGGAGATAGGTGTTGATATATATATATATATATATATATATATATATATATATATATATATATATATATATATATATATATATATATGTATAGATAGATAGATAGATAGGTGTCGAGAGATAGACATATAGATAGATAGGTGTCGAGAGATAGATAGGTGTCGATAGATAGATAAATAGATAGATAGGTGTCGATAGATAGATATATAGATAGATAGATAAATAGATAGGTGTCGAGAGATAGATAGATAGATAGGTGTCGAGAGATAGATAGATAGATAGGTGTCGATAGATAAATAGATAGGTGTCGATAGATAGACATATAGATAGATAGATAGATAGATAGATAGATAGGTGTCGAGAGATAGATAGGTGTCGATAGATAGATAGATAGATAAATAGATAGGTGTCGATAAATAGACACACAGATAGATAGATAGGTGTCGAGAGATAGATAGGTGTCCATAGATAGATAAAATAGATAGATAGGTGTCGATAGATAGACATATAGATAGATAGATAGATAGATATATGTCGATAGATAGATAGGTGTCGATAGATAGATAGATAGATAGGTGTCGATAGAAGAAAGATAGATGTAGATAGATATCAATAGATAGATATCCAGATAGGTGTCAACAGTCAGATAGGTGTCAATAGATAGGTGTTGAGAAATAGGTGTAGATAAATGTCAGTAGATAGATACATAGACGTCAATAGATAGATGCACAGATGGATTTCAGTATGAAGATAAAGACGCGTTTGAGATGTTCTATATATAAGAAAGATGAGATAAAGAGAGAGTGATAGAGACAGTGTAGGTGGGGGGAGGGGGGGTTCATGTAACAAACAATGAGGCGAAAATATATATCGAAGTAGGAAAGTAGAAAACAGAGGGACGTAGAGAGAAAAGAAAAAGAGACAGACAGATTTTATGTAGAAGGGAGAAAAGAGAATAAAAAAAAAGAAAGAGTTAGCGCGAATAAGGAAGGCAATAAAGGGAATTTAAGTGTGCATCGGAATACGAAGAAAAATGAGGTGAAAATGCGTAAAGTGGGAAAAAGAAAGAGAGAAAAAGAAATAAGGAGTGCAAAGAGTTCAAGCGGTTTTAATCATAGTTGTTGAGATGGCCCGGTATTTTGGCGGGTGCCCAGGTGGCATTGGATCAAAGTATGATAATTTCACTAATGTATATCAGAAACGCTTCTGGTGAGGCCTTGCGATTTTTACCTGAATTATCTACATTTTTCTCCTTCACACGCAGCTTCTTTTTTAATATCACGCGCCTAAATACGTAAATCGCGCGCGCATAAACACACACAAACACACATACACACATATATATTTATATATATATTTATATTTATATATATATATTTATATATTTATACATATCTATATTTATACATATATATATATATTTATGTATATTTATATATATATATTTATATATTTTTTATATATATATTTATGTGTATATATTCATTTATATTTTTATAGATATAAATATTATATATATTTAAATATATATGCATATTTTTATATTTATATATATATATACATATTTATATTTATGATTTTATATATATTTATATATATATATATATTTATATATATATAAATGTATTTATATATATTTATATATATATTTATATATATACTTATATATATTTATATATATATATTCATATATATATATTTATATATTGTTATATATATGTATATATATATATATATATATATATATATATATATATATATATATATATATATATATATATATATATATTTATATCTGTGTGCAAATATATTGAAAAATAGGAAAGAACCGTTAGGTTAATAATTCGAAGTTCTTTAGAATTTTTGTTTTTATTTTTAAAAAACAGTGCTCGATACACAAGTAGAGCCTATATTATAATTACCTTTTTTAAAGAAATAATTAAAATATATTTATATCTATCTCACTATCTCTCTCTCTATATATATGTATATATATGTATATATGTATATATATATATATATATATATATACATGTATATATATGCTTTTATTATTAAAAAACAATGTTCTATACACAAGTAGAGCCTTTATTATAATTATTTTTAAAAGAAAGAAATAATATATATTTATATCTCTCACACTCTCTCTCTCTCTCTCTCTCTCTCTCTCTATATATATATATATATATATATATATATATATATATATATATATATTTACGACGTCATAGATCCGCATTAGGTATTTACGACTTGCATCTGCTTTTCCGCATAGCAAACGTCTATGTAAACATAACGGGATGTCATCTTTGATGCTGAATATCTCTGTTTTAATGTCGATATAACCACTCTGATGATGTATATATATATATATATATATATATATATATATATATATATATATATATATATATATATATATATATATATATATATATATATGTCTGTCATTATATAATGTATATATGCGTATATATATATATATATATACATATATATATATATTTATACATATGTGTATATATATGTCTTTATATATATATGTATATATACGTGTATATATATGTATATATGTATAAATGTATATGTATATATATGTGTATATATGTGTATATAGATGTGTATATATGTGTATACATATATGTATATATAGGTATATATATGTCTATATATATGTATATTATATGTGTATATGTATATGTATACATATATGTATATATATAGGTTTATGTATATCTATATATATGTATATATATGTATACATGTATGTATATATATATATACATATGTGTGTATATATGTATATATATATGTGTGTCTAATTATGTATATATGTGTACATATATGTATATCTATGTTTATATATGTGCATATATATGTGCAAATATATGTATATGTGTGTGCGTATATATATGTGTGTATATATATATGTATATATATATGTATCTATGTATATATATATATACATTTATATATATATATATATATATATATATATATATATATATATATATATATATATATATATATATGCATATGTGTGTGCAATCACTTTTTATTTAATGAACTTTGCTGTTAATCTGACTCATTCCTGGTTCGCCCAAGTTTAACTGTCCGATCGAAATTATATTTCATGCTATTTGTGCTATTTTCTCTTTTTGCTTTCTAGCTTTACTTGCTGTAGGTAAATTAATTCTAGCATCTTTATCTCAAAGCGAAAGTAAATATTCAATCTCATTTTAAAATCTACACTCCTCATGGCAAGAGATAATTTTTTGTAGCGCCACCCTGACAGCAAAATGCAAGGTGACTAGCATGAAATTCAAACGTTACAATCAGTGACTCTGTGATTCCGTTAAAGTAATAAACATCGCTACTGTTAGAGAAAGATAAGAATCGTAGATATTTTATGTCTCACACAGAACTCTCTCCACCCGTCCAGAGATATGCTTTTTTTTTTCATCAGTTATCATTACATCTAGTTATTTACTTGGCTTAGGGAATACAATCGTGTGAGGCAATAAGTGTGGAATGTGCTCACCAGCTCGTTAGCGAATCTTTACAGGATTTACTCAGTGGCAAGACCGCAGTTAACAACACGTGATTCGAATAATGGTTTTTCAAAAATATGGACAAACACACATACCACTTTAACTCAGCTAAAGCATTGACATTACTCTATTCTGTCAGTAAACATATTAGGTATTACATATTATTGTAGTATATTACATATTATTGTAGTATATTACATATTATTGTAGTATATTCCACAATTTATATACTTTACAGATATAAAGCATTGATAGTGTGTACAATGAATACTTAAATAACACCTATGGTTAAACGAATAAGATAGTGATGTTACTTAAGTACACTTTATGAATTTGAAACTTTGACTATAGAGCATGAAAAACGTTTCCAATGCGTACAAAAAAGGGCGTCATTTCCATTCTGGCGTTTGCTTTCTTGTATGTTTTCCTATACAGTCAGAAGTAGTCAAACAATTTGGCAGAAATAGTAAGTGCTCTAACAGAGGACGGAAAGTGCGACACTGAGATCCGAAGACGTATTGGGATGGTCAAAAATGCATTCTAAAAGCTAAGCAGAGTATTAAGAGACATAAAAATTTCGTCGGAAACAAATAAGAAAAGAGTACTAAACGGTTACGTGATATCTGTCCCCCTGTATGGCAGCGAATGCTGGACAATTTCCTCGAAGATGAAGAAGAGACTTGAAGCAACAAAAATGTAGTTCCACAGAAAGATGCTGAGGATACAGACAATTGAAATTTCTGAGGCACGTAATGAGGAAGCAGGGCTTGGAAAATATGATACTCACAAGACAAATAGAGATAAAGAGGGACAAAGCAAAGCAGCGCGAAACATACTTGATGGGCTTGTACAAATATATGGCAAAATAGGGTTTGGGAGAAATAACAAAAAAGAAAAAAAACGTATTAGGAGCTACAAAGGACAGGAAGATGTGGATGACTATTATCGCCTACGACCCTAAGGTTACGGCACGTAAAAGAAGAAGAATCCGATTATATATCGAAGGTTAGCACGTGTCACCTAGGCACGAATAGTTTGAAAATTTGCCATCGCTTGTCAATACTTCCGGTTCTGCGATTGCAGATCACCTAATATAAAATCCGATTTAGCTTTTGTTAGAGATTCTTTCATGATAGCAGAACACACTCGAATCACCGTTGAAATTGCTTGAAACACGAAAAGGACATATCAGAAACGCTGTCTGATTTCGGTTATTGAAAGAAAGAATGAAAGATAGAGAAGATAGAGGAGCTACTTATACTTTCACATGTTTAACATCTTCAATTAAATCGAAAAACTTGTCGATTTAAAATCTTTTCATTTGTACCCTCTTACTTCTTTAAATAGTATCTTGCATTCATACCTATGTTTGTTATTGCAATATATTTGTTAAAGTTGTTTATCTCAAATATTTATTTCCTCGAGTCTTTTGTTATGTAATCGCAAGGTGCTTTTTTATTATTATTAAACGTTATGACACACCAGAAAATGAAAATGGGAAAACTGTGATATTTACCCGGGTACAACTAGTAAACTATAATTTTAGAAGGTAAAACTTTCATTGAAAGAAATAAAAGAATAAATGTTGGAAAATTTCTATGATTTCGTCTGAAATCAAGAAAATATAAACTTTAAGTAAAATCTTCACAATATATGAAAAAAAAGAAAAAAAAAAAGGAAGGCGTTACTTTAAACAGAAAGTTGTTTTCATGTAAATAGATTATTTTGTCACGGTGTGTCTGTCAGAAAATGACTTTATACTTAAGGAAGTTAAGAAACTATCGACGTAACAATTGCACAAAAGATCAGATACTAAATAAATAACAAAAAAAAACATTTATTTTAACAATTTGATTTTTAAGGTTGAATATGCAATTTCTGTTTAATCAATTCACCCCAAGCAAGGCAATAAAGACATTAAGACGCTAGGGGGTCACTGAGTGCGAAAAATATAAGACACGTTAAATATCAATGATAAATTATATTTATTTGATGTGAAAGTTTTACATAATATACACATTTGTTATCAGCAATGAGAACGTACCAATAAAGTTGGGTAAGAACACATGTTGTTAAATATGTATGATAAATTATATTTATTTGATGTGAAAGTTTTACGTCATGTTTTCAAGCACACGCATCTAACCAACTTAATATTATTTTTTGGCGTTTCAATGAGACACACGCAAGCACGGATAATCTTTTTACTCTAGATATCACGTAAGCAAATGTTTTTACGCTTTTCCATAGACTTTCCAAATTTGATTTCAGTATCGAATTTAATAGATATTTATATCGATCAACGGAGATATTGATATTTCCTTTCTCGAACCAAAGCTATAGAACCCACTCTGTCACGCTATTTACCTACAGGTAGGGGGGAGAAGATATGGATTCATAACTTTCTCAATGGTATTTGCGGGTTAGTGAATGTGACGAACTCGACTGGAATTCGAACTCGGATCTCCGAATTCTCATTCCGAGCTGCTATCCATAACGCTTGTAACAAAAAGATGGAATCTGAACATCGTTCGAATTAAAAATCGTAAAAGCTCATCTTCTCGCTTGTGATATTCTCTCATACTCAGTAACCCTTTGCGTCTTAGTGGTTTTATTGCCTTACTTGGAGTGTAATGATTAAAAAAATGAATTTCAGGATAAGGACTTACATGAAACTGAATACAGGGAAAATGTGAAGCTCTTTTGCAGGTGTTGGAATGAGGAGAAAAGAAGGAGAAAATGTGAAGCTCTTTTGGCAGGTGTTGGAATGAGGGGAGAAAGAAGGAGAAAATGTGAAGCTCTTTTGGCAGGTGTTGGAATGAGGGGAGAAAGAAGGAGAAAATGTGAAGCTCTTTTGGCAGGTGTTGGAATGAGGGGAAAAAGAAGGAGAAAATGTGAAGCTCTTTTGGCAGGTGTTGGAATGAGGGGAGAAAGAAGGAGAAAATGTGAAGCTCTTTTGGCAGGTGTTGGAATGAGGGGAGAAAGAAGGAGAAAATGTAAATCTCTTTTGTCAGGTATTTGGAGGAGGGGAGAAAAAGGAAAAAATGTGAAGCTCTTTTGCAGGTGTTGGAATGAGGGGAGAAAGAAGGAGAAAATGTGAAGCTCTTTTGGCAGGTGTTGGAATGAGCGGAGAAAAAAGGAGAAAATGTAAAGCTCTTTTGTCAGGTATTCGGAGGGGAGAAAGAAGGAGAAAAAAGAGAAAATTGTGAAGCTCTTTTGGCAGGTATTCGGAGGGGAGAAAGAAGGAGAAAATGTGAAGCTCTTTTGGCAGGTGTTGGGATGAGGGGAGAAAGAAGGAGAAAATGTAAAGCTCTTTTGGCAGGTATTCGGAGGAGGGGAGAAAAAGGAAAAAAATTTGAAGATCTTTTGGCAGGTATTCGGAGGGGAGAAAGAAGGAGAAAATGTGAAGCTCTTTTGGCAGGTGTTGGAATGAAGGGAGAAAGAAGGAGAAAATGTGAAACTCTTTTGGCGAGAGCTGGGAGGTGGGGAAAAAGACAGGCTATCTGGCTACGACGGCAGTGCATACGGTGCCTTTACAATCCTAATGGGTCACGGGACTCCTGTCAATTCTGATCCATGCCGGCCTTCTTCTTTGGTCATTCACTTTTTAGATTTTGGACCTCAAAGCAAAAGATCACTTGTAGTCGGTAGCATCCCTACATCGCACTAAATGCGGGAACAGGTGGGGACGTTTTTTTTATGTCCCCAGTAGTAATCGACTGTAGTAATAAATTTCGTAGTTGACTGTAGTAATAAATGTCTGTGTATCGCGTTTTGTTTCAGGCAGTGATGAAGAGTAAATATCAACCGCTTACTTAATTTGTCTCTACCGACGGATATTTTTTCTCCTTTTTCTCTCTTACGTACATACACACATACCTATACACACGCACACACACAATACCTATGTAAACATACAATCACAGAGCCCTCAGCGAAATACTAATTTACTGCAAATTCCTTTTAGAGTCGATTATACACACGTACATAATAAACACATACACTCAAACATATGCACCAACACACAAACGCACACACATTGATCAAAATAAGCAGACAAGAAACTTAATCTGTGAGGTCTGATAACAGAAAATGGTAAGTCTAATAGAGAAATCCGGAGGTGAATTATGGTGTAAGTGGCCTTTCAAAAGCTAAACAAATTATTAAGAAACAGGAAAAATTTTCTATTTTAGCCCTCTTTAATTTGCTTCTACGTAATACCAGTCCTTCTCTTATATGGCAGTGCATGCTGGGCAATTTCTGATAGATGTCACTGTGAGTTCGATTCGCAGTGAATGCCTTGAAATGACGTAAATTGATCTTTCATTATCAGGTTTTTATGTCTGCGGACATTTTCAGTCACTCACGATCAACCCCAGAAATAAAGTAATTCATAAATTCGGCAAACATGGATAAACGTGCCCAAAATAAGACGTACAGTCAAAAGGTCGGTTTTTTTTTCCTATGACACCGCTTTTTTTTTTAACTACCTTCGGCCATGTTTATTATTTTAAAAAGCAAGGATTAGAATTGTAATAAAAACTAAACATAAGATGGAATTGAATTTACGCATTTTTGTTCTTGAGAATTAACAACAAAATATTAAACACTATTAATTAGATTGTTTATTTACAAAAATAACTTTATATTTACCACATTCTAAAAACTAACGTCCTGGGTAAGACGATAAACTACTGTACATCCAATAGCAAAGCCTCTGAGCAGCAGCTTTTGAGCAGCGTGGACTCACCTGTTAATTGCTGGTTTTCCCAGGTCCACTCTGACCCAGCTATGGGCCAGTAGTTAACCCCCAAACTGTGGTCAAAGTGTAAAATAGGTTTTAAGAGCACAAATACTTTGAAAAAACTATTATCAGCAATAAATTTTTGAGCAAAATTTATTGCCAGCAAGGCATCATTACCCACAATACATTAAAAATACTATTACCAGCAATACATTTTTGAAAAAAATATCAGCAATACATTTTTGAAAAAAAAAAAAAATTACCAGATTGCATATTGCTGTCCGTTTCTGTAAAATAGGGAAATTATAACAATTATGATCTACGGTAAGAAAAAAATCTATCCGTCACATATTACTGAATATTAATATATTTTTTCTATCTTATTACTTATTGCTGTTTATCTTTTATTCCGTCTTATTTATTAATTAAACTTTACCATAGTTTTGTATGTATTGAGAAAATATATATAGGATTGGATTACAATCCAGGGTTTCAGGTATCCGCGGGTTGGAATGTATTCTACGTGAATAAAGAAGACGATTGTATCTATATTTGTTAAGCTGACATTCGTTTGCGAGACCAGACTTGAGTTTTATTGCTAAAAAAAAAAAAAAATCCGCACAAGGCTTTCTTTATAAAAAAAACAAACCCTATTAATGGCTTGCCAGATTCGTTAACTATGACCCCGTAACACAAACACGCATTATACACGAATGCATTTGAAATATTTTGTGGATGGCTAATACTGAGCTAAAGATAGTCAATCTTATTAACAATGAGATTATCCATTATACAAAGGATTAGCAAACAAGTGAATCTTTTTTAAGTTTTCCAGTCAATAGAGTTTCCTGACACTGAATGTCATCGTAGATATTAATATGTATAAAGATTAGCTTACTAAGGCACAATGCCAAATGGGAAGAAATGAGGGTAGGAAGAAGAAACTTCGCCAGATTATGTTTTAATGATACGCTGTGTAGTCCTTCTTTTCTGTAAACATACTCAAGTCTTTCTTCTTTTTGTTTCTCCATTGGTTCTTCAACAACCGTAAAAAAACTTGTTGGCTGCTTGACACGAGAAAGAGACAACCCATTTTTATCTTCTCATTTTCCCTCTCCAACCATCTTTCTCCTCTCCTTCCAACTCCTTCCAAAAGAGCTTAACATTTTCCCCTTCTTTTTCCCCTCCTCCCAACTCGCGCCAAAAGAGCTTCACACTTTCCCCTTCTTTTTCCCCTCCCCCAATTCGTGCCAAAAGAACTTCACATTTTACCCTTCTTCCGAACCTCCTTCCAACTGCTGCCAAAAAAAGCTTCACATTTTTCTCTTCTTTTTCTTCGCCTCCTAACACCTGCCAAAAGAGCTTCACATTTTCCCTTCTTTTTCCCCCTCCTCCCAACTACTACCAAAAAAGCTTTACATTTTCCCCTTCTTTATCCTCTCCCCCCAACTCCTGCCAAAAGAGCTTCACATTTTCCCTTCTTCCAACTCCTGCCAAAAGAGCTCCACATTTTCCCTTCTTCCAACTCCTGCCAGAAGAGCTTCACATTTTCCCCTTCTTCCAACTCCTGCAAAAGAGCTTCACATTTTCCCTTCTTCCAACTCCTGCCAAAAGAGCTTCACATTTTCCCTTCTTCCAACTCCTGCCAAAAGAGCTTCACATTTTCCCTTCTTCCAACTCCTGCCAAAAGAGCTTCACATTTTCCCTTCTTCCAACTACTGCCAAAAGAGCTTCACATTTTCCCTTCTTCCAACTCCTGCCAAAAGAGCTTCATATTTTCCCTTCTTCCAACTACTGCCAAAAGAGCTTCACATTTTCCCGTCTTCCAACTCCTGCCAAAAGAGCTTCACATTTTCCCTTCTTCCAACTCCTGCCAAAAGAGCTTCATATTTTCCCTTCTTCCAACTCCTGTCAAAAGAGCTTCACATTTTCCCTTCTTCCAACTCCTGCCAAAAGAGCTTCACATTTTCTCTTCTTCCAACTCCTGCCAAAAGAGCTTCACATTTTCCCTTCTTCCAACTCCTGCCGAAAGAGCTTCACATTTTCCCTTCTTCCAACTCCTGTCAAAAGAACTTCACATTTTCCCTTCTTCCAACTCCTGCCAAAAGAGCTTCACATTTTCCCTTCTTCCAACTCCTGCCAAAAGAGCTTCACATTTTCCCTTCTTCCAACTCCTGCCAAAAGAGCTTCACATTTCTCCTTCTTTCTCCCTCCTTCCAACTCTTGCCGAACGAGCTTCACATTTTCCTCTTCTTTTTTCCCTCCTCCCAACTCTCGTTCCGCTGACCATGTGTAGGAGTATCTCGTCTCGTTCTTATTTTTAGTACTGCTCAGTTATTGCTTGCCCATTTTCCAAGTCCAGAGTCCAATTTGATGACAGTAGTTATAAGTTCAATCTGTTCGACACAGAGATTGAACTTATGACTACTGTCATCAAATTCACGAATAAACGCTTTAACCCACTAGGCCATTGATCCATTGACCCGTAACCTACGAAATTACTCACTCGTGCTAAAGAGAACTAAAATCTGAGACAATTTTTATTAAGGCCTGCAAGAAAGCAATATGGTTGTGTTAGACAGTTTCCAGGCTGTATTTGCGGCAATTTTAACGTTCAAAGGAAATGAGCGCGCAGCTAACACCCGGGACCGGTACAATGGTCTCGTGCCCCTCTGAATCTATAAACCCCATATGCCTTAAACTTTCATCCTAAACACTTCAGAGACATTTCAGACCCTTTTAAAAACATTTTTGAAAAATAGTATTGGTGACCATACACTTAGCGTAAATTTTCTTTTATACATACAATAAGCATTTTAATTCCGCATAGATCGAGACAACCATTGAAATACTGTATAAAATATGTGTAACAAGACATAAGGTTTAAAACATTTTCTAAAAACATAACTGTGATGATGGCCCCAGATTTAGCATAAGGCACTTTTAAGATCCCAGCCGCAGCCCCTAACTTAAGAACAAAGCCCAAGCACTACGCATGTTTTTGCGTTTGTTTTTTACAATGAAGATGTACAATTCTGTCAATTTTTGCCATAAAAATGGACTGTTATGTTTTAAGTCGCTTAAATAATAGGAAAATAATACATGAATATTTTAAATACGTTCTATCGAAAAAATACGAGAATCGAGTGAGTTCTCAGCGAATAATTTGTACATCAGTACATTGTTCTTTAGAAAAACACGCGAATATTCGGGGTTTCCGCGAAAAACAAGTACATATGTTCTAAAGAAAAATCCACGAATGTGTGAAGCCGCAAATGATGAAACGCGAATAGGCGCGGCTCACTGTACAGGTGAACAACTAGAAAAAAAATGAAAATAAATACAATGTATCTAAATACAAATTAAAAACACATCATAATATATTATTCCATCTTAAATAAATCAACAATGTTTTGTGGCAATTTCTAACGTCAGCTTGAAATTTTTCTTGTTAAAAAGTTAAATAATTTTAACACATTATGGATAAAAATTAGTGCTTTTTTTCGAAACTTAGCATGAGCAAAAAGATAAATCACAAATTTGATAAAAACATAGCAAAAGACTTCAGAATAATGTCAAAATCCGCGAAAATCTTTCATCCCTTAATACTGAGTTGTGCTTAGTCTAATTTGTAACATATAAATGTAGGTAGGAAAAAAGCAAATAGTGATATGATAGCGCGGGTTACAAAGTACCGCTAGTGCACCACAATCAGGCTCCAACCGGTCGAGCGGTTTGGGTTAGTCTTTTGAGTTTAGTATATATATATTTTTTATTTTTATATGTATATTTTTTATTTTTATATATTTATTTTTTTTCAATATTCTGGACCATTTTTCTGGTTTCCGGTATATATTTAAATGTAAATTGAAATTGTCCAATGCTTGCGTACTTTCGGTTTCATAAGACATTATCAGAGTGTTGCTTTTGCATCATATCTGTATCGTCATTTTCAAATATCGTGTCTTCGCGTCTCATTTCAGATTTTTTTTTAAATACCATGACTTCACGTGTCAGTTCGTGTTATTGTGTCGTTCTTTTTCATCTCATTTATAAAATATATTGAGTATGTTTGTTTCTAAATTTGATAAAATTTTATTGATGTTTTTTTAATCTACTCACTCAAGCAAGGTGATAATGCTACTAACACGCAAGGTGTTGCTGGAAGTGAAAGAGAATGAACAAACTTTAGAAGAAATCGGAAACCCAATCCTAATCAGGAAACAATGGATAAAACTCTACACCTTTTCAAAAAAGAGAGGAGTGTGAACCGGACGATAGTCAAACCTATCTACTCTTGTTTTTTTTTGCTTAATGCTTTTAGTGGTTGGCATCAATTTCTACAACGAGGTCGTGATAATTTAAAAAAAGTAAAAATAGATTCTTAGAGCAGTTCTTCTCAATCTTTTCCCAGTTTTTATCCAATGTCGCGAAAAACAGTATAAAAGAAAACCACGTACACTCAAGATTTAGGCAATCATGGCTCTCCATAGAGTCCTTTTTTATTATCTGTGAATTGTCATGCTTTCTTGAACGAGATAGTGGAATAGTTTCCCGTTGCTTTCTCCACGGTTTGGAATTCAGTTTTCCTTCTCTTAGACTAGTTGCCCTCCTCCCCAAGGGTAGAGAGTCAACAGTCTACCGAACTATTTAACCTATAGCTGGATCGAGAAGATATGCATTCACGGTTTTCTCAAGGCTATTTACGCGAAAGCAAACGCAAGATTAGGCCGGAAATTGAACTCCTCCCGCCGAGTCCATTTTCCGCACCGATAAACGTTACACTACCCACATATCCATACTGTCTGCGCATTCAGTCTACAGAGCAATATTTATAACAAGACAAATAAGTTAAAAAATATAGCAAATTATGTTTTTCATCAATGTGTCTATCTAAGTGAATTAAAAAGTATAATTTAAATTATATGTATCTTGTGTGGCATCTGTAAATAAACTCAATGCAGATAGTAAACTAGAACCTCTATATCGGACGTCCACTGCTCCACACCTCATTGAAATCACTGGGAAAACTTTCATATGTATCCCATCGTGTATACCCAAAGTAAAACTACACTCTTTTATGTACCATGTCCCTTCAGGATATGGGCGATCATGGCTCTCCACAGTTTACTGTCTTTTCCGCTATGTCATTCCTTTACATAAACATGTTAGATAGGTTATTCGGGGTTTCCTTCTGCCATTCATTAGATCCTGTGAGTGTTAAATTCTCCAAACCCTCCTTCCTCATTATCTACCTCAGAAATTTCACATCACGTTCCTGTACGATCACCGAAGTTAAGCAATGTCGAGCATGGTCAGTATCAAGAAAGGTGACCACTTAGGAATACCAGATGGTGTAAGTTTGGATGTGCGGTTGGTGTAATAGATAATGACTTGGAATTGTTAATCGGAGAGCTGAGTTCCCGTTGGGTTCGTTATATTCACTTACGTGTAAATACCCTTGGGAAAGGTATCAATCTCACTTCTCTTCTCATCTATGGGATTCGGACCGAACCCTTTATTTCGTCCACCGGGGTACATTGTTCTAGTTCCCCCTGCCATGCCTCTTCACGATATCTCGGTTTCAGTCATTTCCTATTAGTAGCCCAACTCCCCAAGTTTTTGTTCACCTCTGCTGTGGCCAGGTATTGAACTCACAACTCTTTGCGTCAAGTTACTGGATTACTTCAACCATCGCGTTCATCCACTGACAATGTAAATAGTGTAAATATTTACAATACATCATCTCGGAAATATAGACAGTCATTTTGACTTGTATTCACTTTCAACGTTTTTTCTTTTTAATGCTATATTCCTTTGGATAGTGGCTCTCCACATATCCCTCTTCTTTATCTGTGTATTGCTATGCTCCCGCGAAAGACGAAATTGTTTTGCGTGGCCTCTTTCCACATCTTGGAATTCAAAGCTTTCCCTCTCCTAAACTGGAATCGTAGGTTAGAAAACTCAGTCTACTTTGTTATTTAATCCAAGGCTGGGTGAAAAGAGGTCGATTCTTACCTTTCTTAATGGCATTAACACAAAAGTAAATGCAACACGCGAGGACGAAACTTGAATTCGACTCAATGATTCCATTTTCCTTGTCAATAACCGTCACGCCATATGCTCTTCCTTAATTGTTTTTAATTACTATTTATCGCATTTTAAAAATTTTTTTTTTTTACTTAGGACGTTAACTGTGATTGGGCAGCGTGGATTAAAAACGTAGGATAATCTGTCGGTGAGATTCGAACCCACTTTCCTTTTGATTCTGGCAGACCTAGTTGAATACACCCGATTCTGTTTTCAGCTGAAGTATGAGAACTTAATATGTGCGTAATCAAATCTAACCTTTTAAACTAGTTTAAATCATCCTATGATTTTCTCGGCGCCATATTTGTTTTTGTTTTATGCGACTAGTATTATTAGTAGCAGTATTACGCATAGTTATTAGACTCAGCATAGTCAGCCATTATTATTATCTCTTTCCTTTTTTTTCTACAATCACTTAGCGGGCCATTACCCGAGACCTAGGTTAAGGCAAGGCAGTAAATATATTCATTTTGTTTACACAAATTCTAATGTTAAATGATACTTAAAATGTACATTTTGTTTTTACATTATTAATACTCTTCTGAGTAGAAGAGCAGTTCCTTACAGTGCACACTTTTAAAAAAAATCTCTTGCAAACAAGGGCTGCCACGGTTTTGCTAATGGTTTTGTCAGTATCTTTGTTTATCCTACCTAGAGTTTCAATTATTATAGTTATTTTTTATCGAGTTCACCCCAAGCAAGGCAGTAAATCCACTAAGACAGAAGGGGTGTGGAAGAATCAGAAACAGTGACAATTCCTCGTAAGGAGCTTATTCCATCATTAACTTAAGAATTATGATTCATCATAAAATTAAAATCGGAAAACCGTGACTCTTTCAAGGGTAATGATAATTTTGATTATATTTCCATTTCATCTTTACTGTTAAAAAAACAAAAACAAAACAAAAACACAAAACTCTGGTCGTATTACATTTTGCCATTGTAAGGAACATGAATCAGAAAATAAAAAATATGCAAATGCCGACTCATTTGCTGCATAAATCCTAATAATCAAAGGCATATCTATAGAAAGTGACATTCAAGAGAAGGCCCCTATCTAATCATCAGGTATCCAACCAAAGTCCAAAGTAGACCAACTAGTTAAAAAATTTGGTTGTTTTTGTTTAGCGGCATATCAACATCTATGGGCTATTTAATGCCGAAATTTAAAGATTTTGTACTCAATTTTATGGCTTCAACTACAGATATTTTGTACATAATTTTATACTTTCAGTACATTCGTATTTTTTAGATACAGGGGTTGGACAAAATAATTGAAACACTTGTTAAATTCAAAGAAAATTTATTTAATATGGAGTTGGTCCTCCTTTAGCCTCACATACAGCTTTAATACATCTAGGAATGGAATTATACAGCTTCCTGACTTCATCCAGAGGAATTTTCAGTCATTCTTCCATTAACATCTGCTCCAGCTCTTTAAGACACGACGGTGGAGGATAGCGGCTTCTAACTTGTCGCTCCAAAATGCACCACAAATGTTTAATAATCTTGACATCTGAAGATTGGGGAGGCCATTCCATATGTTCTAGCTCACTTTTATGCTCTTCATACCAATTCTTAACCATTGAAGCATTATCGTCTTGGAAGATGCAGTCACCATCAGGAGATCAAGTCTGTGCCATTGGATGAACGTGATCACCCAAAATGTTCAGGTAATCTTTGCTGTTGATTCTGCCACGAAGTGCAACTATTGGACCGCGACATTTCCATCATATAGCGGCCCAAACTATCACTAATCCACCACCATGCTTCACTGTTGGAAGAAGGCAGTCAGGGTTGTAAACTTCTTTGGGCTGCCTTCACACATAAACCTGCCCTGAAGTTGAGAAAAGAGAAAAACTGGACTCGGCTGAGAATATGACTTGCTTCCATTGGTCTGCAGACCAGGCATTGTGATCTCTGCACCACTTCAACCTCTTCTGAATGTTGCGAGTGGAGAGAAGAGGTTTCCTTACGGTGGCTCTTCCATTATGGAGATAACGACGAACAGTTTTAGTAGAAACTGGACTATTCAGATGATTATTCAACTCAGCAGTCACTTTGGCAGCAGTAGTCCGATGATTTTTCACCACATTGCGTTTCAATGCACATCGGTTCCTGTCAGTAAGTTTGCAAGTCCGGCCCGAATTGCTATGCTTGCTAGAGGTTTTACCCTGTTTCTTGAATTGCGTCATAGTTCTTCATATGGTAGCTCATGAAAAAACAAACAGTTTAGCAACCTTAGTGATCGAGGTCCAACAATTTGCCCATTTTCAAACTCAAAGAGGTCACGCATTTAGCTTAAATTTTACTAAATTCTAAAAATAAGTAAGCCAAAGAGAGTAAATTAGATAAATAAACGTATTTACAATAGATATAACCTGCAATTACGAAGTTTAAGTTAAAGTTCTTAATATAATAGGTCTTTGAAATATAGGAGTGGAATTTGCACCTGTTCCAATTATTTTGTCCAACCCCTGTATATAGTTTGTAGATGATAAAATGTATTGCTGGTAATTTTACTATAAAATGTATTTTTATACTTTAGTGCTGTATTGGTTATCATTTTTCTATAAAAATGTAATACAACCGGTCATTTTTTAATAAATATATTGATACGATACTGTAAACACTGATATCATAGGTTAGCTAAACAGCTAGTTTTATTTTAAAAAATAGGAAAAATGCATTTATAATTTATTAAAATAGTAGCTATTTTAGTCTCGGACAATATGGTCTTTAATGAGCAAACGTTTTGAATGTCATTGTTAACATATTTTGAGTTGATAAAGAATTCATTTGTTGGGCGTATAGAAAAGTCATTAGAAATGTCAATATGATGTTTGATATATTGAAAAAGCCTATCAGATTTCAGGTTAGTCTAGTGTGACGCTAAATGAAAACCATTTAAACAAGATATTTATTTAGCCTGAGACAATAGGCACTCTGTGAGGATTGAACTCTCTACGCTAGCAAGAGAACTTTGATCATCTTAAGCTCGTGTCGCAGAGCAATTTGATAAGTGTTATGTGGTCGGCCTCATTGTTTTGTCCTTGTACCAGACTAAACCAAGTAGGTAAATAACCAGTTCAGAATTTAAGTTAAACTGAAGTCTTCCCCTCAAAATAAGTATTTAATGCTTATTTATCGTTTCATTTTATCCGACGAACTACGCAGAGTATAAATTAACTCATTAAAAAACCACCGTAAAATTCAACTTCACATATAAAACGCAGGGCTACTTTTTAAAATTATTTTTAAAACTGCATTTTATGTACCTTCAAATATGGTATATAAGAAGATTATGTTGCAACAATCGTCTAACTGGAGTGGGCTCGCTTAGTTTCGTATTCGGAATTTATCTTGGAAACTGTCGCCTGTCAGTGTTGGAAAATGTGCAACTGCCCCAGCCACTAGTTTGCCTAAAAGCATACCGTTCTAAGCACGTTCAAATCCACTAAGCTTTGACTTAATACGACACAAGTGTTGCAGCTGTAGTGTACTCGGCGCGGATCGAACTCACTACAAAAATAATGGCTTGCTGAGGCAAGCAAGCTAAACACTACTCGACGGCGAGGCACTTAATAATGATGTTCAATAAACTTTCTACAAGACCACATGGCGGTAGGAAGATTGTATTGTGCCAGTTTTCTAAATAGGGTATACGTGTTTGCTCAGAAAATCAGCTTTCGAAACCAGGGCTTTTAACTGTACTCGAACTCCCAAACACTAGCATCAGTGGGTGGTACTCAACAATCTCAGCAACAAACTCAATCGCATAAATATGTACTCGGCATAGTCAATATATCATAAATATCGTTAAAAATTTAAATTCAACGTCAATCGCCATCTTCTGTCTTCCTGAACCCTGTTCCTTTATTCTTTTTTTTTTTTTCCTCACTCCTCCCCTTTAAAGTTTTCTCATTCTTTTTCACTCCTTGTAATCCTCTGCCTACTAGTAGCTTTATTGCTTTGCTTAGGGTGAAATGATTAAAAATCTGCCCGGTTTAGTCAATATATCATGAATACGGAACCGGCATATATTTTTTCTTATCATCTCGTTTTTGGAGCTGCATTGATATTTTGGGAATTTCGCTTCAAGGGTATCGTTCTAAGAATCAGACTGTGACCAGGAAAAATTCTTGAAGACATTTTACGTATCTCTGTTAACGGCCAGGCGATTGAAAGAGGCTGGCAGCCATTTTGCTGTAATACGCAAGAGATATTCCAATGTTCATCGGTAAAGGCTCTGTTTATTTTAAACAGTATTTATTTCGTCTACAGGCCTGCGTACCCGAGAACGTTTAATAAAGTGAAGGTCTTCGTAGCCGAGCGGTAACAGCATACCGGATCAGACAGTGGCAATGGGGGATGCCGTTTCAAATCCTGTCAAAGGGTACTTTTTTTTTCTCAAGTACGCAGTCCGTTACATGAAATAAATACTGATTAAATAAAACAGAGCGTCTACTCAAATATGGGTATCCACAAAAAATAACGTTCAAAGTAATAAAAATATGTCTGATTAACAAATTGAAATCAATTAATTAATCAGAAATACGACTTTTTCCCTTTTTTTCGTTTAATTTCGCATAATATAATCTATTTATATTTATCTATATTTATATGATATTTTATCGGATTTTTTTTGTGTGCGCGGAGGGGCAAAAATATATCAGTCTCTGTTATAAGATCTGAACACCGCAGACGCGCATTCCAAACATCACATCATTTATTTTTAAACGGAAGTCAAATTATTACGCAGTATGTGTGTGGATGTGCTCTTTTTTTTTCTTTTCGCTTTTTGTGGTGATGAAAATGAAATCAAACATTAAATAATTTATTAGGCACAAAAGTTCCAAGCAACTTCTTTTCTGAAATCTGGAGAACGAATTCACAGTAGAAATCGTTTTTCAGGCGTTTAATGCAGGTATAGAGAAAGTGATGCTAATTCGGCCACTACAGCGCTTTTTAAAATTTTTTTTTTTACTGATGTTTATCTAATACAAGGCCCAAGAGCCGCTCAAGGTAAAGAGTAAAGACAAGAAGTGCGGTTTATGAGATTATGTAAGAAAGATAACGATTAATCCTAGACTTGAAAATGATAAGATTGTATTGATTGGGGAAACATCAATATACCAACAATAAACGACATTAGCTGTATTGATTGTCTCCCCTTTTGGGAACTCTTTAGATAAGAACAATATAAAAGAATAAAAACGTAAATTCAGTACAGATGACTATGTGTTAGTGTAAATCCAAATATTGCTGTGCCGTGCGTAGGAAGGCCATTGATAACGAGTTCGATTTTCGAGAAAAATTTTGTAGAATTGAGTTTCAGGATGAAATTAAAATTATCTGAATAGAAATGAAATCATTTTTATATGCCTTTATAAAAAAAACCTCACTGTCAGACTCCACTTAGGCGTATGGGGCCACAGCTGTCAACAGGCTAAGCATTGCGTCTGTGGTTTCTGTAGCAAAAAGGTTTTTCCATACCCAAATGGTTTTGAATTCAATTATTCTTCTAGATTTGTTGCCAAACAATGCTGGAGAGACCGGTCTACGTTACTATTTAAACCGTAGCGGAGGTATTTATGAAAAGTGATAGTGTGAAAAGTCGTTTATCTGCAAGCACAACGTAATGATTTGTTTTGTCTTTTAGCAAAAACAAACAAACAAAAAAACAAAAAACAAAACAAAAAGGCTCGATTTCAAAAGTCTACAAAAAATCAACGAATTAATGGATTTTAATAAAATTTCTTTTTTTTTTTTTTAGTAAAAAAAAAGTGAATTTAAAAAATAAATATTTCCTTTTAAAATTTCGGAGTAAAAACAAAGGGTATGCATAAGACAAACCACAAGATAAAGAATGCTTAAAGAACAAATGAAACTGAGGTTCTGTGAAATGGCGAGAAGGCTACATCCTGGTATGCTCACACGTAGCGATGGGAAATTTAAGTTTAGCTTTTTGGATCTTTTCTGTCCGCGGTTGGTTTATGCGCGGATACGAAAAGCCGGTTGTAATTGCCCAGACTATCATCGAGTACTGAATCATGCAACTTTAAAGTCATTGTGATTTTTACAAACTAGATTTGGGAATTAAAATGTATAGGATTCCTTGATATTGCAGTTTACTTTTAAGACATTCGTAAAAGGAATCACAAAGATTAATTCCTCGAATGATAAAATATGGATGTCCCAAGCTGAAATATTTTATCTTAGCATTTTTTCCATGGCGTAGAGAATCATGGCCCTCTACAGGTTCCTGTTTTTTTTTTTTAACATCTACAAGCTCTGCATCGTCATGACTATCCTCAAGAAAGATAGCATAATGGTTTCCTGTTCATAGTTTTGCATTCACAGTTGTCTTTCTCCTAGACTGGTTTCTAACCAAGGCTAGATAGTTCAGTTTGCTCTACTTCTTCTTCTTCTTCCACTCAGGACGTTGGCGATCATGGTTCACTACAAGTTACTGACCTTTGTAGCTCTCAATAAATTTTGTCCTTTTGACCATCTCTCTCAAACACTACTCCGCCATCCATTCACTAAGGTTCGTCAGGTAGGCAAGGCGTTGTTTTCCTCTCTCTCTCTCACTTGCTTTCGATCTCTCCTGTGAGTATCAAATTTTCCAAGCACTCTTTCCATATTATTATCTTCCTGGTGTTAAGTATAAGTGTCCTTTTTGTTTTCATTGTCTCTAGAACTTCGTCGTTGATCATATGTTTGGTTCGTGGCATTTCAGCGTCTTTCTGCAGAACCACATTTCTGCTGCTTCAAATTTCTTCATCTCTGAGAAGATTGTCCAGTATTCATTCCCATATATTGTATTTCTCAAAGATAATGGTAAGGAACAGAGTTGTCAATTTAGCTTTTTCGGAACTAGAATATTCTTTTCGGTACAATTAGCTCCTGTAAATCAAGCATTTGACTATTTTTTTTTATTTATGAAATAATGAATATTTATAAGAAAAAGAGCTAGATGTGAATTTCCGGTAGGTGACGCACTAAAAAAGAGCTAGATCTGGCCCCAAATAAGCCTTTTACGGACTGAATTGAAGCTGCTTCTACCAGAATCTGAACTCAGTTCAGAGATTCCATTTTTTTACGTGTCAATTACGCCACCACAGATTTATTAAACTTAAAGACACCTCCGCCCCAAACAAAACAATCTTTTTAAAATTTCAAATCGGGTCCAAATCTTAATTCCAGAATCTAACTGCCAACTCCTTTGAAAACTCTTTTATACTCAACTGATGTAAATCTCGACAAACGTGATTTACATTGAAATCTCGACAAACGTGATTTACATTGAATTCTCATCTCTTCGTGATGAATTTAAGTAATAATAACACCGGTAAAAATGCTACAAGGAGAAAATAGGAAAAAAAATCTCCATCTGCTAGTACAGTGTAACCCGGATATAAGATAAACTTGGATATAAGAGAAACACGGATATAAGAGATTTTATCTGGTCCCAAATTAGAGCCTGTGTTAATGTGTATATAATAGACCAAACCCGGATATAAGAGACCTCTTCTCTGGCCCCGACAACTCTCTTATATCCGGGTTACACTGTAGTTGATCTTATAATCTGTTTTGTATACCTGTATCCTTGGAAGCAAATAATCTCTTTTCCTTTATTACTTAATATGATTCTAATGATGGGTTGTGGTAGAGCCACTGACATCAATGGTGTGTATTTGACGGTTCCAGGATAACTGAACCAGAAGTGAATAAAGAGACAACAACTGTCCTCTCATTAGAAATTTAACTTTAAATAGCTTAAAATTAAACAGCTACAGACGTTTAATTTTAAGAGTCCGTTTTTCACTTGTGTCACTTTTTTTTCCTATTTTTTTCATTTGTATCATCATTACCGTTTACCCTCTGTCAATATTGAAGATTGTCGAAAAACAATGTTTCAGAATGAGTAAACAGTAAATCTACAGTGCTGTTCGATAAAAGTGACCTGATTTTTTTTACTTAAACATTTTTTCGCCTATTGTTTTTGGGATCAAACTAATTTTTAATCTTAATAGTATAAAGACCCCTTCCCGACCACCTACTAAAAAAAGTTTACTCACCCTAAGGTATTCTATTGATAATTATAATTTTGGATATAAATGAGATTTAGGGAAAAACTATGTGCAAAAAAAGTGAGTCACTTATTTCCTGCAACAAGTAATCAATAGAAACATAACCGAACAGCTTTAAATAAAGAATAATAGAGGTATAATTTATTTATAATAGGTAATATAGTTCGAAATATTTAATAATCCATGGGTCCTCCTTTATTTTGAATAACCTTTTCAACCCTTTTTGGCATTGACTTGATTATGTTCTGGTAAATCTCATCTCCAAGCATTGAATTCAATTCGGATATGAAATTCACAATCAAATCCTCTTTGTTGCTCAACTGCTTTCTCGGGAGCCTGTACTTTATAATGCGCCATAAGTTTTATATGGGGTTGAGGTCATCAGATCGGGGCGTCCATGTCATAACACTCACCTGCTTCTCATCAAAGTATTCCTTCATCAATTTTGATTTGTGACAGGGAGCATTATCCTGCATAAAAATGAGCTTGGTGGGATCGATTTGCACCCTTTCAGCATTAGGGAGCAGACAAGACTCTAAAATTTTCTTGTACTGCTCGCACCTGAGGATCTTTTCAATAGGTTTTAAGAAACTAGTTCCATGAAAAGAAAAGATTCCCAGAACATTATACTAAACGGATGCTTGACAGTACTTACTGCTAAATTCAAAGAGCTTTCAAAGCTTCTTCTTCGGATTTTAGATCGCTTATCCTTTGAATTTAGCTCAACTTTCGTTTCATCGGAGAAGAGAACATTTAGTAAAAAAAAAAAAATCAGGTGAGTCACTTTTATCGAACAGCACTGAATATGTATGTATATATATCCATTTGAAGAAAATATTCGTTCGCTTTGATTGTGATATTAACGACGTGTTATTTATTTGGTGGATATTACACTTGACTTGAAAAACTGTGTCTGTTACGATCCTCACCGAAACAGGATACAAAAAAAAAGTAGCTGTAATTTTATACTTATTCAGGTCAATTAGTCAGACAGTTTTCTGTGTGCGCGTGAGATTCTGAAAACGTACAATTTTATTGCCCTCAGACAATTTAACACAGATAAGCACTTCTGTTGCAATGATAGATTCAGTGTCCTTTACTTCCCGTTGACAGGCTCAAGCCATATTTCCGAGGACAATGAGATTACTATTTTTTATTTTATTTTTGCATGGGAAAAAGCACTCTCGCTTAAAAAAAAGTGCTACATGAAGAAGAGTTCAAATGGGTCAAAAAAACATTTTAAAAATACGAATAGGATATTTTGTTGGTCCCGGTAAAATAGACACAAAGTCTATTTCGCCGGTAAATATAAATAGTACTTTAGAAATAAGAATATATTATATTTGAGATCGTCGGCGCAGTGGTTGTCTAAGCTGTGTAGGACGGTTTGGTTTGTTTTACGGTATATCAACCTCAATGGGTTATTTAATGCCGAAAAATATTTATTGCTGGTAATATTTTGTGTTGTCAAAAATCCATTTCTGGTATGTAATATTTTTCCTTCAAAAATGTATTGCTGGTAATATTTTTTCTTCAAAAACATATTGTTGGTAATATTTGTTTTCCAAAATCTAATGCTGGTAATATTTTTTTTTTTCTTCAAAAATTTATTGCTTATTTAAAAAAAAAAAATTTTTCTACAAAACATTTCTGGCATTAAAACTTATTTTTACACTTTCATAGTGTTTTTACCCCAGTTACGGGGTTAATTATTTTCCTATAGCTGGGACCCTAACAGGTGCTACCACCCCGGGTCAGAATGGACCTGGGAACACCAGCAATTAAGAGGTGGTTCCACGCTCCTCTAAATTTCCTGATTAGAGGCCTTGCTGCTGGACGTAGTTTATCGTCTTACCCAGGATGCGGATGTAGTTTATCGTCGTACCCAGGACGTCTGTGTAGGCAGGACTTGAACAACATGGATTCCATGGTCTGTGACTGTTGCCTTCAGTGGCTGCATCTGAAGTGTATTGGCAAAAGAACCATGCCCATGGGCAAGTTTGGGATGTAAAGAGACTTATGCTTGATGTTTAAAATATTCTTTTAATAATTGATGACGAATAAATGATTTTAACTTGTGTTTTGGAGGAAAAGATTTGAAATTGTCTTAACAAGTGATAATGAAAATAAATAAACTTCTGTATTAAATATGTGTGTTGTTAGTTTTAATATTACCTGCCTTCATAATTATGACAGCCTGGGGTCTATTTTCCCGTGTTCGGTAAAATAAGCTTAAAAGCATGTTTTGTCTCTTTTAACGAGACCGGACAAATAGCCTCTTGCTAAAAAAAGAAATAAGCTGACAATTCTCAACAGTGGGGAGTTCAACCGAGAGACAATAACAACAGTGAATTTCGACCGGCTGTAGGCTCACTCTACACGTGGGACTGAACTACTGGCAGTGGGCTTCTTATACTGAAGACTCACGGCCATATCACTTTGAAACATCGGTTCTCGTACGATCACCGAAGTTAAGCAACGTCGAGCCTGGTCAGTACCTAGATGGGTGAGCACTTTGGAATGCCAGGCGCTGTAAGCTTGGATGTGCGGGTGGTGTAATGGATAACGGTTCGGAATTATTAAATGGAGAGTCGAGTTCCAATTTCAGTAGTGTTCGTAATATTCACTTACGCACACACACACACACAAAAAAACCCTGGGGTAAGGTACGTTATCCATCTCTTCTCTTTCCGGCTCTGGGCATGTATCAGTGTCTCCAAAAAGTTATTACAATCTAAAATTTTTTTTTTCTTCAAATAACTTTCAAAAGTTTGATAAACCGTAAGAAAACAAAAAACAAAAAAAATAAAAAACAAATCAATCAATCTTAGATCGAAGTCAACGGCCACGTATCCATGATCAAAGGCGAGCTTTCAAGTCAGACGATGTCGACTGTGGTCCGAACTGGAAAGTTTTACTTTGCCCAAAGACACACGCTACGCATGGATGACAATGTGAAGGGAGCTGGTCAGGTTTTCAGATACGCAGCGACACTATGACCCCACCCACTCAAGAGACTAATGGTGATGATGAAATCCTAGAATATCGAATGCTTATCATTAATGAAGCTACGAGATAGTTTTCTCTCTTGAAAAATAGACTTTACACAATCTTACTCCTAAAGTATATCGTAAATACAGTGTAACCCGGATATAAGAGACCCGGATATAAGGGAAACCCGGGTATAAGAGTGATTTTCTCTGGTCCCAAATTAGAGCCTGTGTTAATGTATATATAATAGACCAAACCCGGATATAAGAGAAACCCGGATATAAGATACTTCTTCTCCGGTCCCGACAACTCTCTTATCTCCGGGTTACACTGTAGAACTAATTATGGCGTCATTTGAACACTGTCCCTCCTGCTGTCCAAAAATGTAGAAATAAAAATCAACACTAAACATTTACCTGTTGTTTACTTGTGAAATTATCTTTATCAATTTCTCTGATTTTTCCTGTTTCCACAGATATATTTTTTAAACATGTCAACACAAGCAAGGCGATAAAGCTACTAAGACGCAAAGTGTTACTGAGAGTGTAACAAAGTAAGAAAACTTTATTGAGGAAGGAGTACAATAAAAGAAGAGAAATTAGGGAAGCCGACGGGGTCGATTGACGTTGCATTTTTGAAAAATGACAAGAAAGCAAGAAACCGGAAGAAAGTTCCACAAGTGAGAAGTGCGAGAGAAGATCCTATTAGAATAGAACTTACGGTTGCATCTAACAATTTCAACTGTAAAATGATGAAACTTAACTGGCAATTTAGTACTGCGCTTAAATTCATAATATCCAGGTACCAGAAAGTAAAGCTCACCAAAACAATTGCCAAGAAAATATTTAAAGAAAGGGCATGGGGAAGCTATGTTACAGCGGTAGAAAAAGGTCTATGGACGTGATGCCAGGTCAGGACCGATAACATTGCAGATTCTTCTTTGGCTTTTGTTAAGAACAGTTAGATATGTTTTAGGTTTGATTTCTGTCATCAGGCATATTCTGTGGTCCGGTAGTTGACTTGTCTAAAGGGTGCCGGGTTAAAGAGATCGGTTCTGTATGTTTAAAAGGTAGAACAAAAAAAGAAAATGATTTTTTTTCACCCAGTGAATAAGACGGTAACAGATTGAAAAAGTATTTTTTTTTTTTAAATGTCTAGGTTTCTTACATATTTTTTTATAGAAACTTCAAAACCCGTCTGTATATGTGCGTCTTTTAAAAACTTACTGTAAAGACGCAAGAAACTGGGGGTGGCTAAAAGAATTGAAATGGCTAGCGTGATGGTGTTGGTTCTTTAGCAGACGTTTTTAATTTGCTATAAAACTCGGTTAGAGGAAAAAAGAACAGGCACAGGGAGAAAGTACAAGAAAAAAAAAGAGACTGTGACAAAGAAAGAAACGTAAGAGAAAAAAAAGTAAGTGAACGATAGAGAAACGCAAGAGAAAAAAGAGGAAATGAAAAATAGAGAAAGTGAAAAAGAGGAATAAAACATAACGTGAATATAATATGAACAAAGCTTTTCTTTCTTTTTTTTTTTACACGCTGTTTTTTTTCAAAGGAAAAAAAGAGGTCCCTAAATTTATCGGTCTTACTTGTAGGCTAAGTGTACTCTTCGCCCTAACTTTCTCAACATGAGCGGAAGGTACATTCCTGAGATTTGGGCATTGACCTTTAACCTGAATAATCTGGTAATATGATATAAAATCTTCATAGATCATCTTTCCGGTTTACTTTTCCAGGTATTAGGCCAATAAAGTAAAAACAGATCTACTTTTAACATCTGTGCCTTAAAATCGTTGAATTTCTTAAAAGGTAGAGAAACTATGAATAGTGAAAAGCACAATAATATTTTTATACAGAACTGTACACGCATGCGCATGCAAATAGACCGACAGGCAATATGGACAGCTGCTAGAGAGCAATATTTAGCATGTAAGCCTGATCGAACCTCGGCATAAGGTTGTCACGATAGTGGATCATATGAAAAAAAAAAAAAAACACTGACTCAAGAGATCAACTTGTGGGATTACTTTACTTGTCTGTTAATGAACTTCTACTAACAATAGCTAAATGGCATTGCTAAAATAATATGTAAGTAAAGTGTGCAAAGTCCATCTCTGTTTTAGCCACAGGACGATATAAGAGATCAGGATGTGTTTCGTTTCTCCTCGACCTTTTGTCGCATGGAATACAACAGTACATAACATAAAATATCTTAAATTTGTTTGACAGGTACAGTGTAACCCGGCTATAAGATACCCGGATATAAGAGAAACCCGGATATAAGAGAGGTTTTATCTGGTCCCAAATTAGAGCCTGTGTTAATGTATATATAATAGACCAAACCCGGATATAATAGAAACCCGGATATAAGAGACTTATTCTCCTGTCCCGGCAACTCTCTTATATCCGGGTTACACTGTATATCTAAAAAATTGGATCTTTTATATTAATTCACCCCAAATAATGTAAAGTTGCTTATCACAAATATTAATTCACCCCAAGAAATTATAAATTTTAAATCAAATTTTGTTTGTTTTTTTAATTAAATTTTTGGCACTGTTTTGAAATTATGAATTTTAAATCAAAATTTGTTTAGTTTTCCTCGCAACAACTCCCATCCTTGGAATGAAAAATTACCAAAAATCCAGGAATTATTCACATTTCGTAAGTGCGGATGATATTCTAGATACTTACAAAGAATTTAAAAAGAAAAAAAAAATCTTTTTGGCTTTTTTATGGAGGTGAGCGCGGTCGCAGACCCCACACTTAGAAATAGCACGCGCGAGTCGCCCACATTTGGGGGATCGCATAGGTCAACCCAAATGGATTGTAATGGAAGGGCCGCGCATCTAGGAGAATTTGGTGTGAATTTTAGTAAATATAAATTCTTTTTATTTTTGTGTAAATTAATACTTTTTCTCCTAGACTGATCGCCACCCAAGACAAGAGAACCTAATTTTGCACTCTTATATAAGCCATAAATAAAGGAAGGTAGATTCATCCATTTTTAGCGTAATTTGAATGAAATAGTATCGACCAGAATTTGAACTTGGTACGCCGATTTCACTTTTCGCTGCGAATCCGCGATTACCAATAAGAAAAATGTATAATCAACGACAGTGTTTTTTTTTTGTTTGTTTTTTTTCACGTTGCTTGAATAGAAAAAACGAAATGCCTTCGTGTACTTTTAGGACGTTATAGTAAATAATTTGGAAATGTTAATGAGCAAAATAATTCGACACACAAAAGTTTTATCAAAGGAACACACGACTCCTTGCAGTTCTGTGATAAGGAAAAATTAGTTATTTTTCTCCTCGCTATAATAAACTAATTTCTTACTGGGTACTCTTAGATGGTGGCTCCATGCCAATTTTGGTCCAACCCTGCAGATACCTCAATATTCTGTTGAATATACTTTAAAAAAAATATTTAACCCTAGAACACTAACCATGGGTATATAGTACCCAGCGCAAATTTTCCTATTTTCAATTACAATTTTCAGTACCTGATTTTCTTACCTAAATTATATGTTTTTCAGTTCCTATTAATGTTAACTCAAAGTACAAAGTTTGAAGTGCCTGCATGTAAAATATTTCAAATAAAGATTTATATTTCATATTTTTTTTTATATTTTCAAAATCGGGTATGATATACCCATAGGTAGTAGTGGTGTAACTTTAATTGATGGTTAGTGTCCTAGGGTTAAGATACATATTTGCTTTTGTGTATTTTTATAAAAATTCGTGCTTTTAAAATAAAAAAATACACGAACATTTATCATTTATGAGAACATGAAAGTGCAAAAGTGAAGATTTGGGTGATAAGCAAATGAGAAAACAAGAGAAATTCAATGGTAATGCGAATGGTGAAATAACCGTTTCCATTCAGAAAACAATGGACATTCATAGACCGAACAGTCAGACTTACTGTACTCTTTTTAAACTCTTTCTTAAAAGATTTTCTAGGTAATTAGTCTTCCCAAACTTAAGCTCATTCTAGTATTAATCAGAGTTTACTTTCAACTCTTTTGTTTTTGGTAGCGCTGAAAGTCTCTTCTTGATTATACAGTAGAATCCCTCATATCCGGAATCCCTCATATCCGGAGTGCCTCATATCCGAAATCCCGCATATCCGGACGTGATTTTGACGTGTATATTTGAACTATTTGGGTGATATGTAACTGATTTGAAATTCTGTTTTTCAGGAAATTTACTTTGGATAATTGCTTATGCTTATTTCACCCTAATGCCTTGTATTGGTGCAAAATATGATGGGAATAGGAGGAAAGGATGACAACGAGACACACCTGCAACAAGATAGCAACGAGATGCATGATTGTGATGAAACCTGGACTGAAATTGAAAAAGCTATTGAAAAGGTTGTCAGTTTTATGGAATGAAAGCCAGCATTCAGCTATGACGATTGCAATAACGCACGCAGAGTTAAAAAGTGTCTTTCGTTTAAAAAATTTCAAGAACAAAAGCAAAAAGAAATGCGGAAAAAGTTGAGAATGACATTAGAAGAGAAAGAATCATCATGCAACAGCGATTAAAAAAATCCTCGTTTTTACATACATGGCATACTTAATTTAATGAATTTTCATGAACATTATATAATTTATTTATTTTTCCTTATTATCAATTCAGTTATATTTCACTCACCATTAGGTTATTTTGTTTACTATAAAATAGTGAAAATAAATGTTAAACCTGATTTCTTTTATTTCAATCTAAATATAACCCCTCCTATCCGGACTTTGTAACCAATTCCTCATATCCGGAAGGCCTTGTTTGTCCGGTTGTCAGGGATTCTACTGTATCATTATTTTCTAGTTGAAGTTACATGTATCTGTCTATATTTCTGAGATGAGGTATTATGTACATTATTTACATTATTCGGACTATTGCCCTCATCTTTGTCGCCATATTTATTACAACGTTTCGGCCGTTGTACGTCCCGGCTTTCTTCAGGTGGTTGGAATGTCGAACTGAACCCTTTATTTCGCTCGCTGGGGTAGACTGTTCTAGTTCCACGTGCCATGTTTAATGGATATCAGTTATCTCCTGTTAATTTCCCTCTGAAAGTTCTCCACTGCCTTAACCGGGTATTGAACTCACACTCTTTGGGTCCTGTCACTGGATCTAACTAACGTCTTTATCCCTTTATAAGGGAAATTATTTTTTATGCAGGTTAATGCTCCCTGTCACAAATCAAAATTGATGATGAGAAGCAGGTGGATGTTATGACATGGCCGCCCCGATCTCCTGACCTCAACCCCATAGAAAACTTATGGATTATTATAAAGTACAGGCTCTCAAGAAAGCAGTTGGGCAACAAAGAGGATTTGATTGTGAATTTCATATCCGAATGGAATTCAATACTTGGGGATGAGATTTACCAGAACCTAATCAAGTCAATGCCAAAAAGGGTTGAAAAGGTTATTCAAAATAAAGGAGGACCCATAGATTATTAAATATTTCGAACTATATTACCTATTATAAATAAATTATTCCTCTATTATTCTTTATTTAAAGCTGTTCGGTTATGTTTCTATTGATTATTAGTTGCAGGAAATAAGTGAGTTACTTTTTTGCACAGAGTTTTTCCTTAAATCTCATTTATATCCAAAATTATAATTATCAATAGAATACCTTAGGGTGAGTAAACTTTTTTAATAGGTGGTCGGGAAGGGGTCTTTATCTTAGTAAGATTAAAAATTAGTTTGATCCCCATAAACAATAGGCGAAAAAAATTTTCAGTAAAAAAAAATCAGGTGGGTCACTTTTATCGAACACGCTGTATATATTTATTTTTTAAATATTTTTTTTCATGAAAGCCTGAGAAAGATTTTAGCCGACCGTTGTTGACCTCAACATCCACTTTTATATTTACATAGCGCTATTCCTCATAACTAGCATATACCGTAAACTATTATTTTTTAGGTTTTACGCCTGAGAAATGTTTTTATGTATATATTGACACTGATAAAAGTAAGAGATTTTGTATTTTCATTTCTCACCCCCCCATCTTGCTCCTAACCATCCCGCCAAATGAACAGGTGCAGAGAAGGATAGGCCTTATCAGTTATTTTTTTTTATCAACCTTTCTTTACGTCTGATTTTACGTAGGATACCTTTCGTCATAATTCTATGCACGCTTTGTTTGTTTGTAATTGGCATGGTCTATTGCCCGAAAGTTAAATGACCATCTTTATTACAAAGAGTAAACCTATTCTATAACATAAGATAAAACTCAACTTTATATATTTCTCTACCACAGCAGAATCTCACCGTCTTACCAATAAGATAGTCCGTTATATTGGCAATGCAATAATATGCTTCGTGTTTCCATAATAACGGAATATCTCTTTAGTAATTTGCTTCCATCAGTGACAAGAAATCATTTTATTTTCATTATAACCAGCTGCTTGACTTTTTACCCGACGTAAAAAGGTATTTCAGCTAATATATAAAGATTAGAAAATCAAAGTTGAATATTTAAATTACGTTTTTTGTTAAACCGGTAATCATCTCAGTATCTTATCCTTTTTCTATATGCGATGTCCCTTCAGTCGTGGGTGATTAAGGCTCTCCACAACCTCCTGTCCTTTGTAGCTCTTAGTAAGATTTTTCTTTTCGCTACCTCTCCTAATCCATGTTCTGCCAACCATTTATGCAAGATCTTTAGGCAGGTTATTCGATGCTTTACTCTGTCCCTATAGCCTTCAATATGTCCCGTGAGTGCCAGATTCTCCTAGCCCTCTTTCCTCATCATGTACCCTACTAGACTAAGACTCGCACGAGTCTCCAGCCAGATAACATACGGAACTCATTAGACGCAGTATTGTCTATCAACTAAGAGCAATCAGGTGATATTAAGAATGCTTAACCCGTAGAAAGATGCTTAACCCATGGAATGTCGCTAAAGAATTTTCCAGTAAATGTTCTTAGACGAGTCGTTTAAATTTCAGAATTATCTTAATTTAAGATAGTAGCGTCAGCAATAGTTGCCCCTCTCTCTTTCCTTCATTTAAGCGAAACGTGATTGAGAGTTTTACATCTAATGGAACGATAGCAACTGAAGTTATTACATTTTCATTGCTTTAATCATTGGTCTTATGTTTAAACAGTTTATCTCGTTGACCATTACCCTTTAGCAATTTAAATTAGAAAAAGAGAAAAAAAAATCCAAAGTAAAATACAAACCGATTTTTATCTTTTGAATCTGGTTACGAGATTTTCCAATTATAAGTAAAGACACCTTGTTCAAATTTAAATTCAAATGATTTCTAATTTACATGTACATGCTGAAACTGAGATAATACTTATCTATCGGCCATGAAGCTTTATTTCCTTTTAGTAATAAGATGTTAACTGGAGGCATTTCTTTTAAATACCATCCTCTTCATGATTTAAGTGATAATAGCTTTCTATATAGTAATATGCTAAGCGGAGCTTAGATATGACACAAGGCAAAAACTTAGCAGCCTCTGTTGCATAGCCCTCTCATGCCGGGAGGTCCTGGTCAACGGCACCAATTCGATAAAAAGATGTTGCATCTTCTTTCTCGGTCGGTGATCGCTATAGGTTTTGGGTCCAGCGATGAAAGGACTCCAACACAGATAGTTTTAACTATTTTATTAATGTCAACATTCACTAACTATCCAGTGGGGGTTGTTCCCCCTTACCGAGGAGCCGTTTCAAACACGAAAGAGAATATGTCTACATACGGTTAAGACTCGACTCACTGAAAACCCTTTCTCTATCATTCCTACGCTAGCTCAGCCTATTAAAATCGACTTCCTTATTATGTCTTACATCTGATCTAGAAGGTCAACCTCCGAAAGTCAGAGTTGAGATAAACTTTCTCTAAAAATAATGGTCTGCTAAACTATTATCTAACACACTTTGTTAGGATCGAACTCACTACTCAGTTGACAGAGCGAGTAAAGCTAACCATTAAACCATGTCGAAGTACCTAATGGTGCTCCATATATATTACCTTTTTTTATTATTTTGGAATTTACATGGCTTCCTGGCAAAAAAAAAAAATTCTGGCGTAGTTTCTTGTTGGCTTCTCCATGTTTTTGAGTTTAGAGATTTCCTTCTCTTAGCCCGACTGCAACCCAAGATTAGAAAACCAAGCTTATCTAACCCATCGGTAACGAGAGAAGAAATGCCTTTCCCAAGGGCATTAGTACGAAAGTGGACAGAACCGGCTAAACGGGAATTTGAACTCGGTTGGTGATTCCGCTTCCCGTGCTGATAACCGCTTCACTGCTCGTACAGCAACAGAAAGTATTACTCGACGGTAATAGTGGGAGATGCCTCATGTTTCCATAATTAGTAAGCAAGGGAGATAACTCTGCTAATAGATTTTTTTATTGCTGTTTATTCGTGTTTGTTTCTGTGAATATTTTTCTTTACTTAAAAGTAGAGATAAAACATCGGAGATGATTCATAATGAAAATGCAACCAATGCAGTTATTTTCTGACGATACGGGTAAAGTAGCATTCTTCAGATACTGGAACTATTGGCAAAACGATCAAAACGTCAAAGGAAAAATTCTAGACTTTATATAAAAAATAAACGTCCAAGTAAACTCAATAAAGAATATAACGTGTATATTCAGAACGCTTTAGTTCCGACATATTGTTTCTTTGAAAATGTGCTGTAAGGTATCTTATTCTTTGCTTTTTCTCATATTAAATATTACTGTTTGGAATTTTGGTTAGACTGGTGCCAACTTGGGTACAAAATTGTGGCTCATAGAGAAAACGTGAGTAATGCACATACAATTAATTGCAAAGCATTCAGTGTGGGTGGTCAAGAAGGAAACGTGTTTTTTTAATTGTTTAATAAGAGATATTTGCTTTATTTAGTTGTGTGTTACCCAACATTATAATGATTTACACTATATTATCGTGTCTTAGTCGATATTATCTGGCTTTACAAAACATTATAGTACGTTACTCTATACTGTAATGCTTAAACTATATTATAGATCCTTACCTCATATTGGTTTCTCACCCAGCATTGTAATGTTTACACGACATTTTAGTGCCTTAACCGACATTGTAATGCTTTATAAATTATAGTGACGTACACTATATTGTAATGTTTGACACAACATTCTAGTGCCATACCAAACGTTGTAATGCTTTACAATAAGTTATAATGCCTTACCAAATGTTGTAATAAACTTGAGTTTCCTGTAATATTTTATCCTACATTATTGGTTTATACTATATGATAGCAACTTACTAGGTATTGTAATGCTTTATTTGACATCCGTCGGTCTCGAGAAACCATGGGTCTGCGCCCAAAGAGTTATGCCTCAGCAGCTGACGGAGGACCAGCATCTGTTATGGCTGTACAGGCCCACAGTGTCGATGGCAACGGATGCACGTGAAGACGCTCTCCTCCGATGTCGCCGTTCTCTCATTAAAACCTACCGAGGCCTGCGCCATGGAGAGGACACTCCAGCGTCGCTTCACTGACAAAACACGGGAAGCAACAGTCTACTGATGGGAGAATTCCAAAATTCCTTCTGTACAGGAAAATGGCCACCAGCAAGACGGCGACATCATCTTCGCTTCAAGAACGTCTGCAAAAGGGACATGGGGGTGATTGTTATAGTGATTTTTTTAAGCGTAGCTTAGATGTGGCACAAGGCCGAAAGAAGAAGACACTCGGCGAGGATCGAACTCACTACTCAATCGTAATTGTTCTAGCGAGACAAGCTTGCAAACCACTACACCACGTCGAGGGGCACAATGTGTGTATGGTGGTGGTGGGGATTGGTATGGACATCGAAAGGTCGGAAGATGTCGCCAACGATCCTTCACACTGGACACGCGATATACGCCCAGGATTGGAGCGAGGAGAAAAGAAATGGAGGCTTGCCGCCGGGGAGAAGTGTGTAATGCCTTACTCGACATTGTATTCAAAAATGTTGTCACCGCCACTTAAAACCTTTCTTGCTTTCAAATACATTCGCTTTACGGTATTGCTTGATTTCATCGTAAAAAGAACTTCAGCAGGTTAAGGTACTGTTATGTGCGGGTCGTCTGCAAACGTTTTTCTTAACATGTTATTATTCAAAGTTGACTCCTTTCCATCACCTTTTTAGTTTCCAACCTTTGGAACAAATTCTATTGTTATTTAATGATGACAGATCAATGACCGAATATTAAGTCGAGATATTCTGTGTAGATTTCGTAGTTATTTTTCGTTTGTTTTTCTTGGAAAAAAAAAAGTAAATCGACAAGATCTAGAGAAGGATATGCAATGTGATAAGTCCTGATTCTGCATCTCGTCTACAGTCACTGTACTGTAGCTTCCCTCTGTCTTTTCTACAAATATTTTCATGGCAACTGCTCTGACCAACAACTTTCACTGGTACCC
>OZ038487.1:20643868-20686368 GCA_964036315.1 Acanthosepion esculentum
TATATATAGTATATATATATATATATATATATATATATATATATATATATATATATATATGAAATAAAAACCAGAAAAATAATTTAACCCAAATAAATAGATAAATAAACAAATAAATGACTTCCAGCAAAATAACCGCCGAAATAGACTAGACACAATGCACCACTGACCCGTATAAATAAATAGCCGAAAAAAAACAAACACTCGTGGTCTGACGATTGCGTCTAGCATGAAACAGCCTGTCGCCTCTAAGTGTTGACTTCAATGTTCACTTTTATATTTACACACGCTCTATTTCTGATATTGAGCACTTTATCCCATAAATATAGCACACCTTAAGAGTATATTTCTTCATATATATATATATATGTATATATATATATACGAAGAGTAAAATTTCAAATTTCAAAACATTAATTTAAAACAGGGCTCAATACAAAAGCAGTGCAATAAATATTTATCTATTATACACTGTTATATTAAAACACGTACATACCCACTACAAAACTATATCTTGTTTCAATGCAAAATTAACGTTTCTTCAGGTAGGAAACCATGATGGTACTAAAATTTTCTTTCAATTTTCTTCCTACAAATAAGAGAATATTGAATATTCGTATCTAACTTTATTTCCTCTTCTTAGCCTTTTTATTTTTCTTCCTCTTCCACTTCCCTCTTTCGCTTTTATTAATCACTTAGCTATCTTTATTTCTCTCTGTATAAATACTTTTTACCTTTTATGGAAATATTTACGTACCATCATGGATTCCCACCTGAGGAAACGTTAAATGAACGTTGAAACAAGATATACGGTTTTTTAGTGGGTATGTACATGTTCTAATGTAACACTGCATATATATATATATATATATATTATAATTATTTATAAAAAATATGATTCCATCGCTACATAAGAGTTCTCATGTTTCAAAAACAGAAGCTAGAATATCAATTCTGTTTCATCCTCAAGCGAATTTTGGCGCTACTTATGTATTGAGCACTGTTTTTTTTTTGTTTTTTTTTTCTTTAAATAAAAACAAAAATACTAAAGAACCTCGGATTATTAACCTAACGGTTCTTTCCTATTTTTCTATATATTTGCGCGCGCGAGCACACACACACACACACACACACACACACACACACACACACACACACACACACACACATGATTCATAAAAGCTTAATAGTTAGAGTTGAATCAAACCAGGATACAAAAAAGTGCTCAATACACGTGAGAAAAAATAAAATAAAAATAAAAATAACATGTAAAATTAAATTAAATTTCTAAAAAAAACATATTTCGATTTGCATTTAATCTTTCGTGTCCCGCTACTACCTGGATTTACTAAAAAAACAAATTAATTTCCATGCCTGACGATGGCTGTATGTACAGCTGAAAGTACTAGTAGATTAAAAAAAAGACCTTATACAACTTGTAGTTATTAAAAACAGGTATCAACATTCATCGAGTGATTCGTAGGTTAATGCAACTTTCAAATTTTGTTCGTGAAGATGTTTTTCGCCATTTTATATCATTAACTTTACTAATCTACTTTTTGTATGAATGATTCATGTAATATAAATTGAACTGCACACATATTATATATATATATATATATATATATATATATATATATATATATATATATATATATATATATATATATATATATATATAAGTAGTCATACAAGGAATAAATCAACAAAATTAACTTAATGGCGAATTAACTTCGCTAACACTTTAATAAAAATCTTTCGACCTATATTACATTTATTTTCGTCTCTGGAGTTACCTGAAATTACCTGAAAATGAAAAATAATATCCATGTCCGAAGATGATAAAAACATTTATCGAAAGTACTTCCAAATTTACTAAACATAAAGATCGCATCATTCATCGAGTGGTTATTAAGTCAATGCTTTATTAAATCTGTTATCGAAGTGAATTCATCATTAATTACATTAACTTTACTGATTTACTCCTTGTATGACTACTTCTTTATAATATTATTTATACTACACTATTTAATATATATATATATATGTGTGTGTGCGTGTATCTATATATCTACATATCTATATATCTATATATATATACGTCGCGTTACGGAGAGTGCTCCAAAGATGTTGAGTCTAATTTGGTTCAATTTGCAATTTTTTGTCCTTCAAAGAAATACTTTCTAAATTAACCTATCCAGAAAGGAAAACCCAAGATCAATAAATGTCGGCATTTTAACAGGTTGTTAATAAGCTATTAAAGTCCTGAAAAGTTCAAGTAGCTAATCGTATATAAAAAGCGGAGATCGGTGCAATTTTAAGTTAAAACTATCAATACATGGGAATGCAATCTTGATGGAGGTAAGAACAAGCAGCTTTAATTCATCTGTTACAATAACGAATTGACAGCTGACAGCTTTTGCTTCTCCTGGCTTTGAAAGTAATCATGACTATACAGACACGTCGAAAGATTACTAATTATATATAAAAGAGCCCCGTTTTGTCAGTAACTCTATTTTGTGAGTAACAAAAGCCTTAATCCTTCACTGCTGACATGTGTCTTCTTCTCAAGTTTACTTATAGTGAACACGAAAATAGAACAGTCTTTATTGCTTTGTGAAATTAAATGAAAATCACACTAGAATTATAACGATAGTTAGCTACAAACTGATACACATCGACAAATTATAGGGTGTCTTTTCCTTGCTCCTTAACCGTAACTTCTATTTCACAAATATCCCGTTTGGGTTTAGTGATTTTCTTCACTAAGATATTTAATATTTTTGAAAGAAAAATGCATACAACAAGAAAAAAAAGTCAAAAAAAAAAAAAAGAAAAAGATGATTGAACAATAAATTTTTATAATTTTGGGTATAGAATATATATGAGATCTTTGTAGAAGTTCGTTCCCGATTTCCATTGCTAATATAAAATGGCCGCAACTTGAGACTGGCGTTCGTTTTGGTGCCGATTTCTGGTGTGTTCGAGATTGAAACCTTACGTCATTCAATTGCGAGTCAGACTTTGTTGAATGTTGACATTTTAAAAGTTTTTTTAAGTGTAGTTAAGAATAAAAAGGAAAGTTATAAAAAGAGAAAAAAGTTCAAACAAATAAGAAATAATAAAGAATTTAAAAGGAGAGGAAAAGAAAGAAAAGTAAGTCGTAAGACGAGCCAATATAATAACTTGGATTTTTATTTTATTTTATTAATGTATATATCTATATATATATTTATTGGTTTGATTTTTTTCAAAAAATTTACATGGGAGCGACAGAAAAAACTTTATATTATAACCACAAAATGTCATTCGAAAGAAAAATACATTAACAATACAACCCTATCAAAATACATATACTCGTGTTTAAGTAGACGCCATTTTTTTCTTTTTAAACCGCGAATTATGTCTACTGGCCAGCGCAATCGGAAGACTTAATAAAGTAGATGTGCTCTACTGCGGTATTCCAATCCACGTCCCCACTTTTTCGAGAAACCACCGTCTGAACCAGCTCGCTTGGTCACAGAGAGCCCTACATCCCAGCACGATTCAGTTACCTTTTTGAAGAATGCAAATCCTCTCATTTAGATCCTGAAAGCCCACACCTAGTCATGTTTTTGTACCGGAAACGTAAACAAAGTAATCAATGAATTCTTTATCCAACATTATTTCCTACTGCATTAAACAATATTTTGTGGATACTCATGTTTGAGTAGACGACTTGCTTTTTTAACAGTATGAATTACGTCTACTAGAAACTTAATAAAAAAAGTTTTCTTCTGCAGGGTTCGAATCTGCATCCTCCTTTATAGGAAAAACCTCCATTTATAAAATAAATTTTCGAGTAGTAGGAAATATATTGTACTATTGTTTCCCCAATACAATGTCCAAGAGCCAACCAAGGTAGAGCGTTGCTGAATGAATTTGTTGTAAGGGCGCACAAGAGAGTAAAAGGTGCATATGAAGAGAACGTGTCGGATAGATAATGGTTGAATAAGTTAAGATTCTAGAAACCATAAATCTGGGCGTCTTTTCAACAACATAACAGTGCTGGGGAAGAATCCGTTCTAGGGGAACTTCCTCCTTACCAATGGAATACGAAAAAAAATGAAGATGAGTTGACTTTGTCTATGTGACAAGACTAGTCCTAGCTGTAAAGGGGTGGACTGGTGTTACCCAGGAATGTAGGTCGTCTGAACATTTGTCATGGAAATAGCGATAGTATGGCGAGAGCTTATCAATTATAGGTTGTGAAATAATTCATCACGCACAAATCACGTAAACGCTTATATATATATATATATATATATATATATATATATATATATATATATATATATATATATGTCTATTTAGGCAGCAATCCTTCTTTTATGCACATTTCATTAAAAACGACTGACAAGGTGCTTTTATTTAGTTTTTTATATAATTTCTCGTGCGATCTAATAATGTTTTTCTTTTCAGATGATAAATTATATAAAAACTGTCCGAATGTTCTTTTTATCCGAGCGCTTTCGGCTATACATTTAGCAATTTTCAAGGATTATATTTCAACTGTTAGAATTAGAAATAGTTTGTTATATATATGTTTTATAAAATGTTTCATTTTTTTGTTTCAAAACACGGTCAAGATATTATGTCCATGTTCAAAGTTAATATTATTAAGTGTTGGTTTGTTTGTTTTTATTAATAAGGCTTCCATTATTTTTAGCCATTTTTTTGCATGTGGATGATGCTATTATATTAGTGTAGTCAACAAGTATGTTCCGAATAGTGTCCGGTGGGTCTCCATTAATATTTAAATGAGATCTAATTAAGCTATTGTCAGAAAGGTGTAGAGTTAGTCTGCGTGTTAATTCGTAAATAATTATATAGGCCACACTACAAATTGTTTAACATACATATAACAAACTATTTCTAATTCTGAGAGTTGAAATATAATCCTTGAAAATAGCTAGATGTATAGCCGAATGTGCTCGGCTAAAAGGAACATTCAGACAGTTTTTATATAATTTATCATCTGAAAAGAAAAACATTATTAGATCGCACTAGAAATTATATAAAAAAACTAAATAAAAGCACCTTGTCAGTCGTTTTTAATGATATATATATATATATATATATATATATATATATATATATATATATATATATATAAATCACGCACATATATATATGTGTGTGAGTGTAATAACTAAGAACAATAAAAAATACTCAACAAAGCCAATAACAATTAAAGCAACAATAACAATAACATACACCAAAATAACATCATTAAATGTAACTGCAGAAACAAAGAAAATTGCCTACCTAACAATATATGCTTAACCAATAACATAACATATAAAGCCATCGTAAATAATAACATTAACATAGACGAAAAAATTTACATCGGCCACAAAAAAAATTTTTTTTTAAGATATTATAATCACAAAATATCATTCTAAAGAAAAATACATAAACAATACAACCCTATCAAAATACATATAGAGTCAAAAAGAAACAATATCTCCGTTAATATCAAATGGGAAATTATATAAAGAGCACAGACATACAGTATTAACAACAAAAATTGTAAATTATGTTTAGATGAAAAATTAGCAATAATTAGTTTTAAACACCAAAATAAACTCTTAAACAAGAAAACTGAAATAATGGGCACATGTAAGCATATAAATAAATATTTACATTGACATCTAAGCACTAATTAAAAAAAACAAATAAATCTAAATAAAATAGAAAACTATATAAAATAAATTCTTTAAATAAAAGAAACAAATATAAACAAAATAACTACTAACCAACTCCACCGTGCATGCATATATATATATATATATATATATATATATATATATATATATGTGTGTGTGTGTGTGTGTGTGTGTGTGTGCGTTTATGTATGTATATCTTTTTTAGTAATGCGTGTTTGTGTGTGTGTGTGTGTATATATATATATATATATATATTATAATATAAATCACAAAGATTATTTAAATAATATATTTTAGATTGGAGTCATAGGAATTGTTTTTATCAAACATCAATAAGTAACCTGAATGTAACAGCACAACACAAACGATAACATGATATACACTTATTTTAATTACATACACTACCTAACAATTACATATACGTGTGTGCGGAGTTATGCGGGAGTGTGTACAATATATATATAAATATATATATATATATATATATATATATATATATGTGTGTGTGTGTGTCTGTGTCTGTGTCTGTGTGTGTAAAAATGATATTTGAAAAATTATATAACTTCCCCATTTATGCACTAGTCTGTTATTAAGAAAGCACAGACTTAAGTGTACATGTACCCGTGTACGTGCGTTTGTGTGCACATATGTACGCATGCGTATACCTATATACACGCGCGAATAGATGTGTACGTGTGCGTAAAGACAGGCGAATAATTACAAACATATTCACATAAATTTAAACAAGAATAAATAAACTTAATTATAAATGTAACCTTCTACAATTAATACTTATGATATCCCCAAACCCAATTAAAAAAACGAAATAATAACCCAATGAAAATATAAAGATATGTTTAAGTATGCATGCGTGTATATGTCTATGTTCAGTGTGACCAAACATCCGATTGCTTCATGCTGGGATGAAAACGCGACCGATTTGACATCAGTCAGAGACTCTTGCCACTAGGCTATCGATACACGACAGAAAAAGGGAATTTGTATGCATATATATAAAACAAATATTTATTGCCTAAGCATCAATAGCATATTATATATAAACGTAAATAAATGAAATGCAACTTCCCTAGCAAAGAAACTAAATAAACATAAATAAAATAAATAAACATAAATAAAAATAAATAAATAAACAAATAAAAATAGATCTCATGTTTAGAGCCAGATCAAAACCAGACAAAGTCTGCTACCGATAAAAAAGACGAAGAAAAAAGGCAACATGATCACGACGCACATTCGTGTAGACGGGCGCATGCGAGCTCACGGACAAGCGCACAGACAAACGCAGAAAATACAGTGAAAATTTACACTAGTTCTAAATATATATAAAAAGATAAATTGAAAAATATAAGCAGTAAATTGCTGAAACCTCCTAAAAGGTAGACAAACAGGCATGTCCACGAAACTCTGGAGTCGGGATGCTGAAGGTAACATTAATCAGCTAAGTGACAAATTTTACTCACATTAATTCTCTCTCTCTCTCTCTCTCTCTCTCTCTCTCTATATATATATATATATATATATATATATATATAGAGAGAGAGAGAGAGAGAGAGAGGGAGAGAGAGTGACGGCAAATTCTGTCTGTCTGTGCGTGTGTCTGAAACCTCTCTAACTCAGGCGGCCACACTTGGTCTACATAGACAAATATCTTTTTTGAAATCAGGATGATCCCAGGATTGGAAATCTGCCCTCCATCTGGTGCTTGAACATCCAGCATTGAAATTTGAGTCCGGATGAGGAGGGAAGAGCTAAAAATTAAAATTTTAAAATGATTTTCAAAGATTTTAATTTGTATTGATTTTAAAGTAACGCAAAACCATTGTGAATTTCCATTTTTTGATTTAAATTCAGTTTAAAATATTTCCAAAACTTTGTGAATTGAGGAAATCAATTTTATTTCTTCAAAATGCCAAGGAATCAGAGTTAAATTGAAAGGTTTTGTGATGTGAGGTTTTGAAGTTCCGCAGAGTTTATGATTTGAAGAATTCAATTTTTGGAATTGGAATTTCGGCCCAAATAGATCTTTTGGCCGGGATTGTGTTAATGGCTGGAATCAGAGTTAAAATGAGGTTTTCAAGTCCATAGAGTGAATTGACGAATTCAAAGTTATTTCTTCAAAGTTATCATTGCTGTTTTCTAAGATGGAGCAGAGGACCCTTTAGTTTTGGCCATAGGCCCAATTAGCCAGAATTAAAAATAGGCACGGAATGCGGCTTTTAAGCTAGTATATGAACAAAGGAAAACTTATCTTGGCCGGCGTGTTTAGTCCTCCGAAGGACTTTATCCACACACACACACACACACACACACACACACACACACACACACACATATATATATATATATGCAGAAATATAGTCTTAAAGTGTGCTATATTTATGGGGTAAAGTGCTCAATATCAGAGATAGAGCGTGTGTAAATATAAAAGTGGACATGGAAGTCAGCACTTAGAGGCGACAGTCTGTTTCATGCTAGTGCAATCGTCAGGCGACTAGTGCTGTTATTTTTCTCGGCTGTTTATATAAGGGTCAGTGGTGCATTATGGGTAGTATATTTTGGCGGGTACTTTTACCGGAAGTCGCTTATTTGTTTATTTATTTATGTCAAATTATTTTGCTTGTTTTTTTGTTTGTTTTTTATTTTTATTTTTTATCTTATATATTTATTTATTCTTTTATTTTGATCGGTGTTTTTGGTTAACGTAGTAAAAAAAATTTGTTTATATAGCTTATTGTTGGTAGTCTATAATGGCCGCCATTTACTGGAAATCGCTTGTTCGCTTATTTATTTGGGTCAAATTGTTTTGCTTATTATTTTTATTTTTATTTGTATAACAGTTATAACTTTCGTCCGTTCTTTTGTTTTGATTTTATTTCGCATATTCTAACAGGTGTGGTTTTGTGATTTGTTTGGAGTAGTTTATTTTGCTTATTTTATTGTTGTTTGTTTATATATTTATTTATTTTTCTATTTTAAGTTACGTAGTAAAAATTTGTTTTCATGTCTACATTTTGAGATTAGCTCGGATCTTTTATTTAATAATTTATTTTGATCTGGGAAGGTAATGATAGCTATTTTTTCCTCCAAGCAAAGTTTGCAAGTTTTTGATAGGTTGTTGTAGGCTGATGATTTTTTTCTTATTTTCCAAGATATTTTTGGTGTGGTGTGTGTTTTGTTTTTTATTTCCCAGATATACTTAGAAAGCATTGTGCTGTTCGCATATTTACTATTTGTGAAAGACATTTTGTGTACATAATTTCTTTGTTTCCATGGTCCTTCGGTTACTCCTATGTATACTTTTTCTTCATTATCTGCTGATTTTGTCGTGGCTTGGTAGATTACGTTGTTTTGTAAACAATTACCGTTTAAGGGACATTCGTTTTTTATTCTGCAGTTGCACGTGGGTTTAATTTGTTCGTGTGGTTTGTTAATAATTTTTCTGTTGTGCTTTTTTATTATTTGTGCCATGTTCTCGGTGCAACTGTAGCTGATTTTTACTGTGTTTTTGTTGAATATTTTGTGTAGTGTGCTTGATTCCGGGAAGTGTTTGTGTAAAAGCTTGAAGAATATTTTTCCTATGTTTGTTTTTACGTTTTTTCTGTACGGTGGGTTGAACCATATGATATTTCTTTTTCTGTTGGTCTTTTTTGTGTTCTGTGGTGAGTATGTGAGTGTTGCTGGGAATCCGCTATCTTTTAGGGCTGTTTCGTAGTCTTTCTTGTCTTTGTTAAATATAGATTCATCGGAAGAATTGTCGGAAAGCCTGCGGTTAATCGATTTAGGTATCTGTTTGATTATAGAAGGCGGGTGGTTGGAGTATATATGTATGTACTGTGGTTTATCATTCGGTTTTCTGTATGGTTTGTGTGTGCCTTTTCTTATGTTGAAGGTGACATCTAGAAAATCTACTTCGTTTAGGTTAGTTTTTATATCTATCTCGAATCCGTTATTTTTTAAGATTTTAAGTATTGCTTTTCTAGTTTTATCTGTCTTTTGTTTGTTGCAGTTTCTTAAGATTATGAGACCGTCATCTCTGTAGATCCCTGTGTCATTTCTATCTATTATTTTGCTTATTTCGTGTAGTAAATAAATACCTACGATTTCGCATGTCTCTGCACCGTCAAAGCTTCCCATTGTAGTGTCAAATATCCCATCTTTCTTTATCCATGCTTCTTCATGGTGAAATAATAATGATTTACGGGAGTGCTTAATGATGTCGATTTCGTTTAGTTTTATTATTATTTGTTCCTGAGCTAAGTTGATGGCCTTATCTAGTGTACGTTCTGTTATGGATGGGTAAAATTCTTTTATGTCTAATTGTAGGAAGTGGCAATTTTGTTTGTTATTTATGCTGTTGAACCATTCAATGGTTGTTTTTGTGTTTTTCCACTGGTTTACTCCTAACTTCTTCCTAAGTTCAGAATTAATTCTTTCTAGTATTGTTTTACTTATTTTACCTAGTTCGCTTTTGGCTGGGTTTATGAGTCTGCATGCAGGGTTGGTTTTGAAATTTTCCTTGTGGTCTTTTAGTGTGATAAAGGCTTGCGTCTTGCTCATGCAACTTATTCGGTCATCTAGGTCTAATTTTTGAGCGATTGCTTTTGACATAAATAAATAAACAAATAAGCGACTTCCGGTAAAAGTACCCGCCAAAATATACTACCCATAATGCACCACTGACCCTTATATAAACAGCCGAGAAAAATAACAGCACTAGTCGCCTGACGATTGCACTAGCATGAAACAGACTGTCGCCTCTAAGTGCTGACTTCCATGTCCACTTTTATATTTATATATATATATATATATATATATATATATATATATATATATATATATATATATATATATATATATATATATATAAGCGTAATACCACTTTACGTCTTCCCTATTAAATTATATATATATATGTAATTCGCAAACAGTACTGATGCGCCGTATCACAGCACCTCAGTGCGACTAGACATCCGAATGCCTCAAGCTAGGAGCGAAACGCAACCGATATATATATATATATATATATATATACATATATATATATATATATATATATATATATATATATGCGTGTGTGTTCTATATATATATATATATATGTATTGGTTGGGTATATATATATATATATATATATGTCGTGATTTTATAACATATTTATGTTGTAATATTCAAATAAATAATTATATATATATATATATATATATATATATATATATATATATCGGGTCCCGCAGGCCCTCCCTATGTAAACAGCGTGAGTGTCTGTTGGGGCTCGCTGTCATTTGCCGCTAGCTCCTATTTTTTTTTTTTTTCTCTCCTCATACTCATTTCATTTTCATTGCATATTCTTTTTTTTAATGACATTAAAATCTCCCGTAGAAGCCTGAAGAGCGGGAGCGAAACCGGTTGCTTCCCTTTTTATTCTTTGCTTTGTATTTTAATATGTCTAGTAATATTAAGCTTAACACCTTCATTTCTGATATATATATATATATGTTGGGTTTCGGTTCTGGCTTGAGACATTCGGATGTCTAGTTGCGCTGTGGTGCTGTGATACGGCGTATCAGTGTTGTCTGCGAATGAATATATATATATATATATATATATATATATATATATATATATATATATATATATATATATATATATATATAATAGGGAAGACGCAAAGTGGTATTACGCTTACCGCTACAAAACGTGAAATCGGCAAAACGAGTTCAAATTTCGATTGTGAATATTCGTTTTTTCGTCGTATTAATGTCTTGTAGGAGAGATATAAATCCACATTCCTTTGCTTTGTTCCACCACCAGATTCACCAGCAAGAAATGATTTTGGCATGTCACATTGTTTGACGGAGAGGACTGTGATTGAGGCTGTATGCAAGCAAGTTAAACGCCCATAAATACTGCCTATGCAAAACTTGTCACACCTACTGTCAACTTTATTACGTCAACAATACATAGATATGCGTATATATATATAATTTTATGTACAACGCGAGGGCGAGGCACTCAGAAGAGATCCAATTCATTACATGACAGTAATGGTGCACTAGATAACTTATATTCTATAGAGATATGCAATAAAACGGATAATTAAGATCAGGTTTGAATAGCCCAAAAGAAAACAAGAAAACCCTACCTAAACGAATTCAGAGTGCACCAAGACGGAAAATTCAAACCAGGAAACCAATTTAAAAAAAAAGAAAGAAAACAATGAGATCAGGAACATAATCCAACTTCCTATTGAGATATCGTGACTGATAGTTACACGCGAAATACAATCAACGGGTTTAAAGAACAAATGAATACTTAACAAAAGACGTTATTTGAACTGTTCAAATACAAGATGCGATGTATAAATTGTCTTCTAAATGCCGCAAAAATGAAAGTAACACTGACATCTCATTTTAACAGCTATGCAGGTTGCGATGGATAAATTGTCATCTAAATGACGCAAAAAAGAAAAAAACACTGACATCTCATTTTAACAGCTATACAGGTTGCGATGGATAAATTGTCATCTAAATGACGCAAAAAAGAAAATAACACTGACATCTCATTTTAACAGCTATACGGGCACCGATGGATAAATTGTCATCTAAATGACGCAAAAATGAAAATAACACTGATGTCTCATTTTAACAGATATGCAGGGTGCGATGGATAAATTGTCATCAAAATGACGCAAAAAAGAAAAAACACTGACATCTCATTTTAACAGCTATACGGGCTGCGATGGATAAATTGTCATCTAAATGACGCAAAAATGAAAATAACACTGTTGTCTCATTTTAAAAGATATATGCCCAACTGATCCTACTGTGCAGTCGACAAAATCAAAAACAAAGCGCATGCGCGAAATTAAAAAATTAAATGACACCAAATTACCCATTGCACTCTGTATGACATTGTGCGTCAGAACTGTCAGTCACGATGAAGCCGTGTGTCTTCTTTACCAGTCGAAAGTACTTAGACACAGGAAAATATTTATTTTCAAATATAAACATGAAATTCCCCCAAATGATCAAGAATATCGAATTTGATGTGTGCGTGTGAGAGAAAGTTTCGCTAATGAATAAATAGTTGAACAGAGTATTTCTGGAAGATAACGCTTTTAAGGCGAGCAGTTTTTGTCATTAAAGTGCTAAATATCAAGAGTTAGAGCATTAATAGGAAGAAAACTGAAAGTTCTCTTCATCCGTTCCGATTCAAGGCTTTGCGGAGTAAGGACAGATAAATTGAATATATAATTTAATGTTTTATATATATATATATATATATATATATATATATATATATATATATATATATATATATATATATATATATTATATATATATATATATACGTATATATATATATATATATACGTATATATATAAATATATATATATATATATACGTATATATATATATACGTATATATATATATATATACGTATATATATATACGTATATATCTACATATATATATGAATATATATATACATATATATATACATATATAAATATACATATATATACATAATATATATACATACATATATATACATATATATATACATATATACATATATATATATATACATACACATATATATGTACATACAAATATATACATACTCTCTCTCTCTCTCTCTCTCTCTCTCTCACACACACACACACACACACACACACACACACATATATATATATATATATATATATATATATATATAAAGTGAAACTCCGAGTTTTGGTACCGGTGAGAAAAAATGCTACCAATAATAATAAGATGTGATACAGGTGACTAAAAAATGTATATTTATTTTAATATAAATTGTACCTCGAGCACTATTTTATGAGCTGTAGCTCTTGATGTGCAATATATATATATATATATATATATATATATATATATATATATATATATATATATATATATATATATATATATATATAAGTATCCGTAACATGATACATGATTATGAGATTAATATCAATATGAGATTTTAAAAGTTCATAAGGTCGAAAGTGGCATCTAGTGAGGATTGAACTCCCTGTTCAATTGTAATTAATGTAGCAAGACAAACTTGCTAATCATTACATCACATCGAATTGGCGAAACGTTTTTCATAAGCGTAGCTTAGTTGTGGCACATGGCTGAGAATATGGAGCATCTAGTGAGTATGGCATGACAAGCTTGCTAACCATTACACGACGTCGAAGTGCCCATATATTTCAAGATATGGGATTAATGTTCACCACTGAATTATGTGCATTGACAAGAAGGGAGATTATATTAAAAAAATATTTGTATAGTAAAATAAAAACCTTTTTTTTTAATCCTTAAAATTACAGGTTTGAACATCACACATAATTGTTGGGAGGAACACAACCACTTCAGCCACTAAATAGTCTTAATCATTCCAAAGAGTTCTCGTGTAAATGTTTTAAAATAGAATTTGCCGGTAAGATAATTGAAAAAAGAAAAAAATACTCTAGATTTTATAGCATTAATATTTGCTCTTTTCTCCTGAAAAAAATACTACAAAGGCAATAAACACGAAGATAAACTGGAAATTAGTTTGATAAAGGAGATTTATTTCACCTGAGAATAGCAACCATTTCGGTGCGCTATGATTGTTTTTATTTTGCGAATGCCTCGACGTTATAACCGTGGGTGTCAATTCAGATTAAGAGGTGAATTTGGTACACCACACCGAACGCGTAGTTTGAGCTGCTGTCGGTGTTGTTAGCGTGAATCTTAAACCTAAGTGGATGCTTTTTCGTTAAGCAGCAGTAACATACACTCTAAAATGATTGACACAAGAGAGAGTTCCAACTCAAGCAGGAAGCAGGTGTATTAACTCACTGACTATGTCTTCTGGTTATATAGGTATGCACACAAAAACACACACTCAAAAATAAAATAAACAAAATTGTTTGATTCTTCAAGTTGCTTCTTTAACAAAAGGTCAATTTTTTTCACCAATTTTAGTTCATAACTACAGATCGTTAAACTTATGTAATATACACGGCCGGTGCGTACTACTCCCGACCGGAGTGCGGGCCTAAGCCTGATTAGGGTCTCTGGACACTGTTTTGTGATCGTCACTATGTTAGCAACATTTGTTTTTTTTCTACTGACATACCTTACAAATTAAACTGACAGTTAAAGGATGAAAAATGTTCGGATTTTGACAACATTCTGGGATCTTTATTTTTCTGTGAATTTGTTTTGCTCGTGATACGTCTCGATAAAACACGACAGAAAATCCACAGCTTTATATCCATAATGTTGAACGTGTTAAAATTATTTAACTCTAAACAAGAAAAATCTGGATTTGTCTTTTGAAAATTGCCACAACACATTGTTGATTTAATTAAGATGGAATGATCTATTATGACATGTCTCTAATTTGTGTTTAGATACATTGTATTTATTTTCAATTTTTCTTGACACATTTGGCAATAATGCATATGATCCACTATTGTACATAATTAAGTTTTAGATTTTGTATTTTATATGGATACTACCTTATGAAAATTGAGATGTTGTAGAGGGGGGGGGTCCCGTATCATAGATTACGTGGGGGCTCACGAGGCCCTTGCATCGGCCCTGTATATATGTATTTTGTAATCTGATATTATTACTTATTACTAATCTTTATCTATCTATCTATCTATCTATCTATCTATCTATCTATCTGTACACACACACACACACACACACACACACACACACATATATATATATATATATATATAAATATAAAAGTGGACATGGAAGTCAGCACTTAGAGGCGACAGTCTGTTTCATGCTAGTGCAATCGTCAGGCGACTCCTTTTGTTTCTGGGCCTTGAAGATTGAGAGCTGCTTTTTTACAGCTCTCATGAAATAAAAACTATTGCTTATGTGATTTTAAGTCTTTGATATTCTTTAATTAATAAAAATTTTGCTCTGTCTTTTGACATAGAGCTGTCTTTGGATCTATATCCTCCTGGAAATTCCATGCGGATTACCATATTGTATCATTACAATATATATATATATATATATATATATATATATATATTGTCGACTCGAAGTGTGTACTGACCGTTACTTATATGTAATTTGAAAATATATATCAGTTTGCCGTAATGCTGGCGTCGTTAAGCACTATCTATATTGGGATATAGTTATTTTCAAAAACGTTTTTATAAAATTAATTATATTTCTCATGGCATTAAATCTACCAACTAAAAGTGCAATTCATATATTTATATATACACACACCCACACACACACACCTCACACATACACACACACACACACACACACACACACACACACACACACACACACACACACACACACACATATATATATATATATATATATATATATATATATATATATATATATCCGTTGCATTGAGAACGAAAATAATATTCTAACGTTCACAGCATTAATCCAAAAGAGGGCTCGATACTGATAGTAGAGCAATAATTTATTATAATTTTTTCATATAGGCAAAAACAGTTTACTCACTACAAAGATGCAACTTCGTTTTCGGTGCATTTCAATTGCACCTCGACTGATGAGAAACAAAATTGGTTCTCATATATATATATATATATATATATATATATATATATATATATATATATATATATATATATATATATATATATATACCTGCTAACATGTGATGTGCCAAAGTAATAGGGTATGACTTATTACTCCAGATGTCTGAGATACTTGAGTAAGGCTTGGTTTCTGGAGAGGACTGAAAAAGTGGTTGATATAATTTTGTATGTGTTAGCAATTATTGTGAATTTACGCATAGCGTATCGGTTTATCGATGCGGAAAGTAGGACTGTGTGCCGAGTTTAATTTTCAACCTAGTCCGTTGCAATCTCTTGTTAAAAAAAAGGGAAAAACCTTAAAAAGAGATAAATTCCCCTCTTCGTACTGTGTTCTCTAGCTTTTGTAAGTAACCAATTCAGGAGAAGGAAGACTCCGAAATCAAAACTAATCGAGTTAGCAAATCCACCTCATAAAAAAAAAACTACTTGAAACGGAAACCATTATAGCCTCACATTAATAAATTCAACCGACAATGTCTGCTTATTTTTTTTAATCTACATTTCCAAATTTGCATAAGTTTTACATCCAGATCAATATTGTGCCGAAGGTAACCAAAGATGTCATTTTTTTTGGTTCAATTTTCTAAAATGTATATAAATTTTTTTATAATACGTATAAAATATTTAATATATCCGTTTTCCGAAGCTGCCAGTCTCGGTAAAAAACCTTTTGAGACATAACATCACTTATACGACACACGTAAATTTAAATTTGAAACGTAACGTCGCAAAAAACACCAGGATATAATTAACAAAAATCTTTGTCTACGATAATGAAAACATTTAGTTCTTAATAATAGCCAGACGATCGAAAGTATTTGAACAAGAACAGGACATGGACTTTATTCAGTTTATCCACAATTTCAATCCTAGCGTGCAAATGCTTATTTAAAAATTTAAAATAAATACATTAAAATATGTCCAACAGAGAGATCTGATCAGTGAAATTTAATAAGACTTAAGGACGTAAGTGATTACGGCTCTCCATAAGTTACTTTCCTTTATTTTTATGAATTGCCATGATTTCTTTGGAAACATAATGTAGTGTTTTTCTATTGCCTTCTCCACGTTTCTGAATTCATGGTACTTATTTTGGATAGACTGTCGTCCAATGCTCCAGCGTCCAATATATCCGACGTAGAATGGTTGCCATCTAAGACTAGAGATCCCAGTCTACCAAAGCATTTGCACGAAGGTCGGAATTTGAACTCCACTTTCCGCACAGATAACAGTTATCTATACATTACCCCCCCCCATATATATATATATATATATATATATATATATATATATATATATATATATATATACACACAAATACAAGGGTTGAAAGGGTAACGGTTTATCCATTGTTACCGGTTTAGAATTTTGTTTTCGGTTCATTCTAAAGTTTTTTTTATCCTCTTTCACTCTCAGTAGCCTCTTGCGTCTTAGTGGCATTATCACCTTGTTTGGGGTGCAGTTACATCAACGTAAACATCACTTTAAACCAAAGAACTCAAAAAGGATGAAAGGTGTCACGAGAACCTTTCTCCTCTTTGTCATTAATTTCCCTAATCTCTCTCACTCTCTCTCTCACTCTCTTTCTCTCTCTCTCTCTCAATATATATATATATATAATATATATATATACATATATATATATATGTACCCTTGTGCAAATTGAAACAAAACGAATAATTCCGTTATTATTTTTCTTTTTTCGTATTTTTCCAATGAAACATGACCCAGTGCACCAGTTAGTAATTCGTACGTCCATTCCATAAAGTCGTTCCTTGCAGACTGGCCTCAGATTCTTGATTGGATTTAAATCAGGAGAGTTTCCAGCCAGTCTATAGTACTTTGATTTGTAAGGATTGCCAGTGTGTTCGTGCAGCGTTACAATTTTTTTTACGTTTCCTTGGAATAACATCCATCGCATGCAATGGCCGTAGGACAACTAATCGACAGTCGAAACAATAGTGTCTGGACGTGATAAATATCTGATGCAATCACGGATGACCCAAGATTTTTCAAGGCCAAACAAATTTCATCATACACTCCGAAAGTAGATTCATATTACTACACACCACTGCGAATGACCTAATCTGAGGAAAAAATGGAAGTCGATTATACCCTGTCACTCCAGTGGGTCTAAAACTGGTGAAAGAAAGGAAACTAAAGCGGTTGTTTCAATTAATTTGCACAAGGGTGTACACACACACACACACACACACACACACACACACACACACACACACACACACACACACACACAAACTCGGTCATTTATATGAAACACATGTTATCAAACTTTCTCTTTACAATCGTTTTCACCACAAACATTTTTTAAAAAATCATTTCACCCCAAGCAAGGTGGTAATGCCACTAGTTCGCATGGGGTTACAGGAAGCGAAAGTGAAAGGGAAATTTGAGAAGGGGGACGAAAGGACAAAAGATGAACGGGATTCAAGAAGACAAAAGATGGCGATTGATGTTGCATTTAAATTTCTGAAGATTGTAGTTATCAGGGAAGCAAATAAACGGGAGGGAGTTCCACAGGTGGAGAGTGCGAGAAAAGAAACTGTTGAAGTAGAAGTAGCGGTTGCATTTAGCTATTTCAACAATAAAATGTGGGATCCAGATGCCAATTTAGTAGAACGCTTATATTCATGTAGTCTGGGCACCAAGGAAAAAAGCTCGTAAGAGCAGTTACCATGAACATATTTGTAGAAAAGACACAGAGAAGTGACTGAAGCCGAGATGTCTGGTCAGGATCGATTAGATTGCAGATCTTTCTTTGGATTTTGTTAAGAACCTCGAGATGAATAGCAAGAGCACCAGACCAGACATGGCAGCAGCATTCAATGCACGGACGACTGCTAGATTTATAAATGTACGAGATGGACTCTGACGAGAAAAAATTCTGTCACGACACAGTGACCTAGCTCTTCTTGCAGTAGACGTAGAAGTTGTTTCGATGTCGTCTCTCCACTGCATATCAGTGGAAAGCGTAAGGCTACGATGGCGTTCAAATTAGGCGCCCTTGATGATCTAAATATATTTGACACCTGGCTTTTAATAAGTGCTAAGCACGCAAGTGCTCAAAGTTCCAAAAGAAAATTTTACATTCAAGTGGGCACTTACATTCTATGAAGGTTGTGGATTTTACAAGTATCAGATTTTGAAAAAGAACGTTCGGTGCTGTTCTGAGATCAAATTCAATTTTACGTATGTGAGATAATGTCATATGTAAACTCAGTCCTCGAGATATCAGTTAGGAAGGTTAATTATACAAATGATCCTGTGTTACTCTCTCTGTACATCGGAGATTGAACATGAATTTAACTGTTTTCAAAATCCTGTGTGAGGTGCAGTAATGCTTATCAACTTCGAAAACAAACTTATCGAGTTACATATTTATGCATGTGCATATATATTGATGTATGGACACTGAGTTCAACATCTAGCGGCGGCAGTCTGTTTCATGCTTAAACGCAAACTTCAGCTCATGCATTTATTTTCCAAGCGTAGCTTAGATGTGGCACAAGAACGAAAGCATGAGGCACCCGGTGAGGGTCGAAATCACTATCCAGTCGTAATTGCTCTAGCGATACAAGCTTGCTAACCATTACACCACCACGAGGTGCCCAACTTCAGATCATGAATGTTGTGTTGTGACTCTACTATTTATATATGCTGGTACATTATTGGTAGAAGGACTATTGTATCATGCTAACGGTTATTGGGTGGGCAGTAACGGTTATGTTTTAAATTATTCTAGAGGCTATTCAATAGAAATAATAATTATTCTAGAGGCTATTCAATAGAAATAATTATTCTGGAGGCTATTCAATAGAAATAATTATTCTAGAGGCTATTCAATAGAAATAATTATATAAACTGTATTAAGTCTTCCTTAAATATGCAAGTACTTTCGACGATTCCTCCGGTCATCATCAGGCATGGAAACTATTTTGTTTTTAGCAAAATTCAAGTGACATCCGAGACGAAAAAATATAATGCAAATCGAAATAGGTTCTATTTTTTTTAAAAATGTGTTATCGATAACAGATACAAACTTGTGAAGCGTGCAGTCGCAACATTAAGGTTGAATTTTTGAAAATTTAAGTGAGACCTTTTTTTTTTTTACTAATATGGCAATTTAAGATTTTTTTTGTTTTAGGAGTTTATCAGTCAATGTGGCGTGAATTAAATAGTTCAATAAGTAGTGTAATGTCTCAGTTGTTAACCCGAAAATGTGCACGTCGGATCAGTTCTTTTAAATCAAATATGCGGTGTAGTTCAATTTATATTACAATGAATCATTCATACAAAAAGTAAATTAGTAAAGTTAATGATATAAAATGGCGATATATATATATATAATGTATAAAATATATGTATATATATGTGTGCATATGTATTTATTTATGTATATATATATATGTGTGTGTGTGTGTATGCGTGTACATATATAAGTCTGTAGCTCAATGAGGAGAAAAGAATTTACTTTAGTTAGCAAACAATTTTCATCATAGTCTTGTTCCTTTTCAATCTACTTCATCAAACGTTTCTCAGCGCATGCGCATTTTACATGAACTATTAGATCAAAATTCGGCTCGTAACAATATATCAGGCTGCGCACCTACAAGATCTCCGTCTTTCACTGAACACACACACACACACACACACACACACACACCTATATATATATGTTTGTGTGTGTGTGTGTTTGTGCTTGCGTGTGTTTAAGCAAGCAGTCATTGTGCTCAATATTAAGAAATAGACAATTAATTGCAATAATTGTATCATTATTTTTTTTTGCAGTAAGTTTCACCCTTTACAAGACTCAGGTGCCACTCGAGGTAGAGCGTTACGTTAGGAGGCATTTTGTGTGTATAGGATTGGAAGATTACGTTTAACCCTAGACTTGAACAGGTTAAGATTGTAGCTATCCGGGGAACATCCCCTTGGAAGTCGGTTCCAGAGAGCGGTGGTTCGCGGGAAGAAGCTGCTCAAGTGGAATTACCGATGGAATACGAAGGGTGTGTGGATGGATTGCTACTGTGTGTCCTTGCCGTGAAGGTTTGAATTGGCAGGACCAGCAAATGTAGTTCGCCCGAGCACTTTCCGTTGAAGTAGCGATAGAGGAAGCGAGAGGCTTGCCACATTCCACGTGTTACTAATTATATATATATATATATATATATATATATATATATATATATATATATATATATATATATATATATATATATATGTGGGCGCGTGGCCAAGTGGTTAGAACGTTCGCTTTCTGACCAGAAGATGAAGTAGGCTTTCTGATGTCATCGGTCTGGAGGCGTCGATCCCAGCGTGCGGTACTTTTGAAAAGTGCCTGAAAACTATACCACAGGTTGACCCAAGCCTTGTGAGTGAAATTGGAACCCTTGGGGCCGTCGATAGCTGTCCTAGCACGATGTCACAAGTCATCGTGACCGAGGGTTTGATCGTGCTGACCTTGTTCAGATTGTTGATCACGCTAGATAACACGCTCTCTCCCAGAAACTGTAACTAAGGTCTGCTCAGCATAGTTGCAGGTATAAACCAAAGGTTGGCTGTGTGAGTGTTGAACAAACACAAATGTGCTTGAGCAATCGTCTGCAATAGGGATTGGCTAGTTGCCCTAATAGATGTGGCCAGCTATTATTATTATAATCTCTCTCTCTCTCTCTCTCTCTCTCTCTCTCTCTCTATATATATATATATATATATATATATATATAGATAATATTAGTGTTCAATATATATATATATATATATATGTGTGTGTGTGTGTGTATACATAAATTCCCAAGAAGATAGAATCCAGGTAGAACTCAATGTCAAGTACAGAGTAAGAATATAAAATAAAAAACTATATATATATATATATATATATATACACAAAAATATTAAACGGTTAATTTAGACGTCAAAACAAGGCTTGAGCTAATTTTTGAGGCAGTTTCACAGATGATCTTACAGTAGTAAGAACTCTTGTCGATCCAAACACACTTTGGATAAGACCTGATAACATAGAAATGGTGTACGATAAAGATTGCAACAGCTTCATTGGGTTTGAATACACAGTTTTCCTTCTCCTAGACCGGCTGCTACCCAAGGCAAGATAGTCTGTCCTGCTATGTCACTCATTTTTGCGGGAAGATGGATTCACTCCGTTACCAAAGGTAGTAGCGCAAAGTGAGAGAAACAGTATCGATCTGAAATTGAACTCGGCTTGCTGATTTCAATTTCCTCCTCGATAATATCCGTTCATCTATCTATCTATCTATCTATCTATCTATCTATCTATCTATCTATCTATCTATCTATCTATCTATCATTACTACGAATATAAAATTTGTTACTTGGCTGTTTATGTTATATTCAGCACCCCTACTCCAGAGTTTAGGAGACGAACCTTTGTGTAATCATTGGGTCCACTCATCAGGAGGTATCAGCAATTGTCTATCTGTCTCTGTGTTTCATACGTTTGGTTTAATTATCTCCTACTATGCTAGGATGTTGAAACTATTTAACCCATAAGAGTGGGGTTTAACTAAAATTTAAACTCCACCAGCACTAAGATTATCATTAGCCAGCTAAGGTCGATTAGGCAAAAAGGTATATAATTTAATTTTAACTTTATGCAGTAAATGAGTGAATTTCATCATCATTATTATTGAGAATATAGGAGAAACTCCTTCTGGCCTTAAGTGGGCTGGTAAATTAGTTTTGAAAAGGGCACATAACCTTCAATTTTTGGGTGATGCTTTGAAATCTAGAGGATGGACCAAAACCTTTGTTCTATAATATATATATATATATATATATATATATATATATATATATATATATATATATATAATATGTATATATATAATATGTATATATATATATATATATATATATAATGTATATATATATATATATATATATATATATATATATATATATATATGCGCAGGTATGCAGAAAAATAGGAAAGAACACGTTAGGTAAATAATCCGGAGTTCCTTAGTATTTTTGCTTTTATTTTTAAAAAGACAGTGCTCCATACAGAAGTCGAGCTTATATTATATTTTTTAAAAATATGATTCCTTCGCTACATAAGAGTTCTCATGTTTCAAAAGATCGCGAAGGAATCATATTTTTTAAAAATATTATAATATAATGTATATATATATATATATATATGTGTGTGTGTGTGTGTGTGTGTGTGTGTGTGTGTGTATGCGTATGTGTATGCGTGTGTGTATGCGTGACGCTGGCGTCTGTACTCTACTTTCTAGTGCAATTAGGAAGGTGCTGTCGCAGGGTTGGAATCTCCGGGATCAGCCATCCCTCATAGCTTTTTTTCGTGAACTATTCGAAGACAGAAACACGACAGAGAGGAAAGGTGAAGTTCCCTTTGATCCCAAGTCGAAGGCCAGGTAAAAAGAAAAAGAAAAAAAAGATCATCACTCTTAATATTGGCATTACTAACTCGACGGAGCGGGCATTTGCTAACATTCGTTCTGGTGAAGACGATTCTTTTCAAGTGTAAGCTCTGGATCTGTGGATTTTAACTCCAGGCGAGATCAAGTTAAAAGTAGGCATGTCGTTATAGAACGGTTGACACCCAGGCCAAGTTGACTTCTGAAATCCCTAACAGGCAGGTAACACTCAAGCTATAACTAAGACATACAATAGTATAGTCATAAAATCTGCGATACCCACACAGTGTAACCATTAACAAATATTAAATGTTGATCATAGATTCCAGAATCCATGAAGAATGCAAGAAAAGCGGAAATAAGTATTTACAGGCAGTGGGCGTTGGGAATTTTATTCATACAAAATCGGTATTAGGCAGGAAGTGAATTTGGTGTCGGTTTTAAAATGAAATTTAAAAAAAAAAGAAAACATTCTCCGAGTGATTGTGATTACAGATGCATCCAACCCATTCCTTCTAAAAAGAAAAGGGGGAAAAAAAGTGATAAAAATAAACCTCGATATCTCGAGTTCTATGCTCTCGTAATTGGGTTAAACTTGCAGTTGTTTCAATGTAACAACTGCACAATGAATTGTTAAAAACTCTTTTAAAGGCATTTATTTCTGAATTTTTCTGTCTCTGAACACATCTGTTGAAACACACACACACACACACACACACACACACACACACACACACACACACACACATATATATATATATATATATAAATTTCAGATAGAGTATATCTGTAAAAGAACAATATATATATATATATATATATATATATATATATATATATATATATTATAAATTAATTGATTTAAAATATGGTTTTTTTCTCTACACAGTGATAACCATGTTTCAAACGTGTTTTTTGTGTGTATATATATCTAAATATGTCTGGGCGCTTATGCATTATAACCTGAGTGTGTTTGGATTGTTTTACGTGAGAGGTGGTCATCACAGTTGAAGTAAACTGTAAAATGTATACATTTTTGTGTGGAGCTATCAACATCCTTTTAAACGTAATTTCAATGAAAAAATAAATTAAATAACATACGTATTTTTTATTTTCTCCTCAGTAATTCTATAATTTTAAACTTAATAGAGATTAGATTTAGATTTCTAAATAGGTAATTTTCTACTTTTAATTTTAATTTCAAATTTTATAAATCTTTTAATATCTATGATAACCTTGCTTCGTTGTCAAATTTTTTGAATTCTCATATGCTTATATTTTGATTGGTCATTCTTGCTTATGTAACATGGTTTACCCCTAGCGAAGGATCGTTAATTAATTTGAAACTTTTAAAACCATTTATTCTACATTCAACATCATCACTTGATAAGACACCAGATGTGTTGAAACAAAATGGCTATTTTTGTAGTGATTTTATAACATATTTATGTTATAATATTTAAATAAATAATTATATATATATATATATATATATATATATATATATATATATATATATATATATATATATATATATTATGAAATAGACAAAGTCAGACAATTATTTTTTAAGACATTTTTTATGCTTATACGTTCTTTTTATAGATACGAATATTTAAGCAAATACTCTGTTTATAATAAACAGTATCAACCACATTTACCGGCCTGAATGTCCGAGAAATTTTCATAGAAAATATGCGTTCTCCGACAGGAATCGAACCTGTATCCTATACGGAACCGTCATATAGCCTGAGGTGCCTTAACCGATTTTACTGTTTTTAACTGTATGACGTCATTTGTTTACATTTGGATACGCATTGAGCAGATATGAATGAATGAGAGAAAATCATGGAGAATTATGTTTAAAAACAGTCAAATTTGGTCTCAAATAGTTCACCCCAGACGTCAAATGGAACTCATTATACAACCCATCGCTAAAGATTCTGGGAATAAAGATCGAATCCTTGTGCCGCTCCAGAAACTAGCCGACTTTTTCTGCCATGCTTTATTTAGTCAGATTAAACCCAAAATGGAATGCTGCTGCTGTATCTGTGCTAAAGCTGCCCGATACTCAACTTCCAAGCCTTGATAGGGTTCAGAATCGTTTGAGTGATCTTGTGGTGGTGGAAGACTTATTTTCCATCCTGCAGCCTTTTTTCTCCACATACGAAAAATTGCAGGTCTATCGCTACTCTATCGCTATTTCCATGGTAAATGTTCAGATAAGCTTCATTCTTTAGTTCCACAAGTTCAGACCTCTACAGCCAGGACATGTCATGTTACTTCCGCGGAGTCGGATGACCCTCATTGCGTCCGTGTTACAGATGTCAGAAAAAAGTTAAACTTTGTTATGTACATTCGTAAATGGCCGGAGAGTGCATCGACCGGAATGTAGATTTATTCTCAATGATAAACTGTCTTAAAAATCGAAACAGTTGTTTAATAGCAGTGAATTTAGAATAATCTGAGAATTATCGTATTGAGAATTTAAGTAGTAATTTAAAACGACCACTTTCAGAAAAAATAGAATACATAAGGTTTCCGAAATTGGTCAAAGATCACGATGATTTTTTTTCAATAATGAGAATATCAATATGCAACTCAGTTCGTCTTTCCCATTTGTTGTTTCTTGAGTTCAAGCCATTTTGTCTTCAGTAAGTAATACATTTTTATACTTGTAAAATAAACGAAACCAAATGGTGTCAAAGTCTATTCCTTTTTATAAAAAAAAATAACAACGATGAAAAGTGTTTTCAGTTGTAAAATCATTAATCAGTGTTCGAATCCAGGCAAAAGCTAGATTTCGAATTGCAAACGTTATAGCGAATATTTCTTTCTTTCAGCGGTGGATGGGATGGGCAGTTATCAGTACTTTTAAAATGTTAATCATTGCCACATTTGAGTGAGATAATCGCATTTAAAAAAAAATATTAAACTATTTTTCAAAGTACAATACTTCCTCGATTATCCGGACATCTTGGACCAAAGGTTGAAAAAATATGTTTGGATAATTCAAGCTTTTGGATAATTGAATATTTTAATTATCGAAAAAGTATGAAGAGAGGAAAAAGTAATCTTCTGAAAGAAATGTAACATTTATCTCATCAAATAACATTTTTCCAATGCTTTGTTTAAGATTTTGTCCAGTTTATTTTTGATGAAATAATGCATAAAGTTTTGTCTGTTTCCGGCTGGCCTCGTATTTTGATGTCGCTAACTCCCAAAGGTGGAATAAAGCAGATGTATTTGCAAGGGTCTCTTCTGGTCGAAAGCGAAACCAACGTAAACATTTATCAAGTAGAGGTTCATCCCTTGTTCCCTGTTCAGGATATGGTTTACCGGTTCTCTCTTTCCTTTTACCGGGGCCACAATAATTTAACTGTCTTAACTTTTTCGGTGATCAGACTAACCAGCGGCTGTGATTTTTTATTATGCGGGTACCAGGTTGGCAGTTAGCTGGCTGTTGTTTCCGACTGGTCGTTAGGAGCCCGAACTCTTTGGTAGCGCTTAGAGAGGCTTACTCTGAGCAACAGTCGCATAATATCGAGGTATCTGTAGTGCATGTCGCGCATGGCTAGGTGTCCCTCCATATATTTCCGGTGGGCAATCCTGAGGCCACATTACGCTCTGTTCTGGTTGGATTGTATTGCCATTGACGACAGATAGTGACAATTACAGTGATCTTTGTTTGCTCTCCTTAAAATGAATCTCATGGAAAACACACAAAAAAAGATACACAACTAAACCAGTAAAAAAAAAAACACCTAACCACTGAACCTTTATTTCTCCAATATTCGTGGCACCCGTTACAACTTCTGCAGCGTAGATTCTTTTCTCCTGGAACGGTCGCCAGATATCTTTGCACTTTGAAAAATCAACTTAAATTCTTCCATTGTTACCAATGAACTCTTTGTTTTAGGCTATATTCTCCTTCGCTGAAAGGATCCCAGTATTCACATGCATAGCCTTGGTGTCTACATCCGAAATAACCTTTCGATGGCCAGGGAATTGTCTCTCGAAGCCCATGACTACTTTTTCATGTGTTTCCGTCTTTCGTCACTAAACTCTGTTAGCTATCTCTTTTTCCTTTATCGCTTCCCCTGGGAATGGATAGCGACTCGGATTGAGGAATCGGAGAGCCGAGTTCAATTCCAGTCGAAACCATTACATTCAATTACGTGCTAATACCTTTGGATAATCGAGGAAGTAATGTAGATATGAAATGAAATATATACACCAAAGATCACGTTTACGAAGAGCTAGCAGGTAGTAAGCAAATGCCAGTCCTCATACAATACTATTTCTAAGATAACAACAACATAACACGCATACAAATAATGATTTTTTTTCAATGAAAAAACAACAACACACACACATGCACACGCACGCGCGCACACACACACACACACACACACACACACACACACACAAACACACACATATATATATATATATATATATATATATATATAATAAATCAATAAAAACCTTAAAGATTTCTTGTATTCAGACCGAAATGGATATTTAAGGTTTTTCTTGATTTATTATTATTATTATTATATTATTATTTATTATTATTATAATTGGAATTATCCCTACCAGTCACAAATTGGTATTATATATATATATATATATATATATATATATATATATATATATATATATGTATATATATATATATATATATATATATATGTATATATATATATATATATATATATATATGTAAGTGAACGTTGAAGTCAAGACTCAGCGGTGACAGTCTGTTTCAGGCTTAAACGCTTAGGCCTGGCGATTGTGTTTAAGCAGATAGATAGATAGATAGATAGATAGATAGATAGATAGATCTAGGTACTATAAAGGCAAGTTCATCAGAATAATTACCATAAAAATATTTATAAAATCTACAAGAAAGCTACATTACGGTGGTGGGGAAATGACTGAAGCTGAGATGCTAGGTCAGTACCAATAACATTGCAGATTCTTCCTTTGTATTTTATCAAAAATCTCTGAATATATAACACGTCAATAAATGACTGGACACACGTTTACATTAAATGTGGCACACTTGTGATATCAACAAATGCACACGCATATACTTATCAATAATGTTTATTTAAAACAAAATAAAACTAGAAGTTGTTTGTAACACAGTGTATACGACAGAGATGCTGAAGTCCCGTTTACAAACGAGATTATTTTTTATCAGATAATTTGTTCTACATGAGACCATATCGTTAACATACACGAGATTACGGCTCGTAATTCCTACAACTTGTAAAACTATGAGAGAAAAAAAAAAAAAAGGTAAGACAAAGAGATTTCTAAAAGTAGTTATCTACCCCAAATTTATACCGGATTTTTAAATGGGTTTAAAAAAAATTCTTGAAGCATTATTTTTTGTTTTCATTCAAAAATAGATTAATTTTAATATTCCGAATGAGCAAAATAGTTTTTGTATTTCAAACCAAGATTAGATTGATGGATATCTGTTTTTTTTTTCATTATCAGTAAAATATATAAATAATTTTAATATTTAAAATCTCTTTTCTCCTAATAATGACACAGATTTTGACGATAAAATTGTAAATTTATTATATTTTAGGCTTTTTTTTCATCATATAAAATTCTTCATTTCCTTTTTTGCGGATTTTTGTAGATTTTTATCTAAAAACTAACGGATGCAATATAGTGTGAGTAATTCCTGAGAACATATCGTCGGAGATCACGTGTTAAAGCCGACAAAGATGAAGATAATGACTGGAAAATTATGTGGATTAAGGAAAAGAATTAATCTCGCCCTGAGAAAAAAAAATGTTTTTCTCAGCGGTTTTAGATAATCACTGTTGAGATCATTCGGACATAAAGCATCGAATCAAAATAAAACAAGAGGCTAACCAAATGGCGACAGAATTCCGAAAATCGATCTTTGTTCAACAGGATAAACCCAGGTTGAAGGCAAAGAACTCTGAATATAGAGGTCAATGTTAATTTTAAAAAAATTATCCTGTACAAGGATCGAGAGTTACTCAAGACAGAGGATTACTGAATGAGGTATATGATATGATGGTAAAAGAATGTAGAAGGAAGTTAAGATTATGAAGATAAGGAGAATAGATAACGATTGACCCTTGTTTGGAAGAGGTTAAGGTTATAGTGTTCAGGGAAGCATCCGCGCGGGAGTTTGTTTTACAAAGTTGTAGTTCTCGGGAAAAAAAGCTGTCTGAGTAAAAAAATCGTTCTTAATCTTGGAATACGGGGGAAATGTGAGTGATTCAACCCTGTGGACGTAGCATAAAGATTTGAACTGATGAGCCTAAAGAATGTATTGTATTACCACTGGTGCTTTTTACTTTATTATAATTATTGTTATTGAGAAAAAAATCACGTCAAGAAATTGACGCCAGGATAAGTTTTCTGGGTATGACGATAAACTACATCCGGCAGCAAAGCCTCTGATCGGGAAGTTTTGAGGAGCGTGGAACCACCACCTCTTAATTGCTGTTGTTCCCATGTTCACCATGACCTGGGGTGGTAGCACCTGTTAAGGTCCCAGCTATGGGGAAATAGTTAATCCTAAAATTGGGGTCAAAACACTATGAAAGTAAAAAAATATATTTTGTAGTAAAAATTACCAGCAATACATTTTCATAGGAAAAAATTACCAGTAATACATTTTTGTAAAAAAAGAAAATATTACCAACAATACATTTTTCTTTAAAAAATTACATTTTTATAAAAGAAAATAATAATGCTCATAGAAAAATTAAATTTCGGCACTAAATGGCCAATAAGTAGTTGATATTCAGCTAAACAAACAAATTCCGGTATTTAATGATCCAATGGGTTGATATAGCGTAAAACAAACCAAACCAAACACTGGGACAAAAATATACGAAGCCTATCATGACATCCTGTCAGGTTAACAGATAATAAAGAAAAGAAAGCTGTGGAGAGTCATAGTCGCCTACATCCCGAGAGAACAAGGCATTTCAGAAGAGCGTAGTTCCTCAGTAAGATTAATTAATTTAAATCAAAGATATTGTAAAATAAGACAATGTTTTAAGAAGGAAAAAGTTCTAACCTGGTAACTTTTATTCTCTGAGGCTTATGGTCATATCATTCTCGTACGATCATCGAAGTTAAGCAATGTCAAACACGGTCAGTACCTACATGGGTAACCGCTTGGGAATACCAGGTGCTGTAAGCTTGAATGTAGCGGGTGGTGCAATGGATAACGATTCAGAATTGTTAATCAGAGAGCCGAGTTCTAATCCCATTCCGGTCTGTTATATATTTGTTATTTGTCTTACGCGCAAAGAGAAGTAAATGTGAAGTTCTAGGAAGGTATCCAAACCAAAGTTGTATCCTTCCTTCGGGGGGGGGGGGGGGTGTTCTGCTGTGTTGAATTTTTGTTTCCGGAATCTACCATAAGACTCGACCTTTGTCACATTTTGTACGACGTGGGCTTACGTATAAATACATCCTTGTATATTTCCATTCTTTGGAAAATCACGTAGCTTACATTCCAAGTTTTCTTTTCAGACAATTTAATTTCTTTTTTGTCTCTGTGAAGGTGGAATGTTAATGACTCTTCTGAAAATACAATTGGATTCAATTTCATATCCTTCGTCATTCTGACGTCATGGGTAAACTACTACGACGACGAATAATAATAATAATAATGATGATGATGATGATGATGATGATGATGATGATGATGATAAAACCCGAAATGACAGTGGGCCAATATCGGCATTGGAAAATTTGCAACTCCTATGGGAAGGAAACTGAAAGAAACTGGTACGAACACCACCCTAACCCGGTTACGGAGATAGGACCTGTTACAATTCTATGGGACTACACAATACACACTGACAGAACAATCAAAGCCAACCGCCCATACATTGTTATTAAAGACCACAAACAAAATAAGTGCCTCCTTATTGATATGGCAGTCCCTGCAGACTGCAATGTATCTTTGAAGATATTCGAAAAACTGTCAAAATACAAGGACCTTGAAATAGAAATCTCAAAAATGTGGCACATGGGAACATCAACAATCCCTGTTGTCAGTTGGAGCCCTTGGACTGGTTGGAAAAGATTCCAGTAGACTGATTGAAGGGATCCCTGGAAGTCCATGCCTCAAAGAGATACAAAAAATTGTTCTGACAAGTACAGCCCACACTTTACGAAGGGCTTTATCTATGTAATTATTTTTTATTTTATTTTATTTTATTTTTTTGCAGTGGAAAGTGTCATGATGCCATTTCTAACCTTAGGTCCCTAGGCAGGACCTGGAAAGAAATGTGTAAACGCCAGATATCAAAGGAAATAAAAAAAATAATAATGATAATACAGTGTAACCCGGATATAAGAGAAACCCGGATATAAGAGAGATTTTATCTGGTCCCAAATTAGAGCCTGTGTTAATGTATATATAATAGACCAAACCCAGATATAAGAAAAACCCGGATATAAGAGACTTCTCCGGTCCCGACAACTCTCTTATATCCGGGTTACACTGTATATACATTAACACAGGCTCTAATTTGGGACCAGAGAAAATCTCTTTTATATCCGAGTTTCTCTTATATCCGGGTCTCTTATATCCGGGTCTCTTATATCCGGGTTACACTGTAACTAGAAATTATCAAGCACACATATTAAAATATTGTGTTAGCCCAAAATGCTGATTCTATGATAAATATCCAGAAACAATTGATCATCTTGTATCAAGTTGCACGGTATTGGCACCAACTAAATATAAAACGCGGCATGACAGATTGGGCCAGTATCTGCACTGGAAAATCTGCAACTTCTACGGATAGGAAACTAAAAAATGGTATAAACACCACCCAGGCCCGGTTAAGGAGATAGGGCCTGTAACAATTTTATGGGACTACACAATACACACAGACAGAACAATCAAAGCCAATCGCCCAGACATCGTTATTAGAGACCGCAAACAAAAATAAAATCGCCTCCTTATTGATATGGCAGTCCCTGCAGACTGTAATGTATCTTTGAAGATCTTCAAAAAGCTATCAAAATACAAGGACCTTGATATCGAAATCTCAAAAGATGTGGCACATAAGAACATCAACAATCACTGTTGTAGTTGGAGCCCTCGGGTCGATTAGAAAGGATTCCATTAGACTCATTAAAGGGATTCCTGGTAGCCCATGTCTTAAAGAAATACAAAAAAAATTTCTCACGAGTATAGCCCACACCTTACGAAGGGCTTTATCTATGTAAAATATGTATGATTTTTTTTTAAGTTGCTCAGTGGAGAATGTCGTAATGCCATTTCTGACCTTAGGTCTCTGGTTGGGACCCGGAAATATCTGCGCAACAGATATCAAAAGAAACAAAATAATAATAATAATAATAATCACAAAAGCAGAATGTGTTTTCTCACTGGCATGACAGTTTCTGCAGATTGTAATGTACCTTTGAAGATCTTCAAAGAACTATAAAAAGGCAAGTATCTTGAAGTGGAAATATAGCACATGAATACATTAATAATTCCAGCTGTAGTTGGGTGCTTCGGTTTGATTGGAAATGGTTCTCATAGACACATTGAAGGGATACCTGCTAGCCCAGCTCTTAAAGAATTACAAAAACCTATTCTCACAATCATAGTTCACACTCTACGAAGAACTTTATGTAAAATGTTTATGTGCTTGTAGCTTTATATATATATATAAATGTGCAATGAAAAATGTCATGATGCCACTTTAAACCTTAGATGAGAATCTGGTACTAATTATAGGTTTATAAAAAATACTGTATTAATTATAGATTTCTACCTCTAACCCCATATTTCTTCTCAGATTAGAATCTGCTGCAGCACAAGTTGGGTTACGTATGAATAAAATTAAAACAGAAATCATATCTCGTAATCAAACAGAGAGAGATCTTAGAATATTCAAAACGTGACAATCTAAATTAAGTCTCTCTCCAAACGGAAAACTTTTCTTCGTCTACGCGTTTCATCTTCTGATGGACTTCACCAAGGCAAATGTAAGGATTTTATTTTGCAACAATTATTTATAAACAGAAGTAAAAACATCGATAATTTTTTTCATTTAGCGCTCATAAATATTCTTCGGGCTATTTCTGAAAGTCAAGGTAAACCATGTAAAGTTTTCCTTTTCTCTTTATTCTTATTGTCTTACAGATATATTTTTTATTTATATTGGAATTTTACACACACACACACACACACACACACACACACACACACACACACACACACACACACACACACACACACATATATATATATATAAATATATAAATAAACTGCTCCCTTTTATTCATCTGAGAGAACCTTTTTCGCCTTCCATCAAAAAGGCTAATGCTAACCTCAAGGAGAGTGTCTCATTGCGCCTTCCCTGGCTCATGTTTTCAGCTGACATGAAGTGGAAAGATTATATCGAATCCATTGATAGGCCTGATAATATGAAAGTTAGTTCACTGTGTCGTACTAGACAATTTTCTGCGCCAGAATTTATTTTGCACATTTATAAATCTACCATTTGTTCATGTATTGAATATTGCTGACATAAGTGATCTGGTGCACCTGTTATATATCTTGAGATTTTTGAAAAATTAATAAAAAGGGTTTGTAATGTCATTGGTCCTAACTTGGCATCTTGACTTCAATCAATTTCCAACAGCTATAAAATGGCTTTCTTCTGTCTTTTCTGTAAATACTTTCATGGTAATTGTTCTAATGAACTTTCCTCCTTGGTACCTTGACCAGATGAATTTAAGGGTATTACTAGATTGGCAACTAGGTCTCACCATTTTACTGTTCAACTAGCTAGATTTCAATTTTTACTGTTCAACTAGCTAGATAGGTAATAGATATCTATATATCTATATATCTAGAGAGAGAGAGAGAGAGAGAGAGAGAGAGAGAGAGAGAGAGAGAGAGAGAGTAATATTAGCTATTCCCTTATAAGGAAACATTTGGCATTCTCACCAACTAGGTCTCACCATTTTACTGTTCAACTAGCTAGCTTTCAATTTTTACTGTTCAACTAGCTAGATAGGTAACACACACACACATACATACATATATATATATATATATATATATATATATATATATATAGAGAGAGAGAGAGAGAGAGAGAGAGAGAGAGAGGGAGAGAGAGTAATATTAGCTATTTCCTTGTAAGGAAACATTTAGCATTCATTTACTGAGTAGCCAGTACTACTGTCATTTGAAATTTATAAAATCTTTTTCTTTTAAAACAATTTTTGGAGAAAATAGGTTTCCCAGGTTCAGTAGCTGTTATTACTCTTTCCTCAATTGATAGAGTAGCTAGTCTGACAGGTGTAATAAAGCAAAACTGACAGCTGCCCTCCAATCAGTGGTTAACTGAGGCAAAGAATGACTTGTAAATTTGAATGCCTCCAAAACAAAACTGCCTTCGTTTAATCACTAGAGAATCTTTTCTATCTGACATCAGCATGACTGATGCTAACCTTCAGGAGAGCAATATTTTACACCTTCTTGGATTCACATTTTCCACTGACATGACATGGAATGATTATATCGAATCTATTGCTAGAAAAGTTGGTTCACTGTGCTATGTCATAATTTTTATTGTCAAAATCCAGCTGGCACATTTTATAAATCTACCATTTGTTCATGCATCGAATATTGATGCCATATCTGGTCTGGTGCTTCTGTTACGTACCCGGCATAAAAAAAAGAATACTGAGCTATTACGTGACATCAGTCCTTCTTTACAGCAGCAAATATTGGACGATTTTCTCAAAGATGAAGAAGAGACTCGAGACGACGGAGATGTGATTCTACAGAAGGATGCTAAGGATATCGTAGACTGAGCGTGGGAGAAACGATATAGAGAATGCAAACAAGGAATAGGCTTATACTTAACATCAGAAAGAGGCAACTGAAGTTTCTGGGACACATAATGAGGAAAGAGAGCCTGGAGAATCTGATATTCACGGGTCGAATAGAGGGAAAGAGAGACAAGGGAAAACATAACATACCTAGCGGGCCTAAGCAAGTGGTTGACAGAACGTGGTCTGGGGGAGGTGACAGAGGGAAGGAACTTGTTGAGAGCTGCAAGGGATAGAGGGAGGTGGAGAGCCATAATCGCCTACGTCCTGAAAGGACATGGCACGTAAAAAGAAAGAAAGATCACGACTTCAGTCCCTTTCCCGCTGTAATGTAGCCTCCCTGTGTCTTTTCTACAAATATGTTAATGACAACTGTTCTGACGAACTTTTTATACGGTGCCTAGATGTAAAATAACGTAATGGACTAAGTCCAACAATTATTTTATTCTTGCATCTTAGTGGCTATATTACCTTGCTTGAAGTGGAATGATCAATATATATAATGTAAGTCGGACTAAGTCCGACAATTATTTTAATATATTTTTTGTTTAAACGTTATTTTTATAGATAAAATATTTAAGTAAATGCGATGTTTATAATAAACAGTATTAACAACATTTACCGGCCTGAATGTCTAAGAAATCTCAAATAAAATTGCGTCCTCCGACAGGAATCGAACCCGTATCTTACACGGAACCGCCATATAGTGTGACACGTTATACCTTTTAGCTACAGAGGAAGTGTCTGGTCAGGAAGGTTTGTAGTTCAAAAAATAGTAGTTTAACCTTGCTTAACCAGACGCTTCCTCTGTAGATAAATGGTATGGCACGTCAGGGTATATGGCAGTTCCGTGTAGGATACAGGTTCGATTCCTGTCGGAGTACACACGTTTTATTTGAGATTTCTCGGACATTCAGACCGGTAAATGTTGTTCATACTGTTTATGGAGCATTTACTTAAATATTTTATCTATAAAATTACAGCATAGTTGCAATATAAATCACAGTTTGAATCTGTGGGTATTGAACAAGCACAAATGTGCCTGAGCAAGCGTCTGCAATAGGGATCGGCCAACCGCCCTAGTAGACGGGTATCCTTGAATAAGAGAGGCCAGCTATACACACACACACACACACACATATATATATATATATATATATATATATATATATCGATTTTGTAGTGCGTATTCAATTTATGTAACGTAAATCATTCAAACGAAAAACAAATACTGAAGCTAATTATACGGCGAGAATCACTCTCACAAACAATATTTACTAATAAAATACAATCAACTTCGAATCCGTTAATGAATGGTGTGATCCTTGTTTCGGAACGACTGAAAGCCCGGCTCGTAGAAAAAATAAGACCAGATAAACCCGGAATTTATGAACAAGGATCCCACCATTCATTAACAGATTCGAAGTTGATTGTATTTTATTAGTAAATATTGTTTGTGAGAGTGATTCTCGCCGTATAATTAGCTTCAGTATTTGTTTTTCGTTTGAATGATTTACGTTACATATATATATATATATATATATATATATATATATATATATATATATATATATATATATATATATATATATATATATGAACCTAAAGAGCCAGGCAAAACTACCTAAGTTTCACCTACGCGGATCGTCAGGATACGCTTGCCAGAGTACCCTGACGATCCGCGTAGGTGAAGCCTAGGTAGGTTTACCTGGCTCTTTAGGTTCATAGTTAGATTTGCTCTACTTAGTGTATTGAGCACATTGGTTAGTTACTTTTGCTTTACTCGTTTTGTTTTTTTTTTCTTTGGACTCTGAGCTTGGATTCTGGACGATTGTTTTCGGTTGAATTACATGTTCTTAGTTCTTTCTTTTTTTAATTCCTTATTTTTCCTTGGGTATTGGTTTGTTCATTTACAAGCCAAACACCTAAGGTTTTTCCAGACGAGTATAATTACTTATATATATATATATATATATATATATATATATATATATATATATATATATATATATATATATATATATATATATATATATGTTAGAATTGCAATGGCATAGACGACATTATACAAATGAATAACATCTGGAACCTGAAAAGTCTGAAATAGCAACTCTTTAGGTCAACAGTAGAAAAAGTCTTCTTATACAGGTCAAGTAGTTGGACATTACCAAAACCACTGTCAAAGCAACTATAGACAGCACGGGCACTCGACCAATGATAGCAGCGGTTAAATGTCAGCTGAAAACAACATATGTTCAGTGAAGAACTCTATGGGAACCTCGCGATGATTACGGATACAATATGCGAAAGGCAAGTGCGGTCTACTAGCCATTACTGAAGAAGGAAACAAGAAGTGAATCAGCTTATAATATGGGTTCCAAATTATGGGAAAAGTTCAAGCAGTAAACCAGCAAGAACCAGAACCGGTCTTTCACATGCTGAGGCCCAAAACTACATGCAATTCGGGGTCATTCTTTAAAAAGATTCTGTTTTTTTTTACGGTATATCAAACTTAATGAGTTATTTAATGCCGACAAGATTTTTATTGCTGCTAATATATTTTTAAAACAGTATTAATATTTTTCCCAAAAATGTATTGCTGGTAATATATCTTTTTTAAAAAATGTATTGTTGGAAATATTTTTTTAAAAAATGTATTGTTGGAAATATTTAAAAAAAAATGTATTGCTGGTAATATTTTCCCCCCGAAGGTATTGCTAGTAATAATGTATTGCTGGTAATAATTTTTTCTTCGAAAATTTATTGCTGGTAATAATTATTTTATAAAAATGTATTCCTGGTATTAAAACCTATTTTTACACGTATTGACCCCAGTTTGGGGGTTAACTGTTTGCCCATAGCTGGGACCTAACAAGTGCTACAACCTCGGGTCAGGGTGGACCAGGTGGCTCCACGCTCCTCAAAACCTCCTGATCAGAGGCCTTGCTGCTGGATGTAGTTTATCGTCTTACTCAGGACGCGGATGTAGATTATCGTCATACCCAGAACGAAAAGATTCTGGTAAAATATTAAAACAATTAAACATGATGATTATTTATTAATGATTATATATAATCGTTGATGATTTAGTTTAAAAGAATAAAAAGGCTTACAATCACCGAGGTTAAGCAAAGTCGAGCCTAGTCAGTACTTAGATGGGTGACAGCTTGAGAATATCAGGTGATGTAAGCTTGTATATGCGGGTGGTGGAATGGGTAATGGTGAGGAATTGATAATCAGAGAGTCGCCTTCCAATTCCCGTTGCATTCGTTATATTCACTGGGAAAGATATGTATCCAACTCTTCTCCCCCCAGCTATGGGTTAAATTATAAAACTTGTATCACTCAACAATTATTATCTCAAAAGAAATTCTTACAATCTAAAAATATTTTCTGGCTTTAAATAGCCTGCAAAAGGTTGATAAGCCGTAAAGAATGAATGAATCAAAGAATAAAAAATAATGATAAAATTAAAAATATATTTTTTAAAAACTGAAGCCCCGAGGGTGTGTGGCCCTAAGCTATTGCTTATTTAACTTATAGGAAAGTCCAACACTGCAAAGAACCTTTATCAATCAACTGGTAGGCGACATTAGGATCAGAAAGGAATAATTGATATGGCCTATATTTTGGAAAGAAGTGTCCGGATGTGTTTGTTTAAGGACGATAAAGAAACTTATGACCCATTAATACTCATCGTCCTATTTTTGATGGTAGGCGTTAATTGTTTATGAATTGTCATAAAAAACATTTTGTTAAATATTTTATTAAACAGTTTAAGCATGTAACAAACCGTCACACAGCCGAAAGCTCAAGTAGTCGCAAATCCTTTTTTCACCTCATCAGCTTCGATCCTTCAACTGTCACTGACTTCGTCGGAGTTAGCTCCTCCTTAATTCACAAATTATCACTAGGAGTCATTCTCCCTATACTATAAATACTGGGCGACCATCTCGCCTCGTTCTTTTTTTTCATTTCTTCATTTCAGCGACTACAATGTAAGCTCTCTTAGAAGATCCGCGTTTTCCCATTTGTGGAAGACGCCATGAACATTATACACGTACGTACGAACATTCACCAAAATACGAACATTCACCAAAGAACAGACACAAACGTTCACACACACAAATGTTATTGTCTATGTCCATTGTAAAATTGTTTTGTTTAATACATATATTTGTTTATATATATATATATATATATATATATATATATATATATATATATATATATATATATATATATCGGTCTCATTTGTCTTCTTTACATATTCAGTTGGACTTAACTTGAGTCCGGCAATTTTCTTGTCGTTGGACCTTTTAATATTCTACCAGGAGTTACACACGTGTTTCTAATACATCACGCAAACACAAACGGTCCTCAACAACTTTATATGCTTTAGAACAGGGGTCGGCAACTTGCAGCACGCGTGCCACACGTAGCACGCCAAGCAATTTCTAATGGCACGCAGCCGCAAATGACATCACGATGTCCGAACCAATAACAACAACAACACAAAGAAGATATTTAGCTATTTCAAATTTAATATATACTAAAGAATATATACTATATGTAATATATTGTAGAACAGGTGTATTGACTTGTATAAAAATACGTATGCTGTTGGCACACTGAATGATTTTAAAAGCCTAAGTCGGCACATAGCAAAAGGTTGCCTACCCCTGCTTTAGAAGGTAGGTACACTAAATTGTATCCAGCACATTCGGGTTATTTCATTAACCGTTTTGTTATACACGACAGAATGAGTCTGTCTCGGTTTTCTTTGTAACATGCAACCAAACGGCCTCAGCCTTTTTGAAGGCAAGTGCATTTCTTTTGCACAAAACAGAATGCAGATAGAGTCTAACAGGGTATAAGAAAAAACATTACAGTACTTCTGTTGTATAATAAAATAATTATTGAATATAGAAGAACTAACAGCGGCCATGAGTTTACGAACGTTGTAAACTCCGTCTTCCGCGGAAGATGTGACACAGTTCTAATAAAGAAACAACAACGACAACAAAAAAACAAAGAACGCAAGTTAAAATTACTGAAAGCAGCAAAGATTCTAAGGAAGATGCAAAAATTCCGAAGAGGTTTCATGTCACTTGCTTTCTAGTAAAACCCATTTATAGATTACAGTGTGAATTAATCTATTTTTAATGATTCGATTTCTGCATGTTTGTGTTTTTATAACCGTAACAGAGCAAAAAACGATAAATTGTAACACAGCTCATTATCGTTAAAAAGCGCTAAGTTGGAGAAGACAGCAATTATCAGTCGAACCAACTACTAGTCTCTGAGTTAGTTTTAATTAAATAGTTAAAAAATCACTGTTCAAGAGAGATATCATCAGATCTATTGACATCTAATTACATAGCTGTTTCTCTTCTGAATAAAAATAATAAGAAGCCGAAAAAAATCCTTGTCCTATCTGCACTCTTTTCTGTCAGGCATAGTGGCATATTAGTGACAATAATAATAATAATAATAATAATAATAATAATAATAATAATAATAATAATAATAATAATAACCAAACAAGCTGACGTAGACAAAACTCTTACCCACCAGTGGCTACGTAGTGCAGGGTTGAAAGCTGAAACTGAAGGTTTTATTATTGCTGCACAGGACTAATGCTTGTTAACTAGGAATTATTAAGCACATATCCTAAAATACTGTGTTAGCCCAGAATGCAGATTCTGTGATAAATATCCAGAAACCATTGATTATCTTGTATCAGGTTGCACGTTATTGGCACCCACTGAATATAAAAACCGGCATGACAGAGTGGGCCAATATCTGCACTGGAAAATTTGCAACTTCTACGGGAAGGAAACTGAAAGAAACTGGTACGAACACCACCCAGATCCGGTTACGGAGATAGGACCTGTTACAATTCTATGGGACTACACAATACACATTGACAGAACAATCAAAGCCAACCGCCCATACATTGTTATTAAAGACCACAAACAAAATAAGTGCCTCCTTATTGATATGGCAGTCCCTGCAGACTGCAATGTATCTTTGAAGATATTCGAAAAGCTGTCAAAATACAAGGACCTTGAAATAGAAATCTCGAAAATGTGGCACATGGGAACATCAACAATCCCTGTTGTAGTTGGAGCCTTAGGATTGGTTGGAAAAGATTCCAGTAGACTAATTGAAGGGATCCCTGGAAGTCCATGCCTCAAAGAGATACAAAAAAATATTCTGACAAGTACAGCCCACACTTTACGAAGGGCTTTATCTATGTAATATTTTTATTTTTTATTTTTTCAGTGGAAAGTGTCATGATACCATTTCTAACCTTAGGTCACTGGGCGGGACCCGGAAAGAAATGTGTAAAAAGAAAGGAAATAATAATAATAATAATAATAATAATAATAATAATAATAATAATAATAATAATAATAATAATAATAAATAAAGCTTAGTGAGAATAAACATTTGAAAATAATATATTCTATATTATAAAACACAGTGTGATTATATATTTATTGGAAACGCAACGTGAGCTTTCGTTCTTGACAGGAGGAGGTATTTTATTCAATCGAGTTAGCTAGGATATTTATGAGTCTATTATGCCAACCATTACGGCCTTGCTTCAAGGTCTTAAGGTCACTAGGGTGGCATTCTGTCAGATCCCACTCCTGAAAGAAATTCTTTTAGGAGGTATTACTTGACCATTATAAGCAAATAATCTTTTGTTACCACAACAACGGAATATCTCATTACCCCAAATTTTAGATCAGGGTTCTAATATATTAAATTTGTATTTTTGTTTTGTGTTAGCTTTCCTGAGATGTGTTTTCATTTTATG
>OZ038487.1:20688868-20726368 GCA_964036315.1 Acanthosepion esculentum
TGTAAAAGTAATTATTGTATAGGATGAAAAAAAAGTTGGTATTTCGCAGGTTTTGAATAAGAGATTATATATATAACAAGAGAGAGAGAGAGAGAGAGAGAGATCTTATTTAGTTGGATAATATGCTGGGAATGAAAAGCAAGAAAGAGTTAAAAAAAAATTGGCGTATAAAAGGTTGGTAAGTACTTGCGCCGTTCTTGCCAAACTAACTGGGAATGTGGGAGAAAATGTGGCTGAGATATTTATTTGGAGAGAGAATAGACACAGGAAGTGTTTGCAGGCGAGTAAAGTGTGATGAAGATCTGTCGAATAAACGGGAGGAAAAATAAATGCGTAACTCTTGGGAATTAAAAAAAATCAGAAAATGTGGAATCGTTTGATAGATAGATAGATAGATAGATAGATAGATAGATAGATAGATAGATAATCAGGAGAACGAGATAGATAGATAGATAGATAGATAGATAGATAGATAGATAATCAGGAGAACGAGATAGATAGATAGATAGATAGATAGATAGATAGGAACAGATTGGGATAGATAGATAGATAGATATGAACAGATTGGGATAGATAGATAGATAGATAGATAGATATGAACAGATTGTTATAGATAGATAGATATGAACAGATTGGGATAGATAGATAGATATGAACAGATTGTTATAGATAGATAGATATGAACAGATTGGGATAGATAGATAGATAGATAGATAGATAGATAGATAGATAGATAGATAGATAGATAGATAGATATGAATAGGTTGGGATTAGATAGATAGATATGAACAGGCTGAGATAGATGGATGTATAGGTAAATATGAACAAAGATAGAAACGATAGATATATAGATAGATAATAATTTGAAATAATTTGAGATAAGGAAACGTAGAGAAGATAGATAGAAATATTGATACAGAGCATAAGATAGATAGATAGATAGATAGGAACAGACTGAGATAGATAGATAGATAGATAGATAGATAGATAGGAACAGACTGAGATAGATAGATAGATAGATAGATAGATAGATAGGAACAGACTGAGATAGATAGATAGATAGATAGATAGGAACAGACTGAGATAGATAGATAGATAGATAGGAACAGATTGAGATAGATAGATAGATTGATAGATAGATAGATAGATAGATAGATAGATAGATAGATAGATATTGAAATAGATTGAGATAGGGAAACCTGCAGAGATTGATAGATAGAGCGTAAGAAAGATAGATAAAAACAGAATTAGATAGAATATATGGAATTTTATGATCGAACTCAGAGGTAGCGATTTCGTTTTAAATATTTCAGAAGCTTATATTAGGCACACATATAGAGAGGAAACTCAAAAAAGGAAGATTGTATTGCGCCAGTTTTCTAAGTGTTGGGTAGGCCTATCTACATTCTCAGAAAATCCTTAATCTTCCCCAAAGTTTGACTACTCTTACCAGTGGGTAATATTTGAGGCAGACCCCAGCAATTTTGACAACATGCAAAGTGCTAATATCTGTTTGAATGCTATTTGAAGCTATTTGTTGGACATCTTGCCGTGGTGTATTTGTTAGCAAGCTTATCTCGCTAGAACAGTTACGGTTAGGTAGTGAGTTCAACTCTCACTGTATGCCCCATACTTGCGACCTTGTTTCTCATCTAAGCTGCGCTTTGAAAATCACTCTTTGAGTTCTTTGCCTCTTAGTTGGCTTTGAGAACTCTTCAGGAACATATTATTTGTATAAATTTCGAACAATAAAACAACCATGGTATTTAAATTCAGAACGATTTGAAAAAGAGTGTAGATCTATGGACATTTCACCAAATACGCACAAATAAATATAATTTACCAGCTTAAAACCTGCCTTATCGGGCGCTATTTAAGCTAGCTCTCACGTAGGGCTCTTGATTGGGCCCTTATCACAATAGATGGAGAGGTGTAGATGCGATAGGCAACAATAAACTCCAGAAGAACTCAAAATATGATCGCTGCATTTAAGTATTGCATTAATATTTAAGCTTACATTTTAAATGTTCAACGATAATTCTTCTGCTGCCAATTAATTTAAAGACAAGTTGATGCACGTAGGTCCTTACTTTCGCTACAAACATTATTTTTATTTCATGAGTGACTTTCGTTGGATTTCGCAGTTAATTTCGATTCCAAATTTATTTTCAAGTTATAAAAATTTTGTACAAAAAAATTCGTGGCAAAAAAATCACGTAAAAAAAATCGCCGAAAACAATTGTAATGAAAACTTGGGAATTAAAAATTTCAGGTTAGGGGTTCGGATCCGGCCCGGTATGTTTTTGATTTGCTCACGGAGTCGACCTGATTTCAAAATTGTATGATATGTTGGGCTACGGCCTCTCGGAGTAAAGTTGAAAAAGTGCGACACAGTGATATTCGCATTTATTATATAGCCAACTGACAATCAAAGTCCAAGTTGATATGAATAAGGCATCCAATGAACATCGAAATCAGTATGGCCGTAATAGTGTACATCCTGCAATAAAATATGACTGGCTCGACTGCTCAGTATCTTTCAGTGAATTAATAAAAAAAAGTTAGATGCATTTAATGGAAGACGTCACACGTTTAAAAGAGATGTGAGCAGACTGGAAGATATGAACAGACGAAGAGAGAGAGAGAGAGAGAGAGAGAAAGAGAGAGAGATGTGTACAGCCTGGTAGATATAAGTTTAAGCAGACAGAAGGAGTTTTTTTTAGCATACACCTAATACAAGGCTTGAGAGCCATTCTAGGTAGAGGGTTACTGAATGAGGTGCGTGATATGAATGTAAGAGGAGGTAGAGGTAAGTGAAGCGTATGAGGTTTCGGGCGACAGATAATGACTGCTCCTTGATTTGAAGGGATTAAGATTGTAGTGTTCGGGGAAGCATCCACACGGGAGTCTGTCCCCAAAAGTAGCAGTACTTGGAAAAAAGCCGAGAGAAATATAAAAGTGAAATAAAAGTATATTTAGAGGGAGGGAGGGCGGAAGACAGAGAGAGAGAGAGAGAGAGAAGGAGAGAGAGAGAGAGAGAGAGAGAGAGGGAGAAACAGGGGGACAGAGATAGAGAGAGTTGAACTGTGATAGTTATAGATAAAGACAAATTGAAAGAGATTTAAACAAAGAGAGAGAGAGAGAGAGATAAAAGCAGTTCTGCAGAGATAGACGTCCGAGCAGACAGAGAGAGATGGATACAGGAACAGATTGAAACAGATAGACATGTCCAATGTAAGATAGGATGAGATAAATGAACAATGAGAGAGAGATAGAGAGAGAAGAGAGAGAGAGAGAGAGAGAGAGAGAGAGAGAGAGAGAGATAGATAAGTATCTCAAAAGAGAAAAGGATAAAAAAAGTGCAACCTGGGCGAAACACAAAGATTGATTAATTATTTTTTTTATGACTTATCAATCTTTTGCTTTTATTTATAGCCAGAAAATATTTTTAAATTATAGTAATTTTGGTGGGTGGGTGAGACAGTAATGATTTACTGATCCAAGTGCTACTAAGTGACCCATAACTGGTAGGAGAAGAGGTGGATTCAGACCTTTCCATGGGTATTTGCACCTAAGTAAATATAATAGATCCGACGGGAATTAGATCTCGGCACTTCGATTTCCAATTACAGCACACGCGCATCCAAGCTTACAGCACTTGGTATTCTCAAGCGGTCACCAATCTAGGAGACACAAAGAAAAATCAAGACGATATATATATATATATATATATATATATATATATATATATATATATATATATATATATATATATATATATATATATATATATATGAAGAAATATAGTCTTAAAGTGTGCTATATTTATGAGATAAAGTGCTTAATATCAGAGATAGAGCGTGTGTAAATATAAAAGTGAACATAGAAGTCAACACTTAGAGGCGACAGTCTATTTCATGCTAGATGCAATCGTCAGGCTAGATGCAATCGGTGGCCTGACGATTGCATCTAGCATGGAACAGACTGTCCCCTCTAAGTGTTGACTTCTATGTTCACTTTATATATATATATATATATATATATATATATATATATATATATATATATATATATAGGGTGATCCAAAAGTAGGTGGACAGTAAATAATTACATTTATTTTGAGATTATATATACATACAATTATATTTGCTAACACAATTATGACATTGACAATTAAATTTTATTGAGAACAATAATACAAAAGCCCTTAAATTTTATAGTGAACAATAATACAAAAGCCCTTAAGTTTTATCAACGCAGGTGCTCAAACTGTTTTCCATCACAATTTACACAGCTTTGAAGTCTACCTCAAACGTTTCGACAAACTTTTTTGCACGAGTCTTTTTGGGTATTAATTTCTTGACATTCATCTCTTATGTAATTTTTCAAATCACCGACACTTCTTGGTTTTCGACTATAAACTTTGTCCTTGAGTACTCCCCAAAAGAAGAAATCCATTGGGGTCAAATCTGGTGAACGAGCCAGCCAATCAACTGGACCTCATTTCTCAGAAAATGTTTCATCAAGATACTCAGTTGTAATAATATAACCGATACATAACCCAATTCCACATACAGTCCACCTACTTTTGGACTACCCTATATATATATATATATATATATATATATATATATATATATATATATATATATATATATATATATATATATATATATATATATATATATATATATGATTTTCTCTTCGTACGTGTAAATGACATAAAAGAGATTCTTCATACAAGAAATATTCCGGTGAAATAATGTTCATATCTATAGAAGGTGCCGTTGAGAATAGTAATAACATAATTGCTTTCATATCCACCGAGAAACAGGCACGTCAACGTGGTGTAATGGTCAGCAAGTTACGACTGAGTAGTGAGTTCGATCCTCACTGGGTTCCCCACATTTTCGGACTTGTGTCGCATCTAAGCTACGCTTAGAAAGTTACTTGGGTACTTCGTCGTGGTGTAATGGTCTAGCAAGTACGTCTTGTTAAGATCAATTACGACTAAGTAGTATGGTCGATCCTCACTGGGTGCCATTACGCTTAGAAAATCACCGTATGTATTGAGAAAACTGGTAGCAAATGAATTATTATTTCCTTCGCTCTAAGTTTTCCCACTATTAACCTATTTACATCGCCTATTAATTCATTCCAAGTTAATATTTTCTTTGTTTTTTTTTTCATCCTAACTTTTCGGTCGCTGTAATCTCCTATTTATCTTGGGTCTAATACATCCGCGAAAGGCCGATGGGTAAAGGTGAAACCTTGTGATTGATTGAAATAAAAGACAAAAAACAAAAAAACAAAAATAAACCAAAACCAAAATGTCGAGATAATAAGTTCGAATACACATAGAAGCTATGATTACAACACTTCGCCTCCTCAAAATAGATAACTAAAAATAAAAAATAAAAGCCAGTATGTTTTTTTTTTAATTTTTAAAAGTGAAAGTAGTTTTGGCCTTTCAAGTTCGTTTATTTACCAAGTCTTTTTAAGATGTAGGCGATCATAATTCTTCATAATTCCTGTATTTTGTTGTCATTCGAGTTAGTCATGTTTAATTGGTAGAAATTCCTTCCGTTTTGATTTTATATATTCTCCCCCCCCCCAACCAGCACCGAGGGAATGGAGACGTTGAAATATAACACATAAGACTATTATTATATTGAGATAGGGCACCTCGGTGTGGTGTAATGGTTAACAAGATTGTCTCGGAAGATCAGTTACGACTGAAAAGTGAGTTCGATCCTAACTAGGTGCCCCATATTTTCGGCCTTGTGCCACATCTAAGCTACGCTTAGAAAATTACTAGGGCGGCACCTCGGCTTGGTGTAATGGTTAGCAAGCTTGTCTCGCTAAAACAGTTACGACTGGACAATGAGTTCCATCCTCACTAGGTGCCCCATACGTTCGGCCTTGTGCCACATCTAAGCTACGCTTAGAAAATCATTATTATTTTCGTGAAATAATTGTGATTCAATTATTTCACGTACAGAAACAAAACTCAGCTCTAGACATGCTCAGTGTTTTCCCGACTAAACGCCCATCCCAACTTCTCACATCTGTATATATTAAAGGCCACATCTTGTCAATAAATCACAAAGTAGTCTGGCAGACATTTCACTCGTGTCGTGAGTTCGATCTTCACCCAGTACCCGGCTTACAGTGCTAAAAATGCTCACAATATTAAGAAATGAATGAAAACAGTAAAAAGATGCATAGAGATTTTTCGGAGTGAGAGGAAATAAGTAAACAAGAAGAAAGAGAGGGAGAGAGAGGATATAGACAAAGGGAGGAGATAGAAAGAAAGAAAGAAAGAAAGAAAGAAAGAAAGAAAGAAAGAAAGAAAGAAAGAAAGAAAGGAGGTGTATAAGAGAGGAGGAAAGTAATAAAGATAAGGATCGGTAAAAAAAAGGCGTATTGAAAAAAAGATAGATAGAAAGATAGATATAGATAGAGTGGCACAGATAGATATGAACAGACTGATATAGATAGGTATGAAACAAAACTTTAGATAGATGAGAAGAGACGTAGACAGATAAATATAATAATAAAGAGAAAGTAAGAAAGAAATGCGGTGTAGAGAGAGAGAGAGAGAGAGAGAGAGAGAGAGAGAGAGAGAGAGAGAGAGAGAGATGCACGAGGAAGGGAATAAGAAAGATAAGCATCAGTAAAAAAGGAGTATTGAAATAGTGATAAATAGACAGATAGATAGACAGATAGACAGACAGACAGATAGATAGATAGATAGATAGATAGATAGATATAAAGAAAGAAAGAAATGAAAATAGTTACGGAGTAAATAGAAAGATTTCCGATGGAGCATGCACATATATATATATATATATATATATATATATATATATATATATATATATATATATGTGTGTGTATATGTGTATGTATATATATATATATATATATATATATATATATATATATATATATATATATATATATATATATATATATATATATATAATGCAAGTGTGACAGAAACGGAGGCAAGTTATGTCATATGCGTGTACCTCAGCTGATGAGCAAATAAAATAAATAATGTTATCGTGTTTCGCGCCATGAGGAAATAAATACATTTTTTTCTCGAACATAATTAAAAACAAAAGCTTCAATAGTCTATTGTTTCTCATACTGGGCCCAAAACTTAATGCATTTATTCATGCGCATATTGCCTTATTTGCTTAATTATTCTGTACACTGCCCGTGAGTGTACACGCTCGAAAGAGCAGCAGGAAAAAAGAAAAAAAAAAAGAAAAAAAAAAGAAAAAAAAAAGAAAGAAAATAAAACGAATGTGTAAGCAAAAAGACCCACCCAAGCATCACCATAATAACATCAAATAAACGTTTTTGAAAGTGTAATGAAGTTTACCTCAGTACATGGTTCAAATCTGTAGTTCGTTTCGTGGTCTTGTTATTACGTCGTTGGTGTTGTAAAAAATAGTATAATAGCATTTATTCCCAGCGAGGTGGTTATCTGTCAGAGTTAGGAGTGCATATGTCGTCAACCGGGCCATTGGTAGTAAAATTGACGCTCTCCGAGTGGCACGATGGTGGATGAATGAAGAAAAACTGGCGAGTTGAAACTGTACTTCACACGGGAGAAGAGAGTAAAAATACAAGCTCGCGCTACTCAGTAACTTGCGATCTATAAACATCAGCAAAAAGAGATGGTATTCTATCAGAGTCGGGTATGGAGGCAGGCGGTGGAACTGTGAAAGGAAGGCAGGTCAAGGGTGGGTGTGCAACTGAGCAGATGTGAAAAAAAAAAGAGGTGGCAGGAAATAAAAGGAGAAAGAAAAGCTACTATCAGTGAGAAAGGTAACAGGGCGCAAAGAGAGGGGTAGAGAGGAAAGGAGAAAGGTAAAGAGAGAGGTTTATGATAAAGATAGATAGAGGAAGAGATGAAAGTAACGAAGAGAAAGAGAAGACGAAGACAAAGAAGAAGAAGAAGATGATGATGATGATGATGAAGAAGAAGATGAGTAACGGATAAAAAGTAAAGGGTCGCAGATCTGGTAAATAAATAATAAAGTCTGGAGAAAGAAAGAGACAGACAGATAAAGAAAAAGAAAAAAGGTAACGATGTGCAGAGAGAGTGGTGTGTAAGAGAATCAGTAAAAAAAGTTAAAGAGGAGTATAGAAAAAAGTGATAGAGTGATAGATAGATAATGAAGAGACATAGATAGATAGATAGATAACAGACTGAGATAGATAGATAGATAGATAGATAGATAGATAGATAGATAGAAGTATTAATGAATGAAAACGGTAAAAAGCAGCTTTAGAAGTAAGGGATAAAGGATAGAGAAAATACAATCGAAGAGTCGGTAACAAAGGAAGGAGAGTGTAAAAAGACAGAGAGAAAAAAGATAGATAGATAGATAGATAGAGAGAGAGAGAGGGGAGAGAGAGAGAGAGAGAGAAATGATATTAGGTACATAGAGAGGTGCATATGAAAGGAGGAGAGTAAGAAAATTAAGGACCGGTAAAAAAAGGGAGCATTGAAAAAGTGAGAGATATGAAAAAATTGAGATAGATAGATAGATAGATAGATAGATAGATAGATGTGAAAAGACTGAGATAGATAGATAGATAGATAGATAGATAGATAGATAGGAACACAATGGGATACATGGATAGATTGATCGATAGATAAATATGAAAAGACTGAGATAGAAGAAATGAACGGAAAAGTAACGAGGTCCATAGAAATTTGTGATTAAGAGTAATATATATATATATATATATATATATATATATATATATAGATAGATAGATAGATAGATATAGAGAGAGAGAGATTAATATGCTTGAGAGAAGAGAGTCAAAGGATTGGTAACAAAGAAAGCAGAATAAAAGACAGAGAGAAAAGGAGTGCAAAAAAATGAATGAAAAAGATAATGAAGCTCATAGAGAAGTCTCTCTTTCTCTCTCTTTCTCTGTGTGTGTGATGGAGAGAGAGAGTGTGTGTGAGCGAGTATAAGGGAAAGAGGAGAGAGAGAGAGTGTAAAAATATAGTTCAATATGTAAAGAAGATAGATAGACAGAGAAAGAGAGAGAAAAGACGAAAAGTAGAAAAAGAAAAAAAAAACCTGATAGACATTTTAAAGTGTTTAAACCAGTAGGAATTCTCTGATGGCCCCCAATCCACGGACTTAAACGAATTCATTTCGTGTGCAGCCGCCTGTGTGTTCGCTTGTCGAATTGTAACTGAAAAAGAGAAACCTGATACATGAAACCTTTTCTCGTTTCTTTTTTTTTTCACCTAGGATCCTTTTCAGACGTGGGTAATTATTAAATTAATTATCAACGTTTGCAATTTCACTAATTACCTCTACGAACACTTCATTTTCAACCTCCATTTTTTCTCTTTTATATTTCCTTTCGTTTTCCTGTGAGCCGACATAGTTCTCTGAAAAATTACACAGAATAGAGGGACTTAAGGAGTGAGTGTCAGTGAATATTTATTCCTTTCTCTTTCATGTGAAAAGATATATTAAGTCCGAATATCGTGATCAAGTGTGGATGTAATTCTAGAAAATTTTTTAATCGATAAACGTTGTTTTCGTAGTTTGAATGATGGGTTGCGGAGAGAGGAATAAAAATACGGTAAGAGACAAATATGTGTGTGGAAAAAGAGGGAGAGAAAGAGAGAAAAGAAAAAGATGACAAAGGGAAGGAGAAAATCAAAATCGAAAATAAAAAAGAAAGAAAAAAGAAGAAAAAGAAATCGAGAAAAAAGAAAAGAGAGAGAGAAAGAAAGGACGATAAAGGAAAAAGAAGAAAATCGAAAGGGAAAATAAAAAAGAAAGAAAAAAGAAGAAAAAGAAAGCGAGAAAAAGAAAAAAGAAGAGAGAGAGTGTGTGTGTGAGAGAGAGAGAAAGGACGACAAAGAAAAAGGAGATAATCGAAAGGGAAAATAAAAAGAAAGAAAAAAGAAGAAAAAGAGCGAGAAAAAGAATAAAGCAAAGAAAGAGAAAGGGCGACAAAGGAAAAGGAGAAAATCGAATGAGAAAATAAAAAGAAAGAAAAAGAAAGCGAGAAAAAGAGAGAGAAAAAGAAAAAGAGAAAAAGGATGACAAAAAAGGAGAAAATCGAAAGAGAAAATAAAAAGAAAGAAAAAGAAAGAAAGAAAAAGAAAGCAAGAAAAAGAGCGAGAAAAAGAAAAAAGAAAAAGGAAAGAGAGAGTAAAAATAAAAAAGAATGCGAAAAGAAAAAAGCGAAAAAGAAAAAGATGACAAAAGGAAAAATCGAAAGTGAAAATAAAAAGAAAGAAAAAAGGAAAAAAATCGACAGAAAAAAGAGCGAGAAAATGAAGAAAAATAGGGAAATAAAAGAAAGTAAAAAATTAAAGAGGAAAAAGCAGAGAAAGAAAAATGGAAAAAGAAAGAGAACACGAAAAGAGGGCAAAATAAAAATAATTATCGTAAGGGAAAAAGAAAAGTAAAAATGTGAAATGAAAGAGAAAAAAATCGAAAAATAAATAAAAAGAGAGAAAGAAAACGAAAAAGAAAGAAAAGTACAAAAGAAAAAAACAACACAATAAAAAGAAAAGCAGACAAGAAAAACGAAAGTAATAAAAGCTACAATGACTAAGGTAACAAAACGCAAAGAGAAATTATGTAAAACCTCGAATTAACGGAACCAACGGACTCCGGATTTAACAGACAAAATTCTCAGAAATCGTCCGGCTGGAATTCAAAACGCCCGCGCGTACCGAGCAAAATCCGTTAGTTCCAGAATTGTCCGTTGTTGTTTACTGGCGCAATCTACGGACAGAGTCTGGTAGTTCCGGGAATAGCCTCTGTTGTTAACTTGTACACACATGCATCGTTTCTCGAAGATTTTATACTGATTTTGGTACAGTATACAGTAGTTTTTTTTGTCAAGCTCTTTACAAGCAACAGTGAGGTATATAGTAACTTTAAAATAAAATGCACATAAATATATACTGTATTTACATTTATTTATAATAATTTTGTTCTGTACTGAGTGTTTTTAGGCCGCAAAAAGTGCTTCAAATTAATGGAGAAACGTCTTTAAGGGACGACCCTCCCGACTATTAGTCCGTTAAATTGAGATCCCGCTGTGTGTAAAATAAAATGGTAAAAAAGATAAAACCGAAAACAAAAGAGGAAACGCAATAAAGGAAAATAAAAATAAAGAAAGGATCAGTTTCGGCTTTTTGCATTTAATACTAGATAAAGTCATTTGATTGATTTGTTTTTTACGGTTTATCAACCCTTTGCGGGTTTCTGTCTGAATTTCTGGGATGAAGCGTTATCATTATTTACACTATTTATATTCGCCCGACAGTCGTCATCTTTGTTGTTGTTATCACAACGTTTCTGTCGGTTTGTCACCCGGCCTTCCCCAGGTGTATCTCAATCTGGTTAAACATCAAGGAATTCTGAACTGAACACTTTATTTAATCTACGGGGGTAGACCGTTCTCGTTCCACAGCTCATGTCTAGGAATATCGTATAGTTCTTATTTTTATTTAGTATATATTTCTCGCCCATTTCCACTGATTGCAAGTACACACTGCCCGACTCAGGGATTGAACTTACAACAACTATGGCACCAAATTCAAAAACTAACGATTTTATCCATTAGCCTATTATATAGAGCAGGTTATTCCGGGTTATTTAAAGCTGAAACATATTCCGGGTTGTTAGGAGTTTGCTTACAGTACCCGGTGTTGTCGTGTTTCCAAGCGGTCAGCCATCTAAGTACGAGCCGGGCTAGACACTGCTTCTTCGCTGATCAAACGAGAACCGCTGTTTTCAACTTGATTTGACTGTAAGCCTTTTAATTAAAAATGGACATTTTCTTGATGTTCATTTATTTCAAAGTTTTCGCTGGTACCATGGTTTATCTATTTACTTAGCTTGCCGTCATCTCGTACAGTGTCACACGGTTATGGAAAGATTGTGTTACGTCAATCTTTATACTGTACCTCAGTGACATATGTAAACGTATGTCGGACATTAACAGATGCCAGGTAATTGGGAAGTTTAATTTGTTTTTTTATAAATCCAAAAGGGTAGAGCAACCAGTGAATTTTTAAATGACGACAGTAGAAATGGTCTATCATTGGATGCGCGAGTAGTGTAAAGGTTATCAGCGCTGGAAATGGCACTGGAGAGTCGAGTTCAAACCTAGTCTAGTCTGTAGGTTTCACTTGAAACTAATACACTTGACATTAATATTAATTGATATTAGTTAAATAACAGATTAAACTGAATTCTATAATTGAATGGTCGCCAGTCAAGATGAAGAACAATTCTGAATTCGAAACAGCGGAGAAGGCAACACAAAACCACTCAAGAAATCGTAGCAGTTCCCAGATAATAAAGAAAAGGAAAGTGTGGAGAGTCATGTTTGGCTACGTCCTGAAATGACATTGCATTAAGAATATATCTATACCGTATTTTCCGGCTTACAAGACGCACATTTTTTCTCTGAAAAATACGTGTGCGTCTTCCAAGACGAATGTAAGGCAACGCCCAGGCTCAACTAAGCTTGAACGGTCCCCTAATTGGCTTGACTGATCGGGACGTTGATTTGTATGCTGAGTCACTACACTATAATGTCAGCTATCTATCTAATTCAGTATTTTATATGATGTAACTTCAGCTGTTACAAATATTTCCAAGACTATAAGCCTTCCTGGAACCGAGCCACAAGCTTAAACATGCTCTGTTTACTAGCAGCAGCGGGAGCCTTTCTGCTCTTGACTAGCGTATCATTGCCAAACAAACAAAATCGGACAAGTGATTAATGTAAAAAATACGTGTCGCCAGTATAATTTCGATTTAAAAAACGCGACTAGCTAAAAGAGAAAGCAATTTGCTGAAGTGAAAGTCTATAGAAAGTGCCTTGATTGCGAAATCATATACGGTAAATTTACATTTAGGGTCTTACAACATTGTAGGATACTTAATAATAAAAGTAATAAAAAGAAAAAAAGACTAAGTAAAAGGAAAGTGAGTGAGATCAGCTTGGCGACATGTCCAGACACGTTTTTCAAAGAAAGTAATCCAAATTAATAAGAAATAAATAAATTTCAGCTCCACATTTTTGGCTTTGTGAAACATATAAGCTCCGCTTAGAAAATCATTTGGAAATTTCGACGTGGTACAATGTGTTAGCAAGCTTGTTTCGTTCGATCATTTACAACTGAATAATGAATTCGATCCACACTGGGTGGCTCATGTTTTCGGCCTTGTGTCGCATTTAAGCTAAGTTTAAAAAAATCACTATTACATGATTTAAAAAAAAAATAAATTACTCGTGTATGAATTTAAAAAAAAAAAAAAGTAACTCGTTTATGAGCCATTATATTGGAATTTGACTAAATCTTAATGATACTTAATAATGCTTAATAAATAAATCGCTTATGAGCCACTGTACTGGAATTTGACTAAATCTTAAGAAACTATTGACGTCAGTGTGGCTTAAGTAATTAAAAGTAAGATCAAACAAAAATATTTAATAAATGTCTTATTTTATACTGTATTTAAGAATTCTACCAATTCTAGTAGTTTAGTTCTACTGAAAAGTCTTCCTTTTCTGTTTAGATGACGCAGTACTGATAGCAGCCACAGAAAGAAAACTAAAAAAAAAAAAAAAAAAAAAACCTCCGGCAGAAGGAAATGAAGAAAAGCGAGAAGAAAGGACTAAATACAAATTGCAAAAAACAGTTTGCATTGTTATTAGCAAAAGGATGAAACCAAAATGCAAATCAAAATCGACAAACACAAAAATTTAAATACGTGGGAAGTGTTCTAACAGAGGACGGAAAATACGACACTGAAATCAAAAGACGCATCAGATTAAGCAAAGATGCATTCCAGAAGCTAAGCAGAGTATTACGAGATAGGAAAACTTCTTTAGAAACAAAGAAAAGAGTACTGAACTGTTATGTGATATCTGTTCTACTGTACGGCAGCGAATACGGGACATTTCCACTAAGATGAAGAAGAGACGAAGCAGCAGAAATATGGTTCTACAGAAGGATGTTGAGGATACTATTGACGGAACATGTGAGCAATGACGAGAAAATGGAAACAAACAAAAGAACTTATACTTAACATTAGGAAGAGACAGTTGAAATTTCTGGGGCACATAATGAGGAAAGAGGGCTTGGAGAATCTGATACTCACTGGACAGCTTGAAGGCAAGAGGGACAGAGGAAAACAACGCATAACCTCCTTAGTGAGCTTGAGTAAATGGATGGCGGAACTGGGTTTAGAAACAAAGAAAAGACAGAATTTATTTGAAGCTGCAAGGGACAGGAAATTGGGGTGAGCCATGTTCGCCTACGTACACAACAGAAGAAGAAGAAGAAGAAGAAGAAGAAGAAGAAGAAGAAGAAGAAGGAGGAGGAGGAGGAGATTAAAGAAGAAGAAGAAGAATAAGGAAGAGGTGGAGGAGGAGGAGAAGAATAAGAATAAGAATAAGAAGAAGAAGAAGAAGAAGAAGAAGAAGAAGAAGAAGAAGAAGAAGAAGAAGAAGATTCTTGCGCATAAATTAAGCTGTTTGTGTTTTGGTCAAAATCCAAAATTGCTTTAGAAAGAAATCATGCAATTATTATTTTTGTGTGTGCGTGAATACGGTGATTTTCGAAGCGTAGCTTAGATGTGACACAAGGCCGAATGTATGGAGCGCCTAGTGAGGATCGAACTCATTATTCAGTCCTAATAGACCTCTGAAGACAAGCTGGCTAACATCGAAGCGCCCGTATACGCACGCACGCACACACGCATTATATATATATATATATATATATATATATATATATATATATATATATATATATATATATATATATATATATATATATATATATATATATATATATATATTCACCCCAAGCAAGGCGATAATGCCACTAGGACGCAAGGGGCTACTGGAAGTGAAAGAGAAAGAAAAGACTTTAGAAAGAACTGGAAACCCAATATTAAACTGGAAAGAATGGATAAACCACTGGTCCTGTTCGAAAGACAGTGGAGGAGTGTGAACTGGGCAGCAGGCGAACTTGAAGGGATTAGTTTTGAAAAGATATCCTGGCGGCAGAGCCTGTTGTTATGAAGAGATTGATTGATTGAATCGTTTTCTACGGCTTATCAACCCTTTGCGGATTATTTAAAGCCAGAAAATATTTTTAGATTGTAAAAATGTTCTTTTATTAATTAACCCATAGCTGGGGAGAGAGGAGGTGGATTCATATATTTTTTCCAAGGAGATTTTTGCGCGTAAGTGAATATAACGAACCCAACGGAAATTGGAACTCAGCTCTTAGCTTTTCAATTCTGGGCCATTATCCATTACACCACCCGCACATCCTAGCTTACGGCACCTGGTATTCCCAAGCGTTCACCCATCTACGTACTGACTGTTACGAAGAGAAAAACATAGACATAGTAAAAGTCACGCTGTTCATTATATACATAGGTACTTCTTATTTATTTACAAAAACTTCATCTGATAAAGGAACCTGGAGCCATATATGGTAAAGGCTGTTGCATGGATGTAAGAGGAGGAAGTAAGAGTAGATTATGAGGATATATGGGATAGATAACGGTTGACCCTAAACTTGAAGAGTTAAAGATTCTAGAGATCATAGAAGCACCCTCGGAGTGGGGTCCACAAAGTAGCGGTTCTAGGAAATAAACTTTGTGAAAGAAGAAGATTCGTCCCAGTGTACATACTTGATGGTAATGCTCTGAATTGTTGGAACTAAGTAATGTAGCACCTGAGCATATTAGTCAAGGAAATAGTGATAGACTTGTGACGTTTCATCTGTGCATGTAGGATTTAAAAAATCCTCACCCACATGGTCGTGTAAAAGCTTCTTCATTTTTTTTTTTTTAAACTCTGTCAAGGCTGGAAATAGAGGATTAGACAGATATGACAACAGTACTGCATTTTTCGTCTGATCTGACTTTTGTAAAAAATAAAGCATTGCAGAAGCTGTCTGGTACTTTCTTAACCAGGGGTCGGCAGCCTTTTGGACAGCGAGGGCCAATCAGCTATGGCAGGGTCTACAGGAGGGTCATGAAATTAAATATAATGTAAAATTGTATGTTAATAAAATATAAAAAAAAAACTAGAAATTTAAGTCAATTTTAATTACTGTAACAAACACAAAAACAAAGCAATTCTGTTCTTAGACTAAAAATGTAATGCAGTTAGAAATTGAAAATCGATGCTTAATAAGACATAATTTAATGAGACGATTCTAGTTATTGTGTGAAAGCTTCTACTTGTCAGCTGATATATTTTTTGATGCCAGGAGCAAAACATCATCCAGGTGGTCATCACGCAACTTTGATCTTAAATAAGTTTTAGTATTTTTCCTTTTTGAAAAAAAAAGCTGTTCACAAGCATATGTACTTGAAAATAATGATACCATACGTTTTACATTATTTGAGATGCTTTTTATATTTTCCGCTAAGCAATAAATATTTCATGTAGAAGTTAGCAATGGATTCGGAATTAAATTTTGCTTTCAATAAGTCGTCACATTGTAAGTCAATTAACTCTAACTGATATTCTTCTGCTCTACATCTGTTTCGTAAAGAGTACCAAATAATTTAAATAAAATTTCATACTGCCGGAAGTTATTAAAACGGGAGGAAAACTCTTGTCTCAAATCCTTAACTGCCCTACTATAAGCAAAACTGTTGCCAATTTTAAAGTTTAGTTACCTTTAGTACCTGCAACGGAAACCTGTTTAATGCTCAGTCATTAGTGTTGTCAAATTTCTTTTGCATTCTTCATAATGCCAGTGTACGGCAAACCATTGATCGACTAATGATTCACTAATTGACAGGTTTTTCATACAAAGCCTGTGGGTGCCGGATTAAATTTACTGGCTGGCCGGATATGGTTCGTGGGCCGGGGGTTGCCGACCCCTGTTCTTAGCAAAACTAAATATCTGTTGCCTTAACATGGAGCAGTTAGTCTCGTAAAACTTTCGTAGTGAGTTCAGTTTTCAATTGGTTCTCCACACTTTCGACTTTATTCCAGACTATCAAACTTCAAACAAAAAGACACCTCCGTAAAAAGGGCGTTAATTTCTGTGTTGTCTTTAGAAGATTACCGCAAGCGACGCCGAATTCTCTGAAGCAAAGGTGGAGTAAAGAAACCCTTTTTAATTGAAGTAGCAAGACATTTCCCAATGAAAACAATCGCTTGCTGTCTCCCCTTGTGTTTTATTTCCCGAGGCGTTTACTGCTGGTGATGCCAGTTCATCCTACCTCTTTCCATACCACCGTTCAGCTACTTCCCGGAAATAATTGCTGGGGTACTCACTATTCAGGTGATGGTACCCTGTGTTTCTACAGTACTTAATGTCACTGTTTCCTTCTATAACCTGCTTCATCGTTACGCTTTATCCGACATCAGTATCAGCTCATCCACCTTTAACAGCTTAATAATGTTAATATCAGTGACGCTAGCTGCAGTATTAGATATGGGGACGTTGGCAAAAACTGATTTATCGTGTCCTGCTTGAGGTCACTAGCTTCCAGTATTTTGTAAAGTGTCTCTGGGACTAATAAATTCTGCAGACGTACCTCCACGCTACGAATATAGTTGTTTCTGTAAGGACATTACGGTAGGGTGAACATGACACCTAAATTCGTGACGAAGGCGACAACAGGAGCGAATGACTAGTGTTCTAGTAAGAGTAGTTATCGGTCTCTTCTTCGAGAGTCACCGCAGACTGGACTGGTTGGGCTGGGGAACCGCAAAACCCGGCAGGAGAATGAAAACTCCGATTTAAAATCCGAGGAGATGGAAATCATTGGCATGGGAACAAGTGATCATCTAAGGGAAGGAAAATTCCAACAGAAAACCAACCCTTTTTCAAGGTACAGAGACTGTGTATAGGGCCAATCACCCAACTCCACGGAACAATTCGATTACAGAAACTTTACAAGTGGAAAATACGTAAGCAATTCACTAAACAAGTAGGCCAATCTATATATATATAAAGTTGTAGCGTCTATCTGTCTGTCTGTTTTGTTTTTTTTTTGTTATCGAATTCTTCTTAGGGTTATTGGAGATAGACCCCAATAACCATATATATTCTGAAACTACATTACTTAGGGTACTCGGTTTGATCAGAGGGGACCCCCGTGAGGGCACAAACCCTCCACTGATTTTTTTCCCTTTGCTATAAATTAAATTTAAATTTGAACAAGGTAATAACTCCAAGGATACTAGGATAAGTATATTTAATTTTGGTCAAAGGGAGTCCCCGGAGGGGGTGCACAAATCCCCCCACTGAAATATTTGATTTAAATTAAATTTAAATTTGGACAAGGAAATGACTCCTATCCAAATATAGAAGGAGAAAAGCAGAAGATGAAGGTCACACCGGCCAGATCCTTTTGATCGGACACACACACACACACACACACACACACACACACACACACACACACACACCATCACTGAAAAAAAAATCCGTTTGATTTAAATATAAATTTGAACAAGAGAATGATTCCTAGGGTACTTGGATAAGTATATTTCATTTTGGTCAAAGGTAGTCTCCGGGATGGGGTGCACAAATCCCACCACTGAAATATTTGATTTAAATTAAATTAAAATTTGAACGAGGGAATGACTCCTATCCAAATATAGAAATAGAAAACCAGAAGATTAAGGTCAATTCGGCAAGATTATTTTGATCAAAGTGGGGAGGGAGGCACCAAATTTGAATAAGAGAATGATTCCTAGTGCACTTGGATAAGTATATTTCATTCTGATCAAAGCGGTTCTCCGGGGAAGGGGGGGGCCAACACTGAATATTTTTTTCCCTTCGATTTAAATTAAATTTAGATTTGAACGAGGGAATGACACCTATCCAAAATATAGTAGGAGAAAACCAGAAGATGGAGGTCACATCGGCAAGATCATTGAGTAATATTGAAATGAATCATTTTTCTCCACAAATTATAACAATGATATAAAATCAAGCATAATTTTCTTACAATAAAAATTATGTGACAAGCAGCAAGGCGCGGATAATTCGGCTAGTAAGAAATATTTGTATAAAAATAGGTTATTTTTCCCAGGCGCTGTGCTTTCTCACGGCACAATGAACCTTTGTTCTTTTTATGAGGCTCCATACCTTAAACGTCTGTTACAACTCAAGCTCACTCCAGAGGTAAAATCGGCTTACGGCCATATCACGATGAAACACGGGTTCTCGTACGATCAATGGACGTTAAGCAACGATGTGCCTGGTCGTGCTGGCCAGGCTCGATGTAACGCAGCATCCTTGTGCCTTTTCTATAAATATTCCCACGAAAATTGTTCTGCGAGCTTTCTTCTTTGCTACCTCGACTTCATGAATTTCAGCGCAGTACTAGATTGTCAGCTAGGTCTCATCCTTTTATTGTTTAAATTTCTAGATGTAACAGCACGTTCTATGTTAATAAATACAGTGTAACCCGAATATGAGAGACCCGGATATAAGAGAGATTAGAAAATAGAGCCTGTGTTAATAAAACAAAATAGACCAAACCCGGATATAAGAGAAATCCGGATATAAGAGACTTATTCTCCGGTCCCGACAACTCTCTTATATCCGGGTTACTTCTTCCGCACTACTCGCTAGTGCAACTCTCTTGCTTTCCTCTCAAATAGGATTTTAAACCTTTCAAATGCAACGTTAATAGTCAATCTATCTCCTTGAATCCTAGTCTTTTATTGTTTTCTCTCTCTCATCCTCTCTCCCCCTCTCTCATTTCATCTATCTCTCTCCTTCTCTCTTCGCTCTCTTCTCTCTTTCTCTCCTCAACAACGTTTTCTCATTTTCTTTCACTTTTTCACGTCTTGCGTCTTAGTGGCTTTATCGCCTAGCTTGGGGTGAAATGCTTTATAACTGACTCAGTTAATATGACCAGCTATGTTAGTTTAAGCCGAACTTTGTTCTTTTAACATTCATCACAGTTTTGAATAGGGATATTGTTGAAACTTGACTAATGCATGGAATAATAATGCAAACACAAAAAGTACTTAGAATAAAATGTATTGAACAAGAATGTGTACACAATATTTACATTAGTCTTTTGTATATTTCTGGGAAGACCATTCCTGGAGAATGTGTTGACTAAGTCGCAGTCGGGCAGAGTCTCTAGTTGGATCTCTTGATTCGCCTCCCTGTCTTCCCTGTACCAACCATATTTATATCGTCGGTACTCCACTATGCAAATTAGGTGGATCCTATCACAACAGATATATTATTCATATATTTTCTTCTAAAATATTTAAAATTAATAAACAATATTACTATAAGAATGCTTTCTTTTTCAAGATTAATGTGATTTTTATCACTTACGCACAAATACCTTTGGGAAAAAGTGTAAATCCATCTGTTCTCCCCCCAGCTATGGGTTGAATATTAGGACAGACTAGGTTCTTTAGCTTTGGTTGACAACCAGTCTATCGCAGAAAGAAATGGCAACCTACTGCGGGAAAATATCTACCTCGTCAAACATGTATTGAATGATACATGATCGCCCAAGCGTATATCACGTATAGCACTAAACTGACTGAGTGATCGTGAGGGTATTATTTTTAGGGGACTGGGTCAGTGGATGTGACTGGATAAATAAATTGACACCTATCCTGATATTTGTTAAATTTAAGCTTAGTAGGATGAGCCTGAAATGCGATTTGCAGGTCGGGGACAGTAAAATCAAGCAGGTGCGGAAGTTTAAATATCTGGGAAATGTTTTGACGGTAAATGCGACACTGAGATCCGAAGACGTATTGGGATAGACAAGGATGCATTCCAAAAGCTGGACAGAGTATTGCAAGACAGGTTGATTTCTTTGGTAACGAAGAAAAGAATACTGAGCTGTTACGTGACATCTGTCCTTCTTTACGGCAGCGAATGTTGGACGGTCTCCCCAAAGATGAAGAAGAGACTCGAGGCAACGGAGGTATGGTTCTACAGAAGGATGCTAAGGATATCATGGACCGAGCGTGTGAGCAACAATGAGGTTTTGGAGAGGATGCAAACAAAGAGGAAGCTTATACTTAACATCAGGAAGAGGCAGATGAAATTTCCGGGACACGTAATGAGAAAGGAGGGCCTAGAGAATCTGATACTCACAAGTCGAATAGAGGGAAAGAGAGATAAGGGAAAGCAACGCATGTCATACCTGGTGGGCTTAAGCAAGTGGATGAGAGAACGTGGTCTTGGGGGTGTGGCAGAGAGACGAAACGTATTGAGAGCTACAAGGGATAGGAAGAAGTGGCGAGCCATGATCGCCTAAGGGATACGGCAAATACAAAGAAAGAAAAGAACATGCATTGTCAGATGAAACGGCAGAAGGAAGATTATGTTGTGATAATCTCCGAAGTCCCGCTTACCTCGAAAACTATCAAGCAAAATCCTGACGACCATAACTTATTTTTTTTCTTTTCGATATTTCGTCCTATGCTACAAATGTGACTAAAAACCCGAAGATTACTGCTGGAACCTAGCGACAGGCAATTAGTCTCCAAAGGTAATCTGACTCCCTGATGAATTTGAGATCAGTGACGCTGACCTTTGAAGTCACTACAAGTCAAGTTAAAATCGAAACTGCTATATCTGGCCGAACAAAAAATGTGATTTCATTTTATGCGACACCACATAAAACTGAAACGCTTCGATAGTCCTGGGTATGACGATAAACTACATCTGGCAGCAAGGCTTCTCATCGGGAGATTGGAGGTTTTGAGGAGCGTGGAACAACCTCTTAATTGTTGTTGTTCCACGGTTCACCTTGACCCGGGGTGGTAGTATCTATTAGGGTCCCAGCTGTGGGAAAATAGTGACCCACGCCAAAAAAAAAAAAAAAACCCAAAGAAACAAACACAGTGAAAGTATAAAAATACATTTTTATAGAAAAAATACCAGCAATACATTTTTTATATAAAAAATTGCCAAGAATGCATATTTATAGTAAAATGACCAACAAAACATTTTATCTGTAGTTGAAGGCATAGAATTGAGTTCAAAATATATTTAGTTGAAATCATAAAATTCTTCTGTTAACTTTACGTCTTATTAGCCTACCCCTCACTTCAACACCCTTTTTAAAAAATTTACATGTCATATATGCCTACAATCACGATGCATTTGCGGCTTACATCTTTCCGGCAATCGTCAATGATGACCTGCTTACGTTTCAGTTTATCGTGACATGAAAAAAATAACTCATCCACCTCCACCCTCTGAGCTAACTTTTCTATTTAGCGTAGATCTGACATTTGATTGGTTAATCAAGACATACCCACAAGTCTATTTGTAATTCTGAACTTATGTTTCCCACCCATCTTTAACTTTTGGAAAAGAGGCAACGCTTTGTTTTTAGATTTCCCTAAAAAATCATTTAATCACCAGTTATTTAACATCGCCTGAAGAAGTACAATCATAGTATTGAAACATGAGAGCTTTCCTGTAGCGATGTTTTTATTATAATCCCTTATAATAATAAAAATAATAATAATAATAATAATATATATATATATATATATATATATATATATATATATATATATATATATATATATATATGTATATATTGATAATATTAGTGGTCAATATACATATAAACACACACACACACACACACACACATATATATATATATATATATATATATATATATATATATATATATATATATATATATAATGGACTCTCCCATCGAGTTCGATGTATGAGGTTCTGACGACTACGAACTAATTATCTGCATGCCTATGGCGGGCATGACTTTTGAGACCGGCTCGAGAATTGCGCAAAAGATCACAGTCAGTACAGGAGAATGTAATGTATCCAAGTGCAGCAGGAACACCGTTAGCTGTCTTAATTTGTTTCGTATTTCACGCTGTCGACTGATGCTTATTTCTTGATGGTGTATTATTCCTGAATGGCAGCGAGAACGATATTCTGATCTCTTCATTACACACACACACACACATATATATATATATATATATATATATATATATATATATATATATATATATATATATATATATATGTATATATATAAAGAAAAAAAGAAAAATAGAAAAGAATTGGGGACGATTAGCCATAAGAATTAAATATACCCATTTTCCTGTTGAGGATATGACACAAATTTGCATCAGTGTGTGTGTGTGTGTGGGGGTGTTATGTATAATGGGTAGAAATAAAAATTGTTCATTATTTACATTATTCAGACTATTGTTCTCATCTTTGTCACCATATTTATTACAACGTTTCGGCCGTTGTACGCTCCGGCCTTCTTCAGGTGGTTGGAATGTCGAACTGAACCCTTTATTTCGCTCACTGGGTAGACTGTTCTAGTTCCACGTGCCATGTTTAGTGGGTGTCAGTTATCAAATATCTCCTGTTAATTTCCCTCTGAAAGTTCTCCACTGCCTTAGCCGGCTATTGAACTCACACTCTAACTAACGCCTTTATCCACTGTGCCATGTCTCCTTTAATGTAAATAATGTACATAATACCTCATCTCAGAAATATAGACAGATACTGAAAGGCCGAAACGGCGTGATAAATATGGCGACAAAGATGAGGACAATAGTCCGAATAATGTAAATAGTGTACGTAATACCTCATCTCAGAAATATAGACAGATACTGAAAAATTGTTCAGTTCCTCCAACCACTGTCACTCTGATATCGGTATCCATTCCCCCTCTTTAGTACAATGAGGAAGATGGTGTCACAAGGTTAGAATCATCGGGACTCTATTTTAAGAGAGTCGGCAGTACACTTTGCTTACAGCCTGAAGGCTGGGAAAGGTATATGTGCATAAATAGTAGGAGTAGATGTACAGCAGCCGCACCAGCAGTGGTGTTTCTTGGCAAGATAGTCAGACGGAGCCCAACCCTCTCCAGGCCGGTTTTGAATTCAGAGTTTTCCTTCTTCTAAACTAGTCGCTAACCAAGGATGTAGATCCCAATCTGTCCTTGCTATTTGCCTATAGCTAGGAGGAGAAGAAATGGATTAATACCTTTCCCTGGGTTATTAGCATGTAAGTGAATGTAATGAACTGGACTGGAATTCGAACTCGTCTCTCCGATTCCTCAAACCACTGTGCCTCATCGCAGAATTAAATCGCATTAAATCTGGGGATTATTTGCAAAATACTTTGCTACTTTTAGCAATACTCTTTTGCAAAAACTAGTATTTATTTAATAAAGTGTTATAACAATATTTTTAAAGGTCTTCTGATTTCTCATTCTCTTCCACTCCCTGTATTCCTTCGCGTCTTAGTGGCATTAACTTCTTGCTTGGGGTGAAATGATTACAAATAAATTCTGAAAGTTGTATAAATCGGCAAGGTGAAGAAACAGTTGTTTTTTTTCCCTTACATTCACTTTGTGTCTTGCCTCCCCTTCTATATATGCACACGCGATGCTTGGCCATTAAATACCCCCACCACGTTCAGGTGGCTGGAAACTGTACTGGCAGTAGTCAAATGGGTGACCGATCAGAAAAAACCCAAGTACTTTTCAGGACTTGTGGCAAACTAAATAAATAATAACTTAGCTGGCACAAAGCAACAATAGTAGAACACCTACAGAGGGTGCTGGACACATAAAATGAGTTGCGACGCCTGTTAAAACGAATTCTTAAAAAAATGTTTAGCGTCCATGTTTACTTATTTTCTACACTGAAATTGTTATAAATCGGACAGATGTGATTTCTTGCGAATGACTTAAGGAGGTCATTTCCTCACAAGATTGGTTTGACAGAAACGCAAATAGGATACAAACCAAATGTTTTGAACAGAAAAAAGGTAGGTGAGTTTTTTTTTCTTCGTTTCCTTTTATTATTATTTGATTTTATTCATAACCGGAAGTTGTATAGCCGGACAACTTTAGAAACATGAAAAAAGAAAATCGAAAAAAAATGTTTAAAATCTTTTACGATTAAGGTACTTTTTACTATAAGTCAAAATAAGACCATTAATATGATTGCCAGTTTTAAACCTTCACTTTTTATATTCGTGTGAGAATGTTTTTATACGTTTAGCGCTTGATTTTGTTTTTGTGTTTATCTATTAAAACTAACCCCAACTGTAATTTTATTCGATTTTTCCCCTCAAAAAGCTGAAGTAACATACGTGAGATGTGATGTAGAGAATAATAAAGTTGAATATCAAGAACACTTCAATTTTATGGCTCTATTACATGACACGCTGAGGAAAAGCAGTTCCGATTTCTTACCTGCTTGCTCAGTAATCTTTTTTTATTTAAAAAAATATATATATATTCCTATGGCGGGGTTCTTTTATGTGCCGTGTCCACAACTTCCTGTCATTTGTAGATCATAATAAATTTGGTAAGTTATTTGAATTTAAAACGTAATAATGTCTAGAATTGTATTTTATTTGGAACTGACTTGTTACGTGTTTGTTTTTTTTAATGGCGGAGTTAATATTTTTATTTGAATATGTTCTGGTTTTTCTCGTTGTTTAGGAAATTTTACTCAATTATTTTTGTGCTAACAAAAAACAAATAAATCAAATTAATAAACTGGCATGTAATTTTTTGGGGTAAAATAGAAAAAAAATGTAAAAAAACTCCTGAAATAAAATCTTGGTTATCTCCGGTTTTATAAGTGGAAATAAATTCCTTACTGCTTTTTCAATACGAGTTCAGTAAAAAACAGTAGCTGAGCCAATTTCATTAATGGCGATTTAAAACACTGAATTTTCAAGAAAATGCCCCCCCCTTACAACAGGCATGTCATGAGATGGAGGGGGTGCTAAGAAACGTATACATTACATATGATTTAGTAGGTTTTTAATAAACTTGCATTTACTGGGGCAATTAACTCGAAATATAAGTAAGTATTCCAATGTTCTCTGTCAGACCAATTTTCCAAAATCACTATTTTGGTGTTTGGTCATTGAAATATTAAGTATGGTCAGTTAGTCATGACGAAAACTTTTCCTAAATCTCATGTATAAAAAAACTTTTAAGGCTTCAATTATATTTTTTAAAAATACACAGTACAGTTTTTTTCTTACGCTGACAGTTTTTATACATTTTTTTATTTTTATCACAATGTAAAGTCTATTTCTGTAGGAAAATGTTCTTATACATTTTTTTCTTTTTTTTACTTTGAAAAGATTTTAGATAGGGTCCATTTACAATTTAACTATATACATGAAACTCGAACTTTTTTCTCACGATTCAAATATCGCGCCTTGAAGGTCTGACCCCCCCACACGCATGCAAAAGCCCCCTTTTTTTTAACGAGTGGACCAGTCCATTTGCATAGTCCGAACCCTCTATTTCTTCCAATATTTAGGAAAATAGAAGGAATATTTTTTAACGAAAATCTAGCCTAGTATTTCTGTTATAGATGGATCTGTGTAAAAAAAAAAAAAAAAAAAAAAAAAAATATAGTAATGAAGGGTTCTAATAGTAGCTTATTAAATATATTTTATTTCTAAATATTTATGTTCGTTATTTTATCGCAATATTTAAAATACAGGTTGGCTTGATGCAAGCATAGTTTTTATTATTGGATAAAAATAAACGATGACTTACAATTTGTCAGATTTTCGCTATTAGTATTGCAAAGAGGTGTGTTTTTTATGATTTTTTTTTTTACCCTATTTCCTTATATATATATATATTGAAAGTGTTGTCTTGTTAGCTTTTCTTCTTTCGATAGACATTTTATCATATACTATCTTTTACAGATTTTTCTATTGTTCTCATCGGAGCAACAGCTTTTTTCTTCTGCATTAATATTTTTTCATTTTTTTTTTAATGCGGTATTTTCTTTAAGCATCTGTCCTACTTTTGCCGACGTTTCATAAATCAGGCGGTGTTATTATTTGTATTATATACATGCCCCAAACAATTGTCCTTATCTTGGATGTTTGATTTACGACACTTCTGAAACAAGGCTTTGCAATTACTTGTCTCTGGTCGTTGTCCTTATATTGGTTGACAATGTTTCTGAGACGAAGAATTATCTGCATTATTTTGAAACTCTACCGTTTTCATTTTGGCTATTACCTTCGCAGCGTCTCTAAGATGAGTAGAAAATTACACCTGAGCATTGACAAAATGAAATTTAAAAGGAAATGATTGCGGCGAAAAGCAGAAAATATTGTTGATGCTTCTGATTCTAATCTGATGAGCCCGATTTCGACATTAAATAATCCGTATAAAACATTATTTATACCCCATTGAATAATCCATATACCATTAAACAAACCAAATAATCACTACAATGTCCCTCAATTTCGAACTTTCTAATCTCAGTAACAAGGAATTTTCGAATTAGAAATATTAGCCAATATTTACCATTCTCTGTGAGAATACTTTCTGAATTTAGTCATTTGCGACGGAATTTAAAAGATTGCATAGATATAAAAAAAAAGGATTTTTTTTTTTTTTTTTTTTTTTTTTTTTTTTTTTTTTTTTTTTTACAAAACAAAGAATCTGATATCTTTATAAATCTACCATTCGTCGTAGCATTGAATATTGCTGTCACATCTGGTTTGTTGCTTCTGCTATGTAGCTAAGTATCTACAGTATTATTGGTCCTAACCTGTTATCTCGGCTTCAGTCACTCTCTCATCACCGCAACGTATGTTAACTATGGTTTTCGTATTTCGACTCTAAGAATTTAAACGCAGTACTAGATTGGCAGCTAGGTCTCATCCTTGAAATTGCTAGAATTAATCATAAATTCTCTACTAATAGTTTTTCCGCTCGGACTTCTCGCTTGTGGAACTCTCTTCTGGCTCCTTGCTTTCAAGTTAACTTAGATCTTCAAATCGTCAGCTGTCTCTTGGAATCCTGTTCATTTATTGTCCTCTCTCTCTTTCACTTTCGGTAACCCCACCCCTAGCATCTTAGTGGCTTGATCGATTTGCTTAGGGTGAAATGTAAAAAAAAAAATTCAGTGAATTAGTCTTTCATTCTAATGAAGTTTGATTATAATTTCAACTTAAAGAATGCTGTTCTGATTAAGAGCGAATGTAATTTATATAAGGCGAAAATGTGTTGAAAATGCACTAATTTCTGAATCCTCCGGTAAATTTAATTCCAGGAACATACAATTTATATCCTTTTCACATAACTTGTCTACTAAAAAAAAAAATAGTAAAATTGAAAACGGTAATGTGTGTGTGTGTGGGGAACAAACAAACAAACAAAAGATAAAATCGGAATGAGATAAGCTAACCTAGATACAATGGGCGTCAAAGTTTAATCTTGAAGGCTGAGCGTCTCGGCATATTTAACGTTTCAATGTACTCTGTAACCGGCTAATTCTTTTTTTCAATTACAAAACCTTTTCTTGTTTTTATATATGAGATTAATTTCATCAATAAAACAGTAAATTGTCTGAAAAGTAGTTTCTCGGAATAAAACGCATCACAAAGAATCTTCACCATTTGGTATACTTCGTAATTTGCTAGTATAAATTTGTGAACAAAAACTTTTTTTTTTCTTTTCCCAAAATCGTAGATTTTCTTAAATTTGTATTAAATACCCAGAAAGAAACTGGTTTTGAACGAAGGTCAGATTGGGAATATGGATTAGTTTTTAATGATGTCTGTCTGTCTATGATATTTTTATTTAAAATTATTTTACATTGCGGCACGGGAATTTCGGGACATTATTTTTTCTCGTTATCAGGCAATGTTCAGTAACTTTATGATGAAAATGATGAATATATATATATATATATATATATATATATTTCATTATTTATGATTACATAAATTATTCATACGAAAAGTAGATTAGTAAAGTTAGGTACCTCCATGAAATGTAAACAAAAAGAGCATAGCATGATGAAAAAGACGCCAAACTTGGCGAAAACAAAATTCTATCGTCTAATGTTCATATTATTAAAGAGGAAAGATCAAAGTATTTTGGGGGTATTTTTTTTTACATTTTTTAATCGTTCCTAGCACGTCCGAAATTTTCGTTAAAAATCTTGTTTTTTTTTTTGTCATCAAAACTGACAGATAATCCATCATTTTTTTCCATTTTATAAAAAAGATGAACATCTCACTTTGAAATTCTTTTAAAAATCAATTATCATTTTTTCAAAACTTATTTTAATAAAATCAGAAATTATAATGTTTATTTAAAATATTTTGAACCAAGCTTAACTTAGCTTCTGCGCCGAAAAAAATGTAATTTGAAAATAAAACAAAGCAGGTCATAACCTTTCGCGTCACTTGACAGGTGACGAAAGATATTTTCATGACGTTTAGATAACTTACGGGTGGATTATTCTTTCTACGGATGGAAGGAAGTGAAATTATTTAGATTTAAGTGAACAAATTATTTACCTCGTTATTTTTAAGGAAAACTTTCAGCGCTCTAATTTTTTTTTGTACTTAGCTTTCACCTTTACGTTTACGATGCTTTATAGAAAATATATTATATTATAAAGAAATGAAAAAAATAAGACTGTTAAGAGTGAGATTAAATTTCATAAGGTATCTAATTAATTATAGGTACCTTTCTTATGAAATTTTATCAGAAGTGTACATAAAATACTATAATTTTATGTACATTTATTACATTGTACTGTGTTATTTGTATTTCCATTCATTTTATTATTAATTTTGATATTTCATTCATGGAAAAAATGTCATAACTGAGGTTAATATAAAAATAAGATCATATAAATTTCATAAGATGATACTGATACTTTTAGGTACCCTTCTCAGTTGAAATTGAAAAATCAAATTAACTTCTCCATACGTGTTTTGCAAAAGTAAAGGCCTTAACAGCAGAGAACAATGCTTAACTCAAATAACGCAACTTAATTGTATTCTGGTTGGTCTTCCGTATTTCATAATTACAACCTTATTATAAACACATTTCTTAATTACTGCGGGTCTTCTGATTAGTCAAAACGATACAATTTACAACGCGCTAAAAAGATCTATCTCATAAGGACACTTACGAAAGTGGATGCGGCTTTTAACTAATTTTATAATATTTTAACAACTTAAATGGAAAAATCTATTATAATTAAAGAAATAACAAATAATTGTATTAAAAATTAATTTTTCATCGAAAAAATTTTTTGCTTTCAGAAAATATTGTTCATGTTCATAAAAACAACTAAAAGCAAATAAAAGCATTTGAAATTAAATAATATCTTTGTTTTATTGAGTTTTGTATGTTACAATTCAGAGCTGATTTTCAGGTACGTGGGGTCCAATTAAAAAAAACATGATTTGCATTCCTCAAAGCCTTGTGCTTTTAACTATTGTAATCACTAAACCCGATGCGATCGAATTTCTAGAGTTTTCATAAAATTAGTTAGGGGGGGGGGTAATAAATAAAATAAAAAATTTCTGCCAGGACTTTAATAAAAAAAACATTTATAATAATTTCCAGCATCTATGAATAGTTTCTGAAAGTTACATTAACTTCCGACAATTATTTTTATTTTTGCAAGATTTTCCAAATTAATGTGTGTCATACAAAAAAAACGTACTAAAAATTGTATATGTTATTTTAGCAGTTCCGGTGATACAAAGAGAAACAAGGTTTTTTTTAATCAAAATTTAGAATATTCTAAAAAGAAGTAAAAAATTTTAAAAATAATTTTAAAAAATTTGGATCTTTCGTCTTCATAATAACATAAGCATTTAGACGATAAAATTTTGTTTTCGTCAAGTTTGGCGACTTTTTTTATCATGCTATGCCATATTTTTAGCGCTTTCGTGGAGTTACCTAAGTAAAGTTAATGATATAAAATGGCGAAAAACATCTTCGCGAACAAAATTTGAAAGTTGCATTAACCTACGAATCACTCGATGAATGTTGATACCTGTTTTTAATAACTACAAGTTGTATAAGGTCTTTTTTTAAATCTGCAAGTACTTTCAGCTGTACATACAGCCATCGTCAGGCATGGAAATTAATTTGTTTTTTAGTAAATCCAGGTAGTAGCGGGACACGAAAGATTAAATTTCTAAAAAAAATATTTCAATTCGCATTTAATAAATGTTATAAATCACTACAACAATAGCCATTTTGTGATTTTTATAACATATTTATGTTCTAATTTTCGAATAAATAATTATTCCTGTTTCCCTGACAAATATAATCTCCAACTATTTAAGTGTAATGTCAATCGACATCTCCAGTTGCCTTGATCTATCCACTTCCCTTCTCCACATCCTTTCACCTTTCATTCCTATCTGCTCTCGCTCCAAATCTTCAGTAATCCCCTTGCCTTGATCGATCCACTATCTTTTTCCACATCCTCTCCTTTACCACCTCCAGACCTTCTGTAACCCCTTGCGTACTAGTGGCTTCCAGCCTTGCTTGGGGTGATAAGCTTAAAAAAAAATTGCTCTACTCTGTATTGAGCACTCTTTTAAGAATAGTATTTGTTGGTTATTGGAATTTTTTCCGTATACCCCAATCCTGTACTTGTGTGTGTGTGTGTATATATATATATATATATATATATATATATATATATATGCATGCATGCGTGTGCGTTTTCTTTTGGAAAGTGGTAGGATCATCAAATACGGTGTTCCATGCATAAACTGTCAACTCTGATCATTTATAGTCTTCTATGCTTTCAGTTTCTGTGATTCGTCTCTGGCCTTTTGTCTTCGGGCGAGAGCAGAACAACTCCCTAATCTCTTGTACCTGAGGATTCATCTTTTCCTACGAGCAGCATCAAAGTTCACAGCCTGATGCCTGCTGTAATATGTCGATAGAACGAGGCATTTTTTTTTTTTTTGCAATAACACACAATGTAGACAAAAAGAGAAAACAACTCTTCATCATTTTAGATCTATTAGCTCTAGGACAAAGCGCTAGCGAGACAGCTTTTATCATTCGACTCTGCGTAAAATGAACGCTGCAGCGCGCTGGCAATTTGAAACGCATTTTAAACGTCATTACCGCTCTTCCTTCCATGATGCGCGCATTTGTTTTCTCTGTGTTAGATGCTGTGGGGGCTGCTGTCAATTTCATTGTGCGTTGCACAGTGATAAGAATAAATAAATAAATACAAATATTAGTCTCGCCTTAATGCACGCGATAGTGTCCAAGGAAATCAGGCTATTTTTGTCAGTAACATCAAAGTTCGGTAAACATTGATCACGTGTCACATCTCGTCCTCGTGGAGTGTCGATTACATACGCGAATGACCAGCTTGTAAAATCAAGAATCGAACATCTTGAAATCTAAACGAGAACCGTGTAGATTGTCGAGAATAGTCTAATTCGTGTGGTTATATTTAAATATTTCACAGCTGCTCTATCCGATTGTTGGTGGTTTTTTTTTTAATCTTCAATTTGTCTGCCTGTCACTTGGCAATCTGCACATGTGTACGTCATTAACTGCGTTTGTTATAACTGTAAATTCGGAAGAAGTCTTCAGAACAGTCATTTAGTGAGCAGTCGAAGAACTCCGCCCACAGCGTCCCTGCTGTCCGTTGGTAGGAGTTTGGAGAATGTCAAGCGTTTCGAATAACTGTCAATAACGACAAATTTAAAAGAAAAAAGAATGTCAGTAACAGCTGTCACCACCGCAAGAGATTCCTGTAATAACATGTAAAGTTACTTTGATAAAAATAGCAATTTCCGTGGACCAATTTAAAGGCTGAAAGCGTTATGTGTTTCTCATTTACCAGGTAAAAAAAAAAAAAAAAAATCGGATGCTGATAATAAAGGCGGACAGGACTCCCACCATCCAATACTTGCGTAACAAAATTTTATTCTATTGGATACAATTTTATCCTGTCCTGGGTATGACGATAAACTACGTCCAACAGCAAGGCATCTGATTAGGAGGTTTTGAAGAGCGTGGAACCACCTCTTAATTGCCGGTGTTCCCAGGTTCACCCTGACCCGGGGTGGTAGCACCTGTTAGGGTCCCAGCTATGGGCAAATAGTTAACCCCAAAACTGAAAAGTGTAAAAATAGGTTTTAATATCAGAAATATTTTATAAAAAATTATTACCAGAAAGAAATTTTCGAAGAAAGAAAAAACCAGCAGCAATATGTTTTTGAAAAAACAAAACAAAAAAAAAAAACAAAAAAAACGATTACCAGCAATACGTTTTTGAAAATAACATTAGTAGATGTACAATTTTGAGGAAAAAATATTACCAGAAATAGATTTTTGACAAAACAAAAATATTACCAGGAGAAAAAAAAAGTTGTCGGCTTTAAATGACCCTTTGAGGTTGATATGCCGTAAAATAAAACAAACAAAAACAATTTTATTTTGTCCTGTAATATGCTTAGTAAATGAGAGTAGAGACAGAGGACGAAAAGTGCGACGCTGAGATCCGTAGACGTACTGGGATGGCCAAAGACGCATTCCAAAAGCTAGCCAGCTACAGAAAGATGCTAAGGATATCATGGACCAAGAGTGTGATTAACGATGAGGTTTTGGAGAGGATGCAAACAAGGAGGAAACATTTAACGTCTTTGTTAACAAAGAAAGAAATACTGAGCTGATACGTGATATCAGTCCTCCTTTACGGCAGCGAATGTTGAACGGTCTCCACAAAGATGAAGAGACTCGAAGCTACGATGGTATGGTTCCACAGAAAGATGCTAAGGATATCGTGGACTGAACATGTGAGCAACGATGAGGTTTTGGAGAGGATGCGAACAAAGGAAACTTTTACTTAGCATAAAAAAGAGGCAGCTGCATTTTATGGGACACGTAATGAGAAAGGAGGGCTTGGAAAATCTGGTACTTACAAGGTGGAAAGAGGGACAAGGGAAAGCAACGTACATACTTAAGTGGATGGCAGAACAGGGTTTGGGAGAAATAACAAAAAGACAAAACTTATTGAGATCTACAAGGAGGTGGAGAACCATGATCGCCTACGTCCTGGGACGCGGCTTGTAAAAGAAGTAGTAAAAGAAAGTAACAGGGATTATTAACTGTAAGAAGACAAAATACATGGTTGTCAGCAAAAGAGACGGACCAGTGTATCAGCTACATATTGGAAACAGAAGATGGAAAATGGTACACAGAAAGACGAAAGATGTCTTTCTGAAACTAAGCAGCATATTACGAAACAATATAATGAACACTATTTTTCTACGCAATTTTTCCCCTTAGTCTTTTTTCTGCCATTCATTCACATTACCATTTAACTCGGTTAAATAGAATTCCCTCGGCTTCTCTTGTTGCTACTTTTTCCAAGCATGTCTTTTCTCATACGTTCCGGAAATATCAATATCTGTCTATATCTCTGAGATGCAGTATTATGATACTTGTATTATTTACATTATTCAGACCGTTAATCATATTCACGACGTTTCGACCGTGGTACGCTCCGTCCTTCTTCAGGCTATTGGAATTTCGAAAGGAACCCTTTATTTCGTCCACCGGGGTAGATTGTTCTAGTTCATGCCATGTCCGGATGTTATTTACTTCCCTTTCACTCATCACTGCTGTGTCCTGGTATTGAACTCACAATTTCTTTGGGTCTAACCAACGTCTTTATCCACTGGGCCATGTGTCTTTAACGACATCTGTGTATTAATTTCTGGAACTTATAAACCTAATGTCTCCGTAATCATTCAACGTTGTGAATATGCGAATGAAGATGAGGATAACCGTATAAATAATGTAAATAATACAAGTAACCGGAAACATCATTTGTTTCTTTTTTTTTAACATTATCCTTCTAGCATCAATTTTTCCTTAAACCTTCCTCTTTATACACATGCATTGGCCATGGTATTCTTAACCTCTGTTAGTAGAACCTAAGTCTGTTGTTGTTGTTCTTAGTAGACAATCCATCACTGCCATATGGAATATTAGAGCTGATTCCTCTCAGAATTTCTGGGATAAGGACTTATCATAAGGACTCTTGTTCCACATATTTGTTAAATAAATACGATATGGGATTCATTAATAAAGAATGACAGCAAAGCTTCAAGAGCAGTAAATCAAAGAGGGGGGGAGCTCAGTGAATGCAGTCAAGTGTGACAAGTATCAGAAGTATCAGCAGTAGGCAGATTATGTTTAAGGTTGCAAGTTCTACACTCGGTATTGTCCCACGGGACAATAGCCTAGTGGACCAAAGTGTTGCTTCGTGAATTTGGGTTCAATGTAAAGAACTAAACCAAATATCACAAAACACGAACAATCTCCACTCGAAGATTAATCGGATGAAGGCTTGAAGTCGCAATGACCGAAGCTCTGATGATAAAAAAAAATGAGACGAGGACAACGGTTCGAGTTTAAATAATTAGGATAGATTTTACAATGGGAGATATTGGACTAAATATTCACTCAAAATTACTAAATTTTTTTTTCAGAAAGGTTCTCTTTATTCATCAAGTGAGTGTTAATAGTGAGCCACTCAAGCAGAATCTTACTATTGTATAAAGAGTCGATGCTCATATTTATTGCCTTGTGCCAGTCTAAGTTAAACTTAATAAATAGCTACAGATGAAGATAATTCCGAAAAATCGTATTTTCTGTTTTCTTAATCATGTTAAACCGTCTAATTAAATTGAGTCTGTTCCTAATAACGAATTATATTTTAAATAATATTCTAGCATTATATCACCGCTACAGGAGTGGTTACATGATAGCATGCTCTTGTGGTAAACAATGTAGTTTCCCTCGGATATATTTTCTTCGAGAATTTAAAAAAAATAATTTGGGGGCCGAAGAAATGTACTGGATAGATTTCTTTGTTTCATAAGTTTGATGTTAGTTATCTCTGTTGTCTGCAGCAAAGACAGAGAATCAAGGTAACTTTAATTTCTTTTGTGTATATTCACACAGGAAAATACCATATTTTGATTTCGGTATACAAAACCAGTAAACAGAAACCAATACTGGTCAAACTATTTCACTAGCTACTTCAAGTAAATGACTTGAAGTAGCTCGGGAAATAGTTTGACCAGTGGCCATTACCGCTAATCAATGTCCGAATCTAGGCGAAAGCCAGTTTTCAATATCGATTTTTCTAGGCAGATAAGCCTCTAACAATGTAACAGATTAATTTCACAGTATTTTTCCCACTCTATCGTCTCTAGATTAGGCCCGGTAAATATCAAAGGTCGGCGCGCAATATAGATTCGAAGATTCGAGTTCAAATTTCAGGTTCGTCTGTTGAGTTCACTTTCGGTTACATGTCTTTGAAGAGCATTAATCCGTTTTTTTCCTCATTAGCTATATGTTAATTAGCAGGCTAGACAGAATTCTTTAGTCTTGGATAGAAACCAGTCTAAGAGAATGAAGATTGAGTTCTAGACCGTGGAGGAGACAACAAGAAACCTATATTTTCCAAGAATTCAGGATAGTTTACAAATCATAAAAGGAATCTGTGGAGTAATTATCACCCATGTCCTAACAACAAAAAAATAACACATAGATTTAACACAGTTTATTTTCACCATAAATTGTTAAGACAATTTAAAGTTTTTTTATTCCAACATCAATTATTAAAACACAAGTTAAAATCATTTATTCATCATCAATTATTAAGAGAAGTCTGAATATTTTAAGCGCTTCACGCATAACAGTTACTGCAAATCTCAAACTTGCCCTTGGGCATGATTCTCTTGCCAATACACTTTAGGTACACCAATTGAAGACAACATTCACAGACCACAAAATCCATGAGGTTCAAGGCCTGTCGACACAACTCGCACAACCACTGAACTGACGATATCATGGCCGCATAAACATGTTTGAGTTGTAGGAATTGTTCTCTTTTTTATCCCCCACAACTGCACATAATCTCCAACACTGACATCTATGTCAGTACTGAATGTATATTGTTTTAATATATATATATATATTAGAAACTGAGGTCCTCGCTAGGTTAGATAATCGTTATTTTTTATATTATGTTTATATTAGATTTGTAACCTGTTGTCGATATTACCTTTGTCAAATTTTCTTGATTACGCAGCGGCCCTTTTAAACGCCATTCGCTTTTTGTTCCCCCACCACACCTCCTCCCACCTCTTTTTCTCCTTTTCCTCTATTTCTCTCATCTTCTGAACTTTAAGATTATATCGTCTATTGTGTGTGTATGTCACCAAGAAATGTATACACTTTTCTGGTGTATCTTTGGACATTTGAAAATATGCATATTTTTCTCGCTTAAACCGTCTTTCACCCCCCTCTTTAAAACTTCTCTCTGTTAGTTCTTAGTCACCCTTCATCTTTCGACCTTCCTGTTCTTCTCTCGTCTGTTACCCCTCTCTATAGATCTCATTTACTCTAGCGTTCGTCCCACAATCTCATACATACACTCTCACTAAATTTTATTTATTTTTTTCCCGGAGTTGTTTTTTCTGTTTTCTTTCTGAATTTCTAGGTCTGATGAATTGGATCGTTTTCACGATTCCAATGGAATAAATTATGACCATGGAATATTAGTGTTTAAGTCTATTTATATATATATATATATATATAGTAAAATCGGTAT
>OZ038487.1:20727988-20755488 GCA_964036315.1 Acanthosepion esculentum
CTTTCTGTCTCTCTCTCTCTCTTTTTCTCTTTCTGTCTCTCTCTCTCTTTTTCTCTTTCTGTCTCTCTCTCTCTTTTTCTCTTTCTGTCTCTCTCTCTCTTTTTCTCTTTCTGTCTCTCTCTCTCTTTTTCTCTTTCTGTCTCTCTCTCTCTTTTTCTCTTTCTGTCTCTCTCTCTCTTTTTCTCTTTCTGTCTCTCTCTCTCTTTTTCTCTTTCTGTCTCTCTCTCTCTTTTTCTCTTTCTGTCTCTCTCTCTCTTTTTCTCTTTCTGTCTCTCTCTCTCTTTTTCTCTTTCTGTCTCTCTCTCTCTTTTTCTCTTTCTGTCTCTCTCTCTCTTTTTCTCTTTCTGTCTCTCTCTCTCTTTTTCTCTTCTGTCTCTCTCTCTCTTTTTCTCTTTCTGTCTCTCTCTCTCTTTTCTCTTCTGTCTCTCTCTCTTTTTCTCTTTCTGTCTCTCTCTCTCTTTTTCTTTTTCTGTCTCTCTCTCTCTCTTTTTCTCTTTCTGTCTCTCTCTCTCTCTTTTTCTCTTTTCTGTCTCTCTCTCTCTCTTTCTCTTTCTGTCTCTCTCTCTCTCTTTTCTCTTTCTGTCTCTCTCTCTCTCTTTTTCTCTTTCTCTCTCTCTCTCTCTCTTTTCTCTTTCTCTCTCTCTCTCTCTCTTTTTCTCTTTCTCTCTCTCTCTCTCTCTTTTTCTCTATTCTCTCTCTCTCTCTCTCTTTCTCTTTCTCTCTCTCTCTCTCTCTTTTTCTCTTTCTCTCTCTCTCTCTCTCTTTTTCTCTTTCTCTCTCTCTCTCTCTTTTTCTCTTTCTCTCTCTCTCTCTCTCTCTTTTCTCTTTCTCTCTCTCTCTCTCTTTTTCTCTTTCTCTCTCTCTCTCTCTTTTTCTCTTTCTCTCTCTCTCTCTTTCTTTTTCTCTCTCTCTCTCTCTCTTTTTCTCTTTCTCTCTCTCTCTCTCTCTTTTCTCTTTCTCTCTCTCTCTCTCTTTTTCTCTTTCTCTCTCTCTCTCTCTCTTTTTCTTCTCTCTCTCTCTCTCTCTTTTCTCTCTCTCTCTCTCTCTTTTCTCTTTCTGTCTCTCTCTCTCTCTTTTTCTCTTTCTGTCTCTCTCTCTTTTTCTCTTTCTGTCTCTCTCTCTTTCCTCTTTCTGTCTCTCTCTCTCTTTTTCTCTTTCTTTCTGTCTCTCTCTCTCTTTTCTCTTTCTGTCTCTCTCTCTCTTTTTCTCTTTCTGTCTCTCTCTCTCTCCTTTTTCTCTTTCTGTCTCTCTCTTCTCTCTCTTTTTCTCTTTCTGTCTCTCTCTCTCCTCTCTTTTTCTCTTTCTGTCTCTCTCTCTCTCTCTCTTTTTCTCTTTCTGTCTCTCTCTCTCTCTCTCTTTTTCTCTTTCTGTCTCTCTCTCTCTCTCTCTTTTTCTCTTTCTGTCTCTCTCTCTCTCTCTCTTTTTCTCTTTCTGTCTCTCTCTCTCTCTCTCTTTTTCTCTTTCTGTCTCTCTCTCTCTCTCTCTTTTTCTCTTTCTGTCTGTCTCTCTCTCTCTCTCTCGTATATAACAGGAGTAGATGGGTTCGCATATTGCCCGGTTCACAATCCTCACCGGTCTTTTGAACAGTAGTAGAGGTTTATACTTATTTCCTGTTTAGGATTGGGTTTCCAGTTACTTCTAAAGCAGGGGTCGGCAACCTTTAGCCGGACAGCCATGCAGTATCTCGAAGGAAGGCCATGATATCAAATGAACTAAAATAAATCGTCTCGACCTCAGACCACTTTGTTCTGGAGGTTTAAAGAAAAAAACAATTAAGTTAATGTTATATTATTTATACAAGGTTCCTTAATTTATTACATGAGTAATCATAGGATAACAACTAACACAATCCAGTTGGGTTGGCGGACCGGACAAAAGTCTTTCGCGAACCGGATGTGGCCCGGAGTTAGGGAGTTGCCGACCTCTATTCTAAAGCATATTGTGGAGATGATTTCTTGCTTTAAACCTTCAAAAAACTTATTTGCGGTTTCAGGTGACACAAATTTATGATGCCGTGTTTTAGAATGGAAAAGGATATCGGTTTTATTTGGGAAAAGATAAAGTAATTCTTTATTTTCCTTTCCACGGAAGGAAATGTGACCAAAGGAACATTCAATATGGAAGTGACAAATAGAAAATAAAAAGAATAAAACAAATAAAGAAAAATTTAAAAAAATAAGTGATTGCTGCTTTACCCGAATTCGAACCTGTACTCTTGAGTTAGTAAATCTGTGTATGGCAAAACTCTTAAAAGGCTGTTACTAAGTTCCAAGATAATTGATTTATGAATCCTCTCGCCGTTGTTTAAACTAACTTTTCTTTTTGTTTGATTTTCAACAGACCTTCGTTAAAAAAAAGTTTTATTATTTTATTATTAAATTATTTAAACAAGGTCTCTTATTTTACTGTATAAATAACAGAATAACAACTAATACAAAAAAAATACAAATTCGTTAGTACAATGAAATACACTTAGAAATGGCAAATTATTTAATGAAAGGCATGTCTTTGCATATTGTTCGGTAACTTCTCCACATATAAATATTTGTCTGAGCAAAACATCATCCCGGTGGTTTATCACCCAACCTTGTTCTCAAACGACTTTTAGTAGATTTCTTTTTCGAAAAAAGTTGTTCACAATCATATGTACTTCCCAATAAAGATACCATAATTTTCACATTAGTCAATAAGCCTTTACATTTTCCGCTGGGCAAAACATATTTCTTGTAGAAGTCAGAGGATTTGGAATGAAATTTTGATTTAAAAAATATTCGTCGCATTGTAAGTCAATTAACTCCAACTGATTTTTTTCTGCCACTTGATCCACAAATGAATTAGATAATTAGTGTACAGGTGTAAAGTTCGCGGGTCGTATGTATGTCGAAAATTGTCGACATCTGTTGTAAAGTCTACCATAGCTCTATACCCCTAACGCTTGTCCTTTCCTGACCACATATAACTCCACCTAATAACCATCTACCTTGAGTGTGTCTTTTGCCTTGTGTTGGATGAACATTAGTAAATATATATATGTACTCAGGCAGGAATTCTGTTTTAAACATGTTTTATTAAGTAGAACGAACAAGAAATGTCTGTTAAGTCATTTATTGGGTTTCTCCAAGTGTCGAATAATATGCCGTTTGTTGTCGAGTGGCGATGTCTCGACTTCTATCTCCTTTAAAAGAAAATGAACAACGATGGTCGCCAATACTCAGAACATTGCACACAATTTCAGCAAGCTTCATTTACAAATTTCCATTCGACATCAAACGACTTGACAGCAGAAGTTCGCCAAAATGCTATTCTTTATCTATTTTAAATCATTTAGCCCAACCCTCTACAACAACTACGGACTATCTTGCTCAGAACACACCACCACTGATACGTCCACATGGTTAGCCCCTACGACTCTAACTGGTTACAGGACTCGAGATCATGATCGAATCATATATAATATAGATCCGCTTACATTTATGAGAATCTCATTGATTTCAATATATGAGGGGTCCATCAGTCCAGTTTTGAATTGAACCGCTAGACTACCCACACAGTTAATTTGGTTATGGTAGGGTGAAGGCTTGCGTGGAATAAACCCCGCTTTTCGGAAGAAATGATAAGAGAAATGGTGCCGTCTGCAACGAAATCTCCTAGCAGTCCTCTTCAGGCTTCACCAAAAGTCCAAGAGATCCAAGTTTGTAGCCATAGAAATATGCATGACGAAATATGTTTGAACCTGATATTACCCACAATATCAAAATTATATTGCCAATATTAAAATATCGTCATATGATTGGCATCACTTTATCAATCTATTTCCCACCAGTACCTGCAGTTAGCATTCGCAACCAGATAAATATAAAGAAATACTAAATCCTTCCCTCATTTTAGCTTTGTATTCTGATGGCCAAGGACACATTCCAAAATCTGGGCAGGGTATTGCGAGACAGGAGGATTTGTTTGGTAACAAAGAAATGAATACTGAGCTGTTACGTGACATCTGTCCTCCTTTACAGTAGCACGATTTGTTGGAGGATTTCCTCAAAGATGAAGAAGAGACTAGAGGCGACCGAGATGTGGTTCTACGGAAGGATTCTAAGGATATCATGGACCGAGCGTGTGAGCAACGATAAAGTCTTAGAGAGGTTGCAAACAAGGAGGAGGCTTATACTTAGTATCAGGAAGCGTCAGCTGTAGTTTCTGGGACACAATGATGGAGCGCCTGGAGAATCTGATACTCACGGGTCGAATAGAGGGAGAGAGAGAGACGAGGGAAAACAACGCGTGACATACCTGGCGGACTTAAGCAAGTGAATGACAGAACGTGATCTGGGGGAGGAAGCAGATGGAAGGAACTTGAGGGCTGCAATGGATAGGCGATCATGGCTCTCCAACTCCCTCTATGTCCTGAAAGGACATGACACATAAAAAGAATGTACGAACATTATTATTAATATTGACTATTGAATCAAAAGCCTCATCTCGTTGAAATAATGTTTCTTGTACGACCACCGAAGTTAAGCAACGTCGAGCCTGGTCAGTAGCGAGATGGCTAACCGCTTGGGAATACTAGTTACTGTAAGCTTGGATGTGAGGGTGGTGTAATTGATAATGGTTCAGAATTGTTAATCGGAGAGCCGAGTTCCAATTTCCGTTGGGTCTGTTATATTCACTTACGTACAAATAACCTTGGGAAAGGCATGAATCCGCCTCCTCTCCTCTCAGCTATGAGTTAATTAGCATAAACTTGTAGCAGTAAAACCATTATTCGCTCAAAAAAACAAAAAGAAAAGAATTCTTACAATCAAAAAATATTTTCTGGCTTTAAATAACCTGCAACGTTTGATCAGCCATAGAAGATAAAACGATCATTCAAAATGCTGAATCAAATGTACAAAAAGGAGAAGTGTTTATATTAAAATAAGCAAATGGGGTGAAATTGTGTGTGTGTGTATTTAGGCAGCAATTCTTCATTTTAAAATCAAATTAATTATCTATTAAAACCTACGCACACACTCAAAATGAAAAAAAATAAAATCATCCTTGATAATGGCTAAAAGTATAGCCGAAAGCGTTCGGAATTATAGAACATTTGGACAATTTCTACACACACTGTGTCCCAAAAAGAAAGCACTTGTTCGAACACAAGAAAAATAAAAAGTATCTGTCTATATTTCTGATATGAGGTATTTTTTTTGTTTAAGCTTTTAACCCTAAGCAAGGCTGGAAGCCACTAGCACGCAAGGTGTTACAGAAGATTTGGAGCGAGAGCAGATGGGAGTGTTAGAGGAAAGGATGTGGAGAAGGATAGTGGATAGATCAAGGCAAGGGGTTACAGAAGATTTGGAGCGAGAGCAGATAGTGTTAGAGGAAAGGATGTGGAAAAGGGTAGTGGATAGATCAAGGCAACTGGAGATGTCGATTGACGTTACATTTGAATAGTGGAATATTATAGTTGCCAGGGAAACAAGAATAAGGAAGGGAGTTCCACAGGTGAGAGGTGCGAGATATGAAGCTATTGGAGTAGAAGAGACAGTGAAAGGGTGGGAGCGGGATGCCAGCCTCGTAGGTCGCTTGAATTCATGAAGCCTGGGAACCAGCGAAAGCAGCTCATCGGATCAATTACCGTGAAAGTATTCGTAAAAAAGACATAGCGAGGCGACGGCGCGTCTGTGAGAGAGCGACTGCAGACGAGATAACAGATCAGGGCCAATTACGTTGCATGTACACTATTTGGACTATTGCCCTCATCTTTGTCGCCATATTTATTACAACGTTTCGGCCGTTGTACGCTCCAGCCTTCATCATGTGATTGGAATGTCGAACTGAACCCTTTATTTCGCTCACTGGGGTAGACTGTTCTAGTTCCACGTGCCATGTTTAATTGATGTCAGTTACCTCCTGTTAATTCCCCTCTCCAAGTTCTCCACTGTCTCAATCAGGTACTGAACTCACTCTTTGGGTCTTGTCACTGGATCTAACCAACTCCTTTATCCACTGTGCCATGTGTCCCTGAGCTTAATGGTAATACATTGTCTGTCGTTTTTAATGAATTATAATAGAGAGGAGTGTGTGTATGCATATTTTCTCAAATCTTTTTATGTTTATGTCGATATGCTCCGCAAGAATTCGGAGACCGCATTCTACGAAATAGGTTTATCGAAGATAAAAAAGAAAATTGATAGTGATATTAATTAGGCTTACGTCCATACCACGTTCGAACATAGGTTCTCGTCCCAATCACGTTAAGCAACGGTGACTTTAGTCATTACGTAGATGAGTGACCGCTTTGGAATAGCACCTGCTGTGAGTCTTTACACGCATGCATTAAGGCCAGCGCGGTAGGGTAATGATCTCTGACAAGATGATTATAGAAGCTCTGAGTGCAGTTACTTTGAGCGATGTACGAAGTGTCTAGTGACACACGGGGAAACGATGGGTGGCATGACAGTCTTAGGTAAAATATTAAAAAATTTTATATAAATATTATATATACAGGGTGCGATGGGTAATTTGTCGCCATTGTATATTTTTAATTTCGCACATGCGCATTGTTCTTGATTTTGTCGACTGCACAGTATAGCTAGGCACCGTCTCTGCGAAAAAGAGTACCATGACGCAATTCACTCCGCCAGGAATTTGGAAACGGCATGCTGTATCGCTTCGTATTCTCCCCGGAAGCTCAAATACGAACATTTCAAGTGTTTGGGTGTTAATCTGAGGACATTGCTAAGGATTCGGAAACGTTGGATGAGTCTAATGATGATTACGGAAGTTTTTGGAGTGATCACTAGTGATGGCAACGTTATGCTTTCATTTATCTTCCCCCAGACTCAACACGGGGGCCTACATCAAGTGCCTTGAGGATGTAGTGCTACCCTGGGCCAGGAGAGTGGTTGCTGGAAAACTGTCTGGCAACAGAACTCTACACCGTGCCACACAAGTCGGAGAACGCAGTCATAGCTGTCAGGCAATTTCTGCGCCCACATCACCCCTTACATCTGGCTACCTAACTCCCCAGACTGTAGCCTCCTTGAGTATTATGTGTAGGGCGCAGTTGAGCGAGAGACCAATATAACTCATTGTAACACCAAAGATTAACTGAAAACAAGGATTATGACAGTCTTCACCAACTTAAACAAGAGGACCGTCCAGAAGAGTTGAAGGAGATTTCGAAGTCGTCTGGAGGCTGTGATGGAAGCCAATGGCGATTTTATTGACTAAATTTACTCTTTATTATTTCAAGATATTTTTGTGTAAGTTTGATAAATAAATCTGTTAAAATGGGATGGCAGTGTTATTTTCATTTTTGCGTAATTTAGAAAACAATTTATCTATAGCACCACATACATACACACACACACACACACACACACACACATATATATATATATATATAATGCACGTTGGCGTAATGGATAATGGTTTTAATTTCTTTTCATTAACTTACGCGCAAATAAGCTTTTGAACGGTATTAATCTGTTTCTTCGTGGATTAATTCTTTTTGTCAACCATTCTAGGAGAAGGTTAAACTCTGAATTCAAAACCCGAGGAGAGTTGTTTGGAGACCTTAGGGCTCACTGTACACTCGTTCTCGATATTCGGTCCTTTTTAAAAGTGTTGTTGGTCATGCACCAGCCTTCACCAGTATAAACAGTGCGGATATTTTGACTGCTTAGTTAAAAAAAATGAGATGTCAGCAGCATGTTCCCTTTCCACACTTGATGCTTTTACTTGTGATGACTTTTAAGGTCAGCTTGAGACATATCGGACCAGGAACATCACCCCTTGAGAAGGTTGCAGTAATATTACCTCGGTGTTTCTCCTTTTATAACTGGTAGATGTTCAGTGCCTGATCCCACAAACAATTATAATTTTATGTACATGTTCTTGTTAGGTTTTGCTTATGTTTATTCATGTACCTCAACAGTTTTTCTTCACTTTCCAAGAATCGCTATGCAGTTGGCTGTACATTATTTTCTGTTGGTACGATGTAATCCAGTAATCCACATGGTCGGTTAATCGGCGAATAAGCGGATGATGTCTAAGTACGAAGCAGGATGAAAAACTAAAGCCGTCAACGGGGGATCAACGACCAAGTAACACTCAAATTATGCGTGGACGTAGAAATACACACTGATAAATACATAGCAATTAAAGGACTTTTCCATCCGATACTATTTCAAACTAGTAGATATCCCATTTCTTTTTTTTTAAACAGTGAAATGTGTCTCGTAACAGAAATCTGAGAACCCACTTTCAAGTCCAGTGTGCTTTATCATTGAGCCAAGGGAAGTCATCACAGCAAAACAAATCAAAGCTCAGTTACCCTACTCAAGAAATGCACATCACTCGTAGAGACTTCTCAACATCTATATATGCTAACTTTATTTTCGTACCCGAAATAAAATAAATTTTAAGTACCATATTTTTTGGACTATAAGATGCACCCACACTTTGGCATGGAATATTTCAGAAAGAAAAGGCACTCATCACAATATAAAAAAAAATTCAAAATTATAACCTTACCTTTATGTAATATTCTCACTAACCATTAAGATATACTTACAGTATTTGCACAAATTATACTACTAATACTTTTTTTAATAGGTTTAATGACCAGGACATTTTTTTTTTTTTTTTTTTTGGAAAAGAAGAATTTTAGTACATTTCATCATGCCTTTTATTGAAAATTGTTTTAGTTGTTTTTCAGGGAGAAACATCTGCACATACAGTAAATTAAGAGCTACAAAGAAATCTACTGGTATCAGTGAACACTGGTATATATGGTAATAGGCAACAAAACTGCTTTGGTACTTGTTGGTAAATGAAGTCCCATACCATACATGCAGAAAAACAATTTTCAATACCTGCATATCAACAGAACACACACAAAGCAAGCAGCACTATACCAGTGAAAGCAAATATTTCTGTAAAATCTGGTATTTCTACAAAACAATCGGCGAAATATTGTACAATTCCATGAATTTCTTTAATTTTTTTTTATCGGGGATGAATTTTTCAGAGATCTTTTTATTGATATCATTTTTGTTCATTTCCAGGATTCCTAGTTTCAGAATTAAGCTCTATGCTTGCATTGATTCATAGTGAACCCCAATTTTTTTTTTCGCGGTCTACTCACACGTGAAACATTAAATATATCATTGTAATGTTATATGCACAAAAGTTGACATAGTTTCATATTAATCATCTGTGAGACCCTTTTTAGCCTTCATGGCCCGAAGAGTAACTCGTTGCACCTTATCGCGCTAACGTTTTCTGCTGACATGAAGTGGAAAAATCATATTGAATCAATTGCTCGGTCTGGAGCTAGAAAATTTTGTTCCCTGTGTCTTGATAGATTCCAGAGAGAAAAATTGTCTATCTTACATATTTATAAGTCTACCATTCATCCTTGCTTTGAATATTGTTGTCACATCTGGTCTGATGCTCCTGCTATATATTCAGGGATTCTTGATAAAATTCAAAGAATCTGCAATATTATTGGTCCTGACCTGGCATCTCAGCTTCAGTCACTTTCCCACTGCCATAACATAGCTTCCCTGTGCCTTTTCAATAAATATTTTCATGGTCATTGTTCTGATGAATTTTGCTCTGTGGTACCTAGACTTTATAAATTTAAGTACAGTACTAGATTGGCAACTAGGTCTCATTATTCTGCAGTTGAACTGGGTATATGTAACTGTAAGTTCTTTGCTAAAATGCTTCCTTTCTCGTCTGTGAATATCTGTTCCGGCTTCTTGATTTCCAGTCAACTTTGATCTTCAAATATTTAAATGCAATATGAACTGTTATCTACCATTTGCTTGATTTCTCCTCTTTTTTTGTTCTGTCCTTAATGTTTTTGTTTTTCTTATTCTTTCACACTCAGTAACCCATTGTTTTATCGGCTTCACCAAACAATCTTCAGGCGGTCAGGAAGAATAGTAGAATTCTCCTATCCTTCCTAAAACCCAAAAATATAAATATTTTTTTTTTAAATAACTTGTACTCTTACCAATCAAATTCAAAGTAGAAATTATTTTCTATGGCCACCGGAAAATATTTGAGATTTAATGTCTACATTTCTGGGATGAGGGGTTATCATTATTTACGCGATTTGCATGCGTCGTAATGAGCTCGTCGTCGTTTTATTATTATCGCAACATGCGTCCTATTGTCCCGCCCTTGTTGCTGTTGTCGCAACATGCGTCCTATTGTCCCGCCCTTGTTGCTGTTGTCGCAACATGCGTCCTATTGTCCCGCCCTTGTTGCTGTTGTCGCAACATGCGTCCTATTGTCCCGCCCTTGTTGCTGTTGTCGCAACATGCGTCCTATTGTCCCGCCCTTGTTGCTGTTGTCGCAACATGCGTCCTATTGTCCCGCCCTTGTTGCTGTTGTCGCAACATGCGTCCTATTGTCCCGCCCTTGTTGCTGTTGTCGCAACATGCGTCCTATTGTCCCGCCCTTGTTGCTGTTGTCGCAACATGCGTCCTATTGTCCCGCCCTTGTTGCTGTTGTCGCAACATGCGTCCTATTGTCCCGCCCTTGTTGCTGTTGTCGCAACATGCGTCCTATTGTCCCGCCCTTGTTGCTGTTGTCGCAACATGCGTCCTATTGTCCCGCCCTTGTTGCTGTTGTCGCAACATGCGTCCTATTGTCCCGCCCTTGTTGCTGTTGTCGCAACATGCGTCCTATTGTCCCGCCCTTGTTGCTGTTGTCGCAACATGCGTCCTATTGTCCCGCCCTTGTTGCTGTTGTCGCAACATGCGTCCTATTGTCCCGCCCTTGTTGCTGTTGTCGCAACATGCGTCCTATTGTCCCGCCCTTGTTGCTGTTGTCGCAACATGCGTCCTATTGTCCCGCCCTTGTTGCTGTTGTCGCAACATGCGTCCTATTGTCCCGCCCTTGTTGCTGTTGTCGCAACATGCGTCCTATTGTCCCGCCCTTGTTGCTGTTGTCGCAACATGCGTCCTATTGTCCTGCCCTTGTTGCTCATATCGCAGCAAGCCTCATATTGACCTCATCGTTGTTTTGCTGTTTTCGCAATATGCGTCGTATTGTCTCTGGCTTTGTTGCTGTTGTCGCAACATGCATCCTGTTGTCACCGCCTTTGTTGCTGTTGTCGCAACATGCGTCCTGTTGTCACCGCCTTTGTTGCTGTTGTCGCAACATGCGTCCTGTTGTCACCGCCTTTGTTGCTGTTGTCGCAACAGGCGTGCTATTGACCTCGTCGTTGCTGCTGCCGCAACATGCGTCCTATTGTCCTCGCCCTTGTTGCTGTTATCGGAACATGCGTGCTATTGACCTCGTCGTTGTTGTTGCTGTTGTCGCAACACGTGCTCTATTGTCCCCCGCCTTAGTTGTTGTTATCGTAGCAAAGATTAGAACAATAGTCCACATGTCAAAGATTTCAAGCGTTGAAAGCAGATCTAGATATGATGAAAGATAATGACACCAATGCGTGCTCGAACACAAATTAGCATCGATATTAATGCCGGCTTGGCAAAGGTTATGCACTTTTTAAAAAATTATCTTTGCTGGGAATGGAGAAAATCTGTTTTATTATTACTCCTACTACAACAACGCCAACACATTCGTTTGTTAAATACAACACCAATGCATATTATGGTTTCAGTAAATTTAGTCCGCGCACAAGAAGTTTGTTGTGGCTTCTGCTTAAAACTAATCTGTCGGAATCATATGACGTTGAATCTTAAATATTTCTAGATGACTATAGAAAACGACGTTGTGTTGAATAAAACAGATTCAAAATTTCTCTAGTTTTACGAAAGTTTTTCTGTCTTAAAAACGGATGTACTTTTTATAGGTCATAAGGTACATCTGAAGCGGGTACTGGAATTTTCTTTTTTTTTTTTTTTTTTTTTTACAAGATTTAACAAACGAATGTTTTGGCGTTGTTGTTGTACTAGGAATAATAATAAAAACAGATTTTCTCCATTCCCAGCAAAGATGGGTTGTTTTTTTTAGTGCATAACCTTTGCCAAGCCGGCATTAATATCGATCTAGATCTTGGTAGAGTAGAGATATTTTCATCATCTCCTGTGTGTAAGCAAGAGACACTCAGAAACTAATGCCGCCTATTTAATTTTATGGAAAGAAAAACAGATACAAAAATCATTACAACACCGTTGGATATATCATATTAACCAGAAAGTAGTATTTTCCTCATTTATTCTAAACAATGTTGTCAAGAAAATGTTGTCCACGTAGTCGATCTATTATCGATTGACACGTGTCATGCCAAAATCCGCAGTCGCCACGAGTGCAACACATTACCCATCGCCTAACTGTGGTCACGTCAACTGTTTTATTTCCATCAACGTTCAACAAGTATCGATGAATATCAACGAGTGCAATTTTTTTTTCATGGAGGAATTCGGTAATTTTTTTCGTACCAGATAATATTTTATGAGAGTGACAATTAGCTGCTAAATTGGCAAGAAGGTACTGACTTGCCATCAACCTCCATGGCCATTGACCAACATCGGAGTGACTAATATATATATATATATATAGATAGATAGATAATACTAAAATTATTGATAAACATATAGACATTAGACGTCTTAAAATCTTAGAAGCACTACATATTAAAAGCAAAAGACCTCTTATTAATCGCATAGATTACAATATTTCTGGAAACATCCTTCAATGTTTATAATATATTTCTACACAATTAGATACACCACATAACCATTTCCTTTGAACTTTTAAAATTTCATAACGTATTCGATCTTTTGGCTTGTATAATAAAAAAATCTTTTTCACGCCTTCACATGATTAAAAATCTTCGCCATGCACGTGATAACATCATCGCGTCTTTTGAAATTAAGATGATTTTGTAACGTTTATTTAGTTTGTTAAAAAAATAAAATGTAGCAACATGATTCCGCTACAAGACAATTTGCAAATGTTTTAAAAAATTTGACTCTACATATAAGACACTGTTAAAAAATTTTGACCCTGAAGATGAACAATGATCTTCGAAAGTACTCGGTTATCTTACGGACAATATTTACTTCAATATAATTTTCAAATAAAAAGTCTCATTAGAAAATATGAGAAAATTCAAAAGAGAATATGCAGGATTATGTTGTCTTTGACATTCAACACAACATGTTTAAAATATATATATCATGAGCCGTTACTTCTCAGCCGTTATTTTCTCTGATAACCCCTTCACGTAAGGCAGACAGACAGTTTTCTGCGTTTTGTTGTCCTCCTCTTGGACCCACCTATCCCAGTTTTAGGGGACTGCTGCCATGTACCTAGGGTAGTTGTTACGTTTTAGGCTACTACTCATACTGACCAATTCTTTTATCTGATAACCCCTTATGTGAAGGGGTTATCAGAGAAAATACAAAGGATCTGCGGTCCATATAACATCAGGACAACCTTCAAAAGCTGGACGACACTTCGCAGATATCTCTCCCGAGTAAGACCCCCCCCACACACACACACACACAGAGGAGAACCTGACTAAAGACTGTGTGTACGCTATCCCGTGCAGATGCGAAAAGAAATATAAAGGGGAGACAGGCCGCCCCACTTAAGGTAAGGCTTCAGGAACACCAGAAAGCTGTAACACGAGGGGAAGTGGAAAAAGCAGGCGTGGCTGACCACATATGGAGAGAAAAGGGAGATCACCGCCCTCTGTGGGATCAGGTTGATATCTTAGACAAAGAACACCATTGGAAAATTCGTAAACTTAAGGAATCAGCACATATGCTAGGGCACAAAAATTTCCTGAGTCGACCAAGCATGAATATAATAGTGGAACCAGTAATAAGGAGTGCCAGAGAAAAATGATAACAAAAACAAAAATTGCAATATGAGATTTGGTAAAAAAAACATGCAAAAATTGCAATATTTTAATGTTGATGGCCTTCAAAACCTGAAGGTTCTTTTTACTGCGTGTATGTGCGAGTAATATTGTGTTATAAACAAAATTACACTTCAAATTAGTCACAACACATTACATTGCATCTAGCCATTAGTTCTGTTGTAATACTTCGGTCTATCGCGTGGTATGATGTCATAGAACTGCATCTTGAACTTACGATCTGTGTTTGCTATTTATATATACTAGTATAGAAAAAGATCTTAAAGAAATGGTGATTCCCGATAAGGATCAAACACACACATACACGTTGGGACGGGTAAATTGTCACCATTTTATATTTTTAATTTCCCGTGTACGCATTTATCTTTTCATTTTTATTTTTATTTTGTTGACTGTACAGTATAGTAGGGTAAGTTGGGTACCATCTGTGAGAAAAAGAGCACCATGACGTAATTCACTCCGCCAGGAATTTAGAAACGGTATGCTGCACTGCTTGGCATTCGCGCCAGAAGATCCAATACGACCATTTCAGAGTGTTTGGACAGTGTTGAAGATTCGGATAAAAGTTGGATGATTACGAAGATACGTCATCTCGTAAAAACTCACTCTGATCGTTCTGCTAAGGAAAGAACCACCGAATTTGTTGGTGAGTACCACAGGCTCAATGCGAACCCCTAAATCGGGTACCTTGAGGAGTTAGTGTTGCCCTGGGTCAAGAGGGTGGCTGCTGGAAGACACTGTCTGGCTACAGAACTCTGCAGCATGCCACACAAGCAAGAGATCCCAATCATGGCTGTCAGGCTATTTCTTCGACCACATTACTCCTTACATCTGGCTACCTAACTCTCCATACTACAACTCCTTTGATTATATGTGGGGTGCAGTTGAGCGAGAGACCAAAAAAACTCATTGTAACACCAAAGATGAACTGAAGGCAAGGATTATGGCATCATTCACCAAATTAAACGGGGAGACCGCCCAGAAAAGTTGCAGGAGATTCCGAAGTCGTCTGGAGGACGTGGTTAATACCAATGGCGATTTTATTGAATAAATTTACTCTTTTTGAGATATTTTTGTGTAATTTTGGTAAATATATCTGTTAAATGAGATATCAGTGTTATTTTCATTTTTGCGTAACTTAGACGATAATATATCCATCGCAGTCTGTATATGTTATGATACTAACGGGATATCTGTTACTTACTACATATGAATGATAATTGCAGGCTTATATGTCTGAGATTTGTGATTGTATCTCGTGACTGGGGTTCGTGAGGGTTGGCAAACTCCTCTTTACAACTTGACCTTTTAGCATGCGGGAAATACGTTAAGGAACCATGCCTCAGTGTGATGTCTTTTGTGGTTCAGCGATCTAAACCACACTTGGTTTACCCGATATAAGTGGGATGCAGCTTCGAACCCTTCGTTCCCTCAGTTTTTTCCCCATGTGTATTAATTTCTCCAAGTCTTCTTTCCTTTTAATATGTCCAAGGAATTTCAACTGTGTTTCTTATTTTAGGCATAAGTTGTTCTAGTTTTCATTTTCTTTCGATCTTCATTGTTGCTCACGTACACTGTCCATGGCATTCTCAACACTCGACTATATAGCAACATTTCTGTCGTTGCCCAACATTCAATGTCATATAGGAGGACGGATATTACATAGTTCAGCATTCTTTTCTTTGTTTCTAACGAAATCTTCCGATATCATTGCTATTCCGATAGGCCTTCCGATCTTTTAGTCGTTTGTTACTACACTAACCAGATAAATTTCCGCACTTGATCGATTTTGATGTTTGCAATTCTAACCTCACATATTTACTTGCATCGCTTACTGCCGAGCATACATTTTGCATTGTCATAGTTCCTTCTTTCTCCTTGCTTTCCTTTTTGCTACCATGTTTAGGAATTTTTGCAGTTGTCTTTCTGAGTCTGCCAGCAACACGAGCTGTGTGATGGATAAGGCCTCAGAATGAGGAATCGAAGAGCCGAGTTCGAGTTCCACTCGAATTCGTTTTATTCACTTACACGCAGATACCCTTGGAAAATGTATGAATTCATCTCTCTCCCAGCTATGGGTTAAATAGCAGGAGAGACTGGTCCCTAGAGTCTTGGTTGGCAACCAGTATACGACTGAAAGTAACAGCGGCCTATTGGTGGTAGTCTTCTGCTAAATCAGTCATGAATCGATAAACGTTCGTCCAAGCTTACCTCTAAGAATATATATATAATCTTGAGCGAGAATAGTATTTTCAGTAGATTTCTTTTGTAAAATCATGTATGTGTGTGAATTAAGTATTTTATTTCTTTCTTTCCCACTCGGATCAGTTTTGGGGCCAAAATGTCATTGGGTATGCAAGTATTTCATTGGCTGTATATTAATTGTTTTATATCTAAAATTCACTTATCTCGTGTTCTTTTTAAGAAAAGCAAAAAACTGCCGATGCAGCATTAGCCGAGTTTTTAAGTGAACAGCTGCGTTAATTCTTTTTTAAATATTACAAGACATTTACAACTCCAAGTTTGGAAAATTCTTTTTACACACATTTTCATTAGCATGTAATTATTGATATATGCTTCACTTAATCGACACACACACACACACACACACACACACACACACACACACACACACACACATATATATATAATGAGTGTGTATACATGGTGCGATAAGTAAATTGTCACCATTGTTTCATTTTAATTTCGCGCATCCACTTTGTTTGATTTTATCGACTGCACAGTGTAGTAGGATAGTTTGGGTACCCTCTGTGTGAGAAAGTGTACCATGACGCACTTCACTCCGCCAGAAATTTGGAAACAGCCTGCTGTACTGCTTGGCATTCGCACCGGAAGCTCCAATACGAACAGTGTATTTGGGTGTCAATCTGAGCACATTGCAGAGGATTCGGAAAGAGTTGGATGAGTCTAATGGTGATTACGAAGGTGTTTGGAGTAATCACTAGTGATGGCAACGTTTTGCTTCCATTCATCTTCCCACAGGACCTCAGACTCAACACGGAGTCCTACATCAAGTGCCATGAGTAGGTAGTGCTGTCCTGGGTCAAGAGGATGGATGCTGGAAGACATTATGTCTGGCAACAGAACTCTACACCATGCCACACAAGCAAGAGTACCCAGTCATGGCTGTCAGACAATTCCTACGACCACATTACCACTTACATCTGGCTACCTAACTCCTTAGACTGCCACCCCCTTGAGTATTATGTGCGGGGTGCAGTAGAGCAAGAGACGAACAAAACTTCTTGTAACACTAAAAATGAACGGAAGGCAAGATTATGGCAGCATTCACCAACTTAAGCAAGGAGACCGTCCAGAAGAGATGCAAGAGATTCTGAAGTCGTCTGGAGGCCTTGGTTGAAGCCAATGGCGATTTTATTGAAGAAATTTACTCTTTAGTATTTCAATATATTTTTTTGTAAATAAATCTGTTAAAATGAGATGCTAGTGTTCATTTTTTGCGTAATTTAGATGACACTATATCTATCGTACCCTGTATATTATTGTTGCTTCTTTCTTTTTTTTCGAGTATTGATGATAACCTGTAGGCAGCTTCATACTGTACTGTAAGTCTTTCATTCATATAGGCATATCGTAAGGTCTTCACAGACCCCAATCCTAACCACATAATACAGGCTGACAGATATATTTTATATTGTACACCAAGAACACCTGTCTTATTACCACACTTTGCGTACTATTGAAACAAACCAGTGGCAAATGGATAGTCGGTGATATTCATACATTATAGAGCGGACTGTGGTAGCGACAATGGGAATGTAACACGTCGTTTGTGCTCTTGAACGTAGCCCTGAAACATTAGCTGGGTGTTGAATGTAAACTCGCCGTGTGTTGAGACACCTTGTGGCTTGTGGTAGTAAATACGCGCTTTTTTTCTGATGTGAATAGACATAACATTATGATAAACTATTGAACATCTAATTAATAATAACCACAAATATTTAATAAGTCCAAAATGTGATAATTTCTTGAGACAGAAAGAAAAATGACAACAATGAATCGGCCACTTCGACTTGACCTTATGGTAAGCTATTAAATCCGAAAATATTGTTTTTTTATAAAATATATAATTAATTATAGGGTGCGTTTTACCACTTGGGAAATACGGTATCTTTCTTTTTTGTTTACTTTTATTCACTTAACCTGTTTTTGATTGAATCGGCGACTTCGAATTGACCTTATGGAAAGCTATTAAATCCGGCAAATATTTTTATATAAAAAATACGTAACTAATTATAGGGTGCGTTTTACCACTTGGGAAATACGGTATCATTTTCTGTTTACTTTTATCTTCTTAACCTGTTATTGCTCTAGCAATTTTGCACTGCAAATTCCTTGTCCTAGGTATGATGATAAACTACATCCGGCAGCAAGACCTCTGATCGGGAGATTGGAGGTTTTGAGGAGCGTGGAACCACCTCTTACTTGTTGTTGTTCCCAGGTCCACCCTAATGCGGGGTAGTACCACCTGTTAGGGTCCCAGCTATGGGCAAATAGTTAACCCCAAACTGGGGTCAAAACACTATGAAAGTATAAAAATAGATTTCTATAGTAAAAATAACCAGCATTAGATTTTTGAAAAAAAATATCAGCAATACATTTGACTCTGGATAAAAAGAACTCTTTACAAAAAAAGAAAAAAAAAAGAAAATACGCCAATGAAACCTTCTACCCAAGCTGATTTCTTAAAAAGAATGCATATTCTATTCATACAAACATTTCTTAAATATCTGGTCCTTAAATAATCCAGTGAGGTTGATATGCCGTAAATCAAAATAAAGCAAACCATATTAATAGTAAAATTACCAACAATATCTCTGTATTGTATATATTTCGTTGAAGTCATAAAATTATGTTTGGATTTCGGCATTAAATAACTCATAGAGGTTGATATGCCGCCAAACAAAATCAACCAATCGACTGCCAATTCCAGACCCGATAAATCCCATTGAAGTATTCATTTTATGTATTTTTGGTAGACCATATAATGTGAGTATAGTGGAGTGATAGCCCAGGTAGGCCGACCATATTCTATTACTTTTAATTTTTACAGGATTTAGTAACTTTTATTATTTACATTATTCAGACTGTTATCCTCATTGCAATATTCACAACCTTTCGGCCGTTCTACGCTCCGGCCTTCTTCAAGTGATTGGAAATTCGAACCGAATCCTTCATTTCGTCCACCAGGGTAGATTGTTCTCGCTCCACGTACCATGCCTCTTCCGGATATCTCAGTTATTTCCCTTTAACTCAACTATCCATGTTTTGTGGCCTGGTATTGAATTCACAACTCTTTGGGTCCAGTCACTGGATCTAACCAAAGTCTTTATCCATTGGACCGTGTATGAATTTCTGGGACTTATAAACCTAATGTCTCAGCCAACATTTTTTTACTAGGGCTCATATTGTGAATATGGCATTGCAAATTAAGATAACAGTTCGAATGATGTAAATAATACATGCAATCATAATACTTTTCAGAGATTTTGTTAGATTTGTAATATTCTGCCCCTACCCACGTAATTTTTGTTTGAATTTCTGGGATGAGGATGATTATTTATGCTATTTATATTCGGACGCAAACAACGTTTCGGTCGATTTCCCTTACGGCCTTCCTCTGGTCTATGTCGATCTAGAGGGAATTCTGAACTGAACCCTTTATTTAATCTACGGGGGTAGACTGTTCTACCATTGTGGGATACGTCTAGTTCTTATTTTATTTAGTACTGTTCAGGTATTGCTTCCGCTGAGTACCCAGGGATTGAACTCACAACCACTGTCACCAAATTCACAAACCAATACTTTTATCCACTGCTGCTGCTCTGTTTTTACTGCTCCAGCTGCTTCTATTTGTCTTGCTCTATTAGCGGCAATAAAAAACGTGTCAGTGTTTATAATTAAGCCTCTACTTTTTTAGATAGTGAGGTGATTGTTCATTTATTTAGAGTATTAAGATATTTTGGATAGTTTCATTTTTTTTTTTTGTTGAATGTAGTAAAGATTATGCCTTGACTTCTACCATAGTCTATCTTTACAAGAATCCGATCACATAAAAAAATGAGTATCCCTGCTCGTTTAACAACCCTCTATTTTGAGTGACACTTGGACTCTGTATCGGATGAATAATTGTGTTGGCGGAAGACTCATGGAAAAGAATCTTCGGAGTAACAACACCTTCGCACAACATAAATAATACATAGATACAGTGACATCAACGATAACATAATGGCTTATGAAAGCCGAAAGTACTTAAACTTATCTAATGGATTCTCTCATCAATTCTTTCGATTGATCTATTTATGTCCTCGTATGTAGAAATCAATAACAGAACAATGGTACAAACTGACCCGTGAAATGTACAAACAGATTTCTTCAGGTTTTAATTGTTAAGGAGTTGAAATCAAAACCTTAGTACAGTACACAAACTTTAACATGGCCCACCATGGAAAGACACGGATTTAAATCTAGAGTTCTCCTTCTCCTGGACTGGTTGCCGTTCTGCTCTGCTCTTTAACCTATAGCTGGAGGAAAATGGATTTATGCGATTTCAAAGGATATTAATGCCAAGTGAACGAAACTCGTCCCGTCAATTTCACTTTCCGCACCGATACACCGTCACGCTACCCACACATTCACTCACTTGCGCATGCTCCCCACCCACCCAATCACTCACTCACTCACGCATAAGTCAGTATCCTTTGCTTTGTAATGCACAAAACATACCATGCTGTTTTAGTTTTCGTTGCCCATAAAATTAGTGAAGACGTTCCCATATGGGACATGCGGTGTTGTACTATGTATAGACTCGGAAAGAGAAGTCAAAGAGCCGAGTTCGAATTCCAGTCGGATTCGTTATATTAACTTGTGCGCAAATACCCTTGGGAAATGTATTAATCCACCCCTCCCTCCGGCTATGGGTTAAACGACAGGACAGACTGGTTGCCAACCAACACTATAAACTGGAGAGGGTTGGGCTATCTTGCTCAGAACACACCACCACTGATACGTCCGCATGTTTAGCTCCTACGACTCTAACTGTTTACGGGACTCGAGATTATGATCGAATCATATATAATGTAGATCCGCTTATATTTATTATAATCTCATGAGTTACTTGAAATGCGCATGACGAAAAATGTCTGAACCTGATATTTCCCACAATATCAACATTATATTGCCAATATTAAAATATTGTCATATGATAGATTGATAAGAAAGTGATGCCTATTTCCCACTAGTACCTGCAGTTAGTATTCGCAACCAGATAAATATAAAAAAATACTAAATCCTTCCCTCATTTTGGCTTTGTATTCTGATGGTCAAGGATGTATTCCAAAAGCTGGGCAGAGTATTGCGAGACAGGAGGATTTCTTTGGTAACAAAGAAAAGAATACTGAACTGTTACGTGAAATCTGTCCTTCTTTACGGCAGCGAATGTTGGACGATTTCCTCAAGGATGAGAAAGAGACTCGAGGCGACCGAAATGTGGTTCTATAGAAGGATGCTAAGGATATCATGAACCGAGCGTGTGAGCAACGATGAGGTCTTGGAGGGGATGCAAACAAGGAGGTGAGGTTCCTGAGACACTTAATGAGGAAGGAGGGCCTGGATAATCTGATATTCACGGGTCGAATAGAGGGAAAGAGAGATAAGGGAAAACATCGCGTGACATACCTTGCTGGCTTAAGCAAGTCGATGACAGAACGAGGTCTGGGAGAGGAAGCAGAGGGAAGGAACTTGTTGAGAGCTGCAAGAGATAGAGGGTGTGGAGAGCCATGATCGCCTACGTCCTGAAAGGATATGACACATAAAAGGAAATGATTCTACCCAGCTGATCAGTCAAGACCGGCCTTAGGAAATGCAGAACTCTGTCTGTTTCCAATCAACGGTTTAGTAAAAGATTTTAACTTTCACTTCGCGTCATGGGTATGGCGATAAACTCCATCCACGTCCGGAGTAAGACGATAAACTACGTCCAACAGCAAGGCTTCTGATCGAGAGGCATTGAGGAGCGTGGAACCTCATCTTAATTGCTGGTGTCTCCAGGTTCACCCTGACCCGGGGTGGTAGCACCTGTTATGGTCCCAGCTATGGGCAAATAGTTAACCCCGAAACTGAGGTAAAAAGCATTATAATAGTGTAAAAATAGGTTTTAATACCAGAAATACTTTGTAAAAATTATTACCAGAAATAAATTTTTGAGGAAAAAACTATTACCAGGTATACGTTTTTTGACAAAACAAAAATATTACCAGAAAAAATATGTTGTCGGCATTAAATGACCCATTGAGGTTGATATGCCGTAAAACAAAACAAACCAAACTTTCACTTCCCAATATTAGGATTGACACGTGGTCATACTTAACATGTGGGTGGTACCAGAAATTGTCCAATTCCGTCAGCACGTCTTAATTTGGGACGCCCCAGGCAGTAGGGATTGGCCCTTATACTCCTCGTTTAAGTGCAGTAAGAATTTCACCCTAAGGAATACGTCTCTAGGCCGACAGGAGAATACATTGTACGGAACGTGTAAGCAAGGAGGAAGTTTTATGGAAACAAAGGATAGTTATACCTAAAATCAGAAAGACAGCTGAAATTTCTGAGACACATAATATGGAAATGAGGCTGGCAAAATTTGACACTCGCAGGATATACTGAAGGTAAAAGGAACGGAAGGAAATTAACCTAACGAGTTTGAATAAATGAATCGTAGGAAAGGGAGTGGAAGTGATAGTAAATATGACAAACACCGCTCAGAGCAACGAAGGATAGGAAGTTGTGGAGAGTCATGATAGTCCACATCCTGAAGGGATAAGGCATATTGAAAAAAATAATCATTTAAAATCTTAATATTTTAAGAGCCCCAGTAATCGGCAAAGTGTAATGAATTCTATCAGTATGGTGCATCGTTACGAAATTATTTAATGTCATATCCCTTTGGACATAGACGATTATGACGCTATACAGTCTTCTTTTCCTTTATCTCTAAATTATCACGACTTCTTAGGAAAGACAGGTTTCCTGTCCACTTCTCTAAGGTTTAATTTCTTAGCATAAACAGTATTTACCTGAACATCTTCTCGAACGGAATGTGACGCAGTTTTAAAGTGGGGATTACACGTGTACATGAGAAATGAAACCAAAAATAATCAGTATCCTCGGCACTTCCCTTGCAGAGAACATCTCAACTAACAGATTAACCCTAGCCCTTTCTTGGAGGAGAGGGACTACTTGACGAGACCATTTAGGCTTCAAAGTCGAATGTATAAACTGACATGCGATTATTTTGAGACTAAATGCCTATTTTGTATTGTGGGGACCGCTTCCATCTGAAAACATGTACACACTGAAGCATCCTTGTATTCCAAATAAATCCCTTTTTCCTTTGGGAAATTAACAACACTCGCCTTTCTTACTGGTTAGGTTTAACGGTAACCCAAATCGATAAATTCGTATTTTGATCGATAACCTTATCACAAGAAATAAGATAGTCTTGTTTTTGTATAGGTGTTAGATTTCATTTCCTGTTTTGCTTATCTATGTAAATAAGACCAACGGGATTTACAAAGCTTGTAGTCCTGTTCAAGGTCACACTAATAGATCGCCCACTGAGAACAAAACTTAATAAAATAGCAAGTGGTCTTACAAATCATTGCTCTGCGACAAGCGTCTAAGTTTAAATTAGTCTGGTACAGGGCCATAATGAGAGAGTTTTGAGATTGTAATGAAGTTTAAAAAATCGATGGTCTTCGCAAGATAAACTCTTCTAAATATTGTTCTACTGTAGGCGCCCGTCAACTACGCTTGTAACCACTGAGTTGATGCAACAACCGTCTACTCAGCCGAATTCTTCCCTTTATGAAACTAAATCGGCACTAGTCAATAAGCTTATTGATTCGATAGCATTTCTATTGTAGCTCTGAGACAGACTTTCTTTTTTCAATGCTACATCCGCGTCCTGGGTATGACGATAAACTACATCCGCGTCCTGGGTATGACGATAAACTACGTCCAACCAAAAGGCCGTCGATCCGATCAATCGGCTGGTCGTGTCATGCCCCATCACATCTAACCCATCCCAAAACAACTACAACTTACAATTAACTTTCCCACCCAAACCCTACACTAAATATACTAACACCTTACCCCTAAAATGTGATGGAAAGCGGTGGCTTAGGGTCAATCAGTAGAAAAAATTTAAACAATGATGTTGCCAGCTATACGTTTTTGAAACAATGACGTTGCCAGCTATACGTTTTTGAAACAATGACGTTGCCAGCTATACGTTTTTGAAACAATGACGTTGCCAGCTATACGTTTTTGAAACAATGACGTTGCCAACTACACTTTTTTGAAACAATGACGTTGCCAACTACACTTTTTTGAAACAATGATGTTGCCATTTATACGTTTTTGAAACAGTTGCCAGCTATACGTTTTTGAAACAATGATGTTGCCAGCTATACGTTTTTGATATATCTAGTAAATACTGGATCTGGCCTTAAATAACCCATAGTGGTTGATATGCCATAAAACCCCAAACAAACAAACAAACAAACAATGCTACATTCCTTCAGGCGATCAAGTCTCTCCATAGCTTCCTTTTCTTTATCAGTGAATTGTAGAATTATTAATTCAAAAGTCTACTCTGATGTTTAAACCATATCTGGGTTGGGAAAGAAATGGATTAATCATTTTCAGACCCAGTACCACCCCCACCGCATGTTAGTGGCTTTGTGTTATGGTCCAGAATGATGACGTTATTTCATCATTCTAAAAGTAACCTTGCCATCAGTGATGATAGAAAAAAAAACAGGATATTTCATCACCGTAACCCTCATCATTATAAAAAACGACCCTTCCATCACAATAGTCAGTAGCGTAGACTAGGGTGTCAGTAGACAAGTAGCAGTACAGAAACACCCGTATAGCCAGCGCTCCGTGAAGATCGAAAACAGACGATTTTCAAATGCCATCCTAACAAACGAAATTCTCGGAAACAAAGCAAGCACTGACTTTTAGACAAAAGAGACACCGAGAACATTTTTACACACACCATACAAATATTTTATAATCACATCACAAAAAGAATATACAAATTCTTGTTATTTATGTTAACACGTCTCATATTTTTATTGTTGTTATCGTTGTACGTTCTATGCATTGTAATTTCATGTCATTAACATCAACCCCTTTACAATTGCCTTGTTTGGCGTGAAATGATTAAAAATAATGAATGACACAGTGTTGATGACAGACACAGGAAGAAAACTGCAGGGAACTCCTAGACAATACCGTAAAGGAAAGTCGTATATCAAAACTTAAACACGGTAATCCATCACTGTCGGAAGTCTACGCCCACGGGGACTTCTGACCAGTAGTTTGCCATTCTGAGTCAGTCTGTGGATTCTGTAAGAATTTGTACATAGTTTTATTCAGTCACATGTGTGCCGTTTTGTTCCGCTACGTTTCGCCATCTTTGAGGCAACTTCATGATGCTATGCTCTCAGAACTTAAATCACCCAGAAAGATGCCGAGTGGTTTTTGAACGCTTTTAGATAATTTTTTTTTTCATATTGATAATTTTGGAGCGAAATAAAGTGTAATCCGAAAATGAAGGGTCAGGTGAATACAATGACTGTAGCAGGATGTCCCAGCCAATTTCTACCGGGTCTGGCGTTGTCCTGATAAAAGACGATGCCCTTCTGATTGGCCACCTTGGACGCTTTTTTTTTATCGATTGCTACATTTAAATTAAATTAGTCCAACTGGGAACAGTACCTGTCTGAATTCAGAAGGAGCACGTACTATACAATGCCTTTCAAATCTCATCAGATACCCAGCATTACCTTTTATAATAATGTTCAACCTGTGCAAGGTTCAAGAGCAACACTAGGTAGGAGGTTACAAGCAAGGTGATAATGCCACGAAGAAGACGCAAGAGGCCACCAGAAGTGAAAGAGAACGAAAAGATTTTAGAGGGAACCGGATACCCAATTCTGAACAGAAAAACAATAGATAAACCTCTACTCCAGTTAAAAAAAAAACCGGGTCAGAGTGTGAGCCGGACGATAGACAAATCTATCTACTCCCTTTTTTTTTTTTTTTTTTTTTTTTTTTTTTAGATTGGTTAATGGATAATTTCGTTTTCCCCAGGGTCTTCTCGCTCCACATTGTTGTAAACAATCCATTTCTCATCACCTGTGGTCGTTCTTTACAAATATTGGTCGTTTTATTGAGTTTGAGCAGAGACTCGTAGATTGGAATTCTGCCCATTTTACAATTTTCCCGTTAAATTGTGAGGCACCAAACATCGTAGTGAGTCCCGTATTCATGCATTTCCAAATGCCTTACAGCATTTATAAGATAGGTGGAGTATCTCTGCGATGTCCCATGTCATATGACCTGAATTATTTCTAATCAACATTTCAGGGACTGCGGACATTTTTTAACTTTGTCTCCCAGATCAAAAATACCATTTTTGGGCCTATTTCAGCTATGGCACCATCTCAATAAACGGTACATATCTTTTTTTACTGTTCGTACGGCGTTTATTTTTTCCTTTCCTACAATAAGAGCATCAAATGACGAAAAGGCATCTTTAAACATAAAAAACATTTAAAATTCACAATCCATGCACGAATCGTACAGAAAGATCTGCTGAAATGTCACCTTTCAGAAAATTTACATAATAAATTTCAGTCCCGTGTGAGACGAAGTTACATGTTCAAGCGTCACCAAGTGAAAAATGCTACGATCCTTTGTTCCAAGGCAGTAATTAGTGTATGGAGATTCTTTTTCGAGGATGGCCAGAAGTCGAGAGAGACTTATTATAGGGCACTAATCCCACGTAGACATAATCGGTAAAATATGACTGATTCATCAATGTTCGTGTGTGTGTGTGTTTTGTTACTTTTTTTCCTATTTTTTCCCTACTTTTTTTTCCCGAGCTTGTACAGGCTTTATCTCGTGAATGTGAGAAACAACTTTTCACACGAAACAATAACCTAAGAAATAGAATTTCTACAATTTTACGTCATCGTTTGCAACAGATATTTTTTCATAATCGGCTGCATTTGACAATTTCGCTTTCCATGAAATTCAATTATCTTTCTACTGTCAACTTATCGACCTACTTGATAAGATTAAACGCTTTCTTTTAAAGAAACATTCGGCCTTCATTGACCGAATAGTTAGTGTCGGTTGAAATTTACAAAATCTTCCACTTGAAATAGATTTTTGTTTCAGGAAAATAGCTTTCTCAAGTCCACTGTTATCTTTCCTTCCTAAGTTTAAGGTATTGTCGAAAGTCAATATTTTGATTATATCATTGTTTCCTTCTATTTACATGTGCTATCCATTTTATTTGTTGCTGCTTTTGAAAATATTGAAGTGATGCCGTATTTCTTGTTTTGTAATGTTCTTTGCGATTCTTTTACCGCTTGTCTGCATTATCTGATGAAGAGCAGTTCTCTCTACGATCCACAAGGCTCATTCGCTTGAAGCCATTTTTAATCCTTGATCTTAGAAAATGTTTGTATACGCCCAATAGATTAGACTAATGTTTCCTAACGTTTTTTTTCAACCAGCG
>OZ038487.1:20760488-20812988 GCA_964036315.1 Acanthosepion esculentum
GGACTTAGTCGTTATATAGGTATGTTGATAAATATGTATATACCTTAACCTCTATTTAAAAAATGTATCTATTTGCTGAATTTGAGCGTTTTGTTAATCAGTTATGTCCCTCTAAAAATGTATGTGTTCAAATTATTTAAGAAGCACATTTGTAACGAACTTAAACAATAACAGTTCCGGCTTTTTTTCTTTCTTTACTTTACTCGTTTCTTTTCTCTCTCTCCAATTGGTGTTTGCTGTTATTATGACTATTATTATAACAAGTGCTATTTGTACTACTTATCTTTTCTTACCTGGCGACATCTAAGCCGATTCGTAAGTGATTTTATACTGAAGGCAAAATGTTAGCGGGGGCGATCTTTATTCAAGTCGCTGCTGCTTAGAGTGACCTCCACAACTGAATGAATGTGGTTGTGGTAAAGTTGGATCTGTCAACTTTTCAACATGTGTCCTCTTTCTTAGGACCACGACGTCCGGGTGTGTGACAATAGCTCAGCAGTCAGACCAAAGAACTGCAGAATGAAAATTTTTGAGGTTCCATTTAGACTCCCGAAGTAACTCGAGAATGATAGGTCATCTATCAGCAAAATTCATTTCTCTTTCCTAATCCTCACGGCGGTCAATCTTAAAATGTGCGATAATCAACTGATAGATATATCGTAGCATTCGCTGCTATGGTTAACGAGCATGGCACAGATAAAAATTATTTTCAAGGCTTGACGTGAATATTCAGTGCTAACCATTATTTTTATGCAGCCAGTATGGATAAAAGTTATTACGAGAGAGTACTGAAAAGTTTTAAGCTTGACCAAGCAAGGATTCTTTTTACAGGGACGTTCCCCTTGTACAAGGCTCCAAGGGCCACTAGAGGTAGAGTATTACAGTGTAAGAGGCAAAGTTTGTGCATCTATGTGTGGGAGATAACGGTTAGCCCTAGACTTGAACAGGGTGTAGTGATCAGGGAAGCATCCTCTTAGGAGTCGGTTCTACAAGGTAGTGATTCACGAGAAGAAGCTATTCAAGTGGAACTTACATCTCACCAAAACAATACGAAGGGAATGAAGGTGGTTCGCTACAATGGGCGTGGCATGGTGGGTCTTACCCGTGAAGGTTAGGACTGGTGGAACAAAGGAGTGTAGTTCATCTGAACACTTTCCATGGAAATAGCGATAGAGCAGCGTGAGGCTCGCGACGTCTCGTCTCTGAAAAACGGGATTGCAGGGTAGGAATTAATTCATCGCTTACAAGGACGCGGGGACGCTTTTGGATTCTATCGGGAGTGGAAAGTGAAAACTGGGCTGCTCCTGTTTATATGTGGCAGCAGTACTCCATTTTAGGCCTGATCTGACTCTTGCAAAAGATAGCAGGAGGCATGGGGTACGCGATGGAGGGAATCGAATATTTTTCAGGATTCTTTAGCGATGGTTCGTATGTACGAGTTCCACTTGAGGTCTTGGATAAGATTAAGTCCCTGAGGGAACATCTGTTCATCACGATTGGCGAAAATTGTCGGTCCGATAGGCGATGGTGGAAGGTCACTAGTTTGGTATTGGAGGTATTTAATGTGACCAGCCTATCCCACCCACACACACCACTGAGCTGTTAGAGCTAGCCAGAGATCAGCTGACAAACTCTTGTCATGGAGGCTTTTGATCTAATAAAATAAAATAATTAATAAAAAAAGATTCTGATCTGTTACCATTTAAGTCGATTTTGGAAAATGTTTAGGCTCGTGAACTTATCAGTACCCGTTGGTATTTTTCTTCAAAATAAGTATCCTTAGAAAAGAGTGCTCAACTGTTATGTAATATCAATCCTCCTACATGGCAGTGAATGCTGGTAAACTGCCTCATTGATGAAGAAGAGACTTGAGGCAACAGAAAAATGTGGTTCTACAGAAGGATGCTGAGAATACCATGGACGGAGAATGCGAGCAACGAGGAAGTTTTAAGGAAGATAGAAACCCGAAGGACGCTTATATTTCGAATCAGAAAGAGACAGTTGAAATTTATAGCACGCATAATGAGGAAAGGTGGCTTTGAAAATTTAACACTCACAGGATATATCAAAGGGGAAAAACAAGTAACCAACCTAATAACATTGTGTAAATGATGGCAGAAAGGTGAAGGATAGAGAGGATCAAATATTGCTAAGAGCAACAAGGGATAGGAAGTCGTGGAGAGGTATGATTACACACGTCCGGAAGGGACATGGCACATTGAAGAATTTTTTAAAATCTTAATATAAAACCATGCCTTCAAGAAACTAGCAGTCGGCAAAGTGTATTGACAAAAATATTTAATGCCATGTCCCTTATGGACATCCGTAATTTTCTCTTCCATTATTATCTCTAAATTATCAAGACTTACGAAAGACAGTGGTTTCCTGTTTCCTTCTCTAAGGTTTTGAATTCAGAGTATTGTTTCCTTCAGACTAGCTGCCAACCAAAGTTAGAGAACTCGGTCTACCCTGCTATTTAACCCGTAACTTGGAGGGGATCGTAATTTGAACACTGTTTAATTTTCCGCTCTCATAATCATTATACTGTCGGTACAGCCAACATCCCGTCCTGGGTAAGACGATAAACTACATCTGAAAGCAAGACCTTTGATCAGGAGGTTTTGAGGAGCATGGAACCACCTCTTAATTGTTGGTGTTCCCAGGTCACTTTGACCTGGGGTAGTAGCAACTGTTAGGGTCCCAGCTATGGGCAAATAGTTACACCCCCCCCCAAAAAAAAAGATTTTAAAACTCTATGAAAGTATAAAAATAGATTTTAATACCAACAATACTTTTTTGGGAAAAAAATATTACCCAGCAAAACATTTTTGAAAAAGAAAAACATTACCCAGCAAAACATTTTTGAAATGGATGTCTAATGATTATCGTAATAATAATAATAATAAATCATATAGTAATATTTATGAATATACGAGGATTGATAAATACGATCTCCAATCCTGTAAAGACCAGATTAAGACGATACAGAATGAATTGAACTGAATCGAAAGGAAGTTGGTTGATTTTGTTTAGTGGCATACCAACATCTCTATGGGTTATCTAATGCCGAAATATAAATATTTTGAACACAATTTCATGGCTTCAGCTAAATATATGTATGCCTTCAGCTACCGATAAAACGTATTGGACACTTTGCTATACAAATGTATTTTTGGTCACTTTGCTATACAAATGTATTTTTGGTCACTTTGCTATACAAATGTATTTTTGGTCACTTTGCTATACAAATGTATTTTTGGTCACTTTGCTATACAAATGTATTTTTGGTCACTTTGCTATACAAATGTATTTTTGGTCACTTTGCTATACAAATATATATTTTTGGTCACTTTGCTATACAAATATATATTTTTGGTCACTTTGCTATACAAATATATATTTTTGGTCACTTTGCTATACAAATATATATTTTTGGTCACTTTGCTATACAAATATATATTTTTGGTCACTTTGCTATACAAATATATATTTTTGGTCACTTTGCTATACAAATATATATTTTTGGTCACTTTGCTATACAAATATATATTTTTGGTCACTTTGCTATACAAATATATATTTTTGGTCACTTTGCTATACAAATATATATTTTTGGTCACTTTGCTATACAAATATATATTTTTGGTCACTTTGCTATACAAATATATATTTTTGGTCACTTTGCTATACAAATATATATTTTTGGTCACTTTGCTATACAAATATATATTTTTGGTCACTTTGCTATACAAATATATATTTTTGGTCACTTTGCTATACAAATATATATTTTTGGTCACTTTGCTATACAAATATATATTTTTGGTCACTTTGCTATACAAATATATATTTTTGGTCACTTTGCTATACAAATATATATTTTTGGTCACTTTGCTATACAAATATATATTTTTGGTCACTTTGCTATACAAATATATATTTTTGGTCACTTTGCTATACAAATATATATTTTTGGTCACTTTGCTATACAAATATATATTTTTGGTCACTTTGCTATACAAATATATATTTTTGGTCACTTTGCTATACAAATATATATTTTTGGTCACTTTGCTATACAAATATATATTTTTGGTCACTTTGCTATACAAATATATATTTTTGGTCACTTTGCTATACAAATATATATTTTTGGTCACTTTGCTATACAAATATATATTTTTGGTCACTTTGCTATACAAATATATATTTTTGGTCACTTTGCTATACAAATATATATTTTTGGTCACTTTGCTATACAAATATATATTTTTGGTCACTTTGCTATACAAATATATATTTTTGGTCACTTTGCTATACAAATATATATTTTTGGTCACTTTGCTATACAAATATATATTTTTGGTCACTTTGCTATACAAATATATATTTTTGGTCACTTTGCTATACAAATATATATTTTTGGTCACTTTGCTATACAAATATATATTTTTGGTCACTTTGCTATACAAATATATATTTTTAATCATTTTTCTTTCAGAAATGTATTGTTGGTCGTGTTTCTTTCAAAAATGTATTGACAGTAATTTTTTTCATACAAAAAGGAATTTCATACTTTCATAGTGTTTTGTTTGGGTGTTCAGTATTTGTATATTTATAGATGGGACCCTAACAGATGCTACCACTCGGGGTCAGGGTGGAGCTGGGAACAACAGCAATTAAGAGGTGGTTCCACGCTCCTCCAAAACCTCCAATTGCCTGATCAGTGGCTTTGCTGCCGGATGTAGTTTATCGTCATACCCAGGACAGTCAAAAGGAAGTACCGTATATATTCGTGTATAAGCCGACTTCATATATAGTGTGACACCTGAATTTTTTGCATGTATTTTAACCCCTCCAAGAAAAAACACCTGTACATAGTGCAACCGGTCATCGAAAACGCCCGATCCCTATTTTGTTTGTTTATTTATTTTTTGCGTAAAAAACTAATCCTAAAAACACGCACTAGACTCGGTAAATCCGGTCAATTTATTTTATATTTTACAAGTACATTTTCCAGTATAATCACTGCTTACTATTACAGTATTTTTTATCCATGTTATCATTCTGTCCATAAAAATGTTTCTTGGATCAAGAGTAATTCTAACTTCGGCTTCGGATGAAAAACATTAACCTTTCAGCGCCTTGTAAAATACCCACAAAGTGTGTACAACAAGCGTGAATTTCGAGCTTCTGCGCCGTTAATGACTTCAGTGCTGGCCTGACGATTGCGTCTAAACATGAAACAGTGCTGCCGCTGGGTGTTAACTTCAATGTCCACTTTTATATTTACATACGCTCTATCCCTGATATTGAGCACTTTAACTTACAGCATACCTTAAAACTATGTTTTATCATATATATATATGATATATATAGTGCTATTATAAAGTATATATATATATATATATATATATATATATATATATATATATATATATAATTATGAAATGGACAGTCCGACAATTATTTAAAGACATTTTTATGTTTAACATTCTTTTTATAGATACAACTATTTAAGTAAATGCTCTGTTTTATAATAAACAGTATTAAATAACATATACCGGCCTGAATGTCCGAGAAATTTTCATAGAAAATATTCGTCCTCCGACAGGATTCGACGAAACAGTCAGTGGCCGAAACAGTTAAGGCACATCAGGCTATATAATGGTTCTGTATAGGATACAGGCTCAAATCCTGTCGGAGGATGAATATTTTCCATTAAAATTTCTCGGACATTCAGGCCGGTAAATGTTATTTAATACTGTTTATTATAAACAGAGCATTTACTTAAATACTTCTAACTATAAAAAAAAAATGTTAACCATAAAAATGTCTTTAAATTATATATATATATAAAATATATTTTGAACATATATGTATTATCTTAAAACACTTAAATAACCCTAGCTTATTAAACAAGAGAAATGAATTGATCGTTACATGTAGGCACAAAAATAAATATCTACTCAAATACATTGATCCAGATTAATTTTTAATGTAAACTATGGTTTGTTTTTGTTTTTTAATAAACCAGTAATCACCCTTTATGCTTAAATAAAAATAAATATTCACAACTCTGGGAAAATATCTATATTTATTAATGTATACTTTATATATATGCGTGTGTGTAGAGATAATGGATTTAATATTAATTTAACATTTTATTACTTCAGAGATTCTTTTTAGTGAATACTCGTATTTAAAAGTCAACTAATTTTTATTTTGCGTATTCGAGAAATATCATTTTCTTTGAAACGTCTCGGATAAACAAACCGAAAGACATAATACACACTGTTTAAAGTAAAATTAATTAATCCACTAATATATATATATACATATACACATACACATATATATATATATATATATATATATATATATATATATATATATATATATATATATATAAAATGAAAATGAGTCGTTATGCGTTTGAGCATAGACTGATATGAGAAGTCCTCCCATTTCGATGGTGGCTACATGAAATCCCAGCTTTCTATTGCTGGTAACGTATATACAATGATTTATTTGTATTGTAATAAAGAGGTTGAATTAATGTTTGTACCCTATTTTTTTCAGACATTGTTCGTATTTACATTTGAATGTCAAGAAGACAACACGTCATTCGTCTACATTTTTTTAAGAATATGCATCGAGGCTGTAATGCGCTATTTATCTAGGGCGGTTGCTCTATTATAGACAGTTCTTGTTCATCTACGTTGGGTTTGGTCATCGGCGTTTTGTCTTGCCTATGTGACCTGACAAAGTATGAGGCTGATGGGAGCACAACTTTTTCTTTTTTCCTTAAATATGTTGCCATCAGAAATTAATATCATGCCTGTCTCAACATTTCAAACCAGTATGCCAATGCTTCGTGTGTGTGGTCGAATGCTTGAAGTATTAGCCGTCCGTCTATATGTTCGGATCTCACAGTGATCGGTTTGTCCGGAAGGTGACTGACGATAATATCTCAACAAGTCGCATCGTTGGTAAATGCTTCAAAACCCGTTTCACTCCGTGGGTGTTGAAGAAACACAATGTCTGAGGAAGCGTCTGCATCAGGGACTAGCTAACAGATAGACTCGGAAATGAGTATGCAGCCATTGTATATTTAAGCAAGAATTGATCAAAACAACATTCAAACGTTTTTTTTTTTTTATTTCTTATTGTATTTGAATTTTCGAATAAGATGTACATGGGGATTAAAACTATGGATGAACTGTCGGAAGTTCAAGTTTTGATTTTTGTTTTATTCAAGTACTTTCTTGCGTGTTGTCAGTGTGGTAGACACAATTTTGTTGGCTACATTCTGGCATTTGAGTTTGTCTGAAGTGACGTCATGTGTAACGGTTCAGTGAAATTAAACCGCAGCAGAAAAGTATCATTTTGTACAGATATCATGTATTTCCTATCTTCTGCAAGATATCGTCTCCTGATATTTTATTTACTGTTGTTACTTTTGTATAATAATGGCTTCTGGAATTTTGAGTCTTTCTTTGCATTAAGTGTTGTATAATATTATCTAGTAATACGTGTCGTGTATTAATAGTGACATTCGTGCAATTGTATATCATTGCAATACAAACAATCAAAATACAGTTAAGTTTTGAGAAGTCATACCTACGAGAGTGTAGTGCATGTGTGGCCAATATAAGAAATCATTTTTTTCTCTTAGAGAAAAAAGGAAAAAGAAGAGTTTTTTTCTTTTTTTTTCTTTTTTTTTTTCTTTTGTTCTCTTTTTTTTCTTTTTTTTCTCTTTTTTTCCGCTTTTTTTTCGCTTTTTTTCCCGCTTTTTTTCTCTTTTTTTTCCGCTTTTTCCCTTTTTTCTCTTTTTTCCGCTTTTTCCCTTTTTTCTCTCTTTATTTCTCCTTTTTTCTTTCCTTTTCTCTCTCTTTCCTCTTTTTTCCCCTCTCTTTTCATGTTTTCGCTTTTTTTCTCATTTTCTCTCTCCACTTCATATGCGAACATTATCGGTGTTATCAACTGCACTTTTTGGCACCTGCTCTGATATTTTGGGATGCCCGCTGAACTCGTCATCTGTCGATAGAACATTTGATTCAAACTGTTTTATCGATTAGAAACATCACTTACCTGAGTATAATGACATTTACTAAAATGAAAAAGGAACGTTCTTTTGTACCAGTCTTCCAAGGAGAGACGGTCTATTTTTATGCCTTGAAAATCAGCATTTTTACTTGGGATCGAACACTTAACCGCGATGCAAACCATTACTATTATTTTTTATTACTATTATTTAGTAAGCCTCAGAACGATGCCAAACCAAATAGGAATGAGAAGCTGAAAAGTGTTTTCAATGTATTTCTCCTCTTCGTGTAAATAATGCGGGCTGCATATTCTGAGTGCTCTTAAGTAGAATCCGATGATTATGCCAGGTTTTATTTTGTTGCTATGATGAGAATAGAAATTTTAGAGGTCATTTTTGTTGGTTGATTTCCGTTGCACACCAAGTTTTAAACTTTTTTGTCGCCTGATATCTACGAAAAATAAGGAGTTGTATTCTTCCATTTCGTATGTAAATTTTATATGTTTGACTTTGTTTATCTACTAGGTCAGGTAAATCAGTATCACAAGGATATATTAATAGATTATAATCAATATATCAGAAGTATCTATCTATCTATATTTCTGAGATGAGGTATTATGTACATTATTTACATTATTTGGACTAATGTCCTCATCATTGTCGCCATATTTATTACAACGTTTCGGCCGTTGGAATGTCGAACTGAACCCTTTATTTCGCTCACTGGGGTAGACTGTTCTAGTTCCACGTGCCATGTTTAATAGATGTCAGTTATCCCCTGTTAATTTTTCCCTCTGAAAGTTTTCCACTGCCTTAACCAGGTATTGAACTCACAAATTGGGTCCTGTCACTGGATCTAACCAACGCCTTTATCCACTGTGCCATGTGTCCTTGACATCTGTGTATGAATTTCTGGGTATTATAAACCTAATGTCTTCTGCAACCATTTTTACCAGTGCTCATATTGCAATTTTTGCTGTTATCATTGCATGTTTTTACCATATTGCAACTTTGTTGTTATTATCGCTTTTCTCTGGCACTCCTTATTACTGGTTCCCATATTGTATTCATTTCTATGCTTGGTCGGCTCAGGAGATTTTTGTGGCCTAGCATATGTGCTGATCCTTAAGTTTACGATTTTTTTAATGGTGTTCCTTGTCTATGATCTCAACCTGATCACAGAGAGGGCGGTGATCTCCCTTCTCTCTCCATATGTGGTCGGCCACGCCTGATTTTTCCACTTCCTCTCGTGTTACAGCTTTTTGGTGTTCTTGAAGCCTCACCTTAAGGGGGCATCCGTATACCGTAATCCGACATTCACCGGACAGTACCTCAATTTCAACTCCCACCATCCATACAGCGTAAAGAAAGGGATCGTCCGCTGCTTACAATACCGAGCAAAAGGCATAAGTGGCGACCCAGAGACATTAGATAAAGAATTGGTCAGTATAAGTAGTACACTACAACGTAACAACTACCCTGGGTACATGGCAGTAGCCCCAAAAAACTGGGATAGGCGGGTACAAGAGGAGGAGGAGGAGGTTAACAACGTTCAGAAAAAAATCTGCCTGCCTTATGTGAAGGGGTTATCAGAGAAAATACAAAGGATCTGCGGTCCATATAACATCAGGACAAACTTCAAAAGCTTGACGACACTTTACAGATATCTCCCGAGTAAGAACCCCATAGAGGAGAACATGACTAAAGACTATGTGTACGCTATCCCGTGAAGCTGCGAAAAGAAACAAAAAGGAGAGACAGGCCGCCCCCTTAAGGTGAGGCTTCAAGAACACCAGAAAGCTGTAACACAAGAGGAAGTGGAAAAATCAGGCGTGGCTGACCACATATGGAGAGAGAAGGGAGATCACCGCCCTCTGTGGGATCAGGTCGAGATCATAGACAAGGAACACCATTAAATAATTCGTAAACTTAAGGAATCAGCACATATGCTAGGCCACAAAAATCTCCTGAGCCGACCAAGCATAGAAATGAATACAATATGGGAACCAGTAATAAGGAGTGCCAGAGAAAAGCAATAACAACAACAAAGTTGCAATATGAGCTCTGGTAAAAACGGTTGCTGAAAACATTAGGTTTATAATACCCAGAAATTCATACACAGATGACACATGGCACAGTGGGTAACAGCGTTGGTTAGATCCAGTGACAGGACCCAAAGAGTGTGAGTTCAATACCCGTGGAGAACTTTCAGAGGAAAAAATTAACTGACATCCCTTAAACATGGCATGTGGAACTAGAACAGTCTACCCCAGTGAGCGAAATAAAGGGTTCAGTTCAACCTTCCAACCACCTGTAGAAGGCCAGAATGTACAACGGCCGAATCGTTGTAATAAATATGGCGACAAACATGAGGACAATAGTCCGAATAATGTAAATAATATCAGAAGTATGTTGTTTGTTTGGGTAAAATATTTTGCAAAGGACCAGATTCGAGAAATTCTAAGAAGATACATGCCATCACTCCACTCAGTTGTGATGCATTTGGTAATCCAACTCAACATTAAATGTGAAATAGCATTGATTGGTGATGAGACGGCAGATTTTTATTATTTTGGTTGTTAGTAGGGAGAGCTTTTCCTCCCATTAGGTTAGATGATTCTTTAGGAGATTTAGGCATTTTTCAACTGGGATGTTGTAATGGGATTTTATATGTAGACTGACCATGAGTTTGTCAGTCATGTTCATTTTTCTTGGTTTTTCAATTAGGCTACCCATATGAAATGGACTGTTCCAAGGAGAGGTGTTAGAATTTTTGTTATGGCTTTCGTCATTTTGTGGGGGTGCTGTCTATTCCTGAGATAATGGGGCGCATCGGGTTACCTGTTTTGTAGGTTTTAGAGTGAACTTTGTTTGTTTTTGGGTGATATTATATGAGTCTATACCATGATTTGTTTTCATTTTCAATTAGCTTCCTAATCTTATTAAATTTTTGTGTTTCAGTAATTAATTTCTGTTCGCTTATTTTTTCAGTATGGCTGAGTAGAGAATTTTTCTACGTATGTATTCTTGTTCATGATCACAATCTCTCCTCCCTTGACATAAGAGGATTTCCTTATTTTTTGCTAGGTTCCTTAGAGCATTTAGGTGTCCTCGTTTGTGTGCATGTGTAGTCGCACCAACATAAATTGATTCTGATGAAGTCATAAAGGTTGAAACGCGTCACAAGAAAACTTTTTTTTCCCCAATATTTTTTATGCGAAACAAAAGGCTTATAAAATATTCCAAAATACAAAAACTGCTCGTCCTGACAAACACAATGAATCATAAAAAAATATATTGTCCTACCAACAAACTCTTTCACATCTACAATTGGAAAGAATCTGTCTAAACGCAACATAAAATTTGTTACTACTCTATCTAAAACTATAAAAGACTTCAATACCAAATAAAGCAATAAACTAAAAATTGAAGGAGGAATTTACTCGATCACCTGTAATAATTGTCACAAAAATATATAGGAGAATGCTCACGGAATCTAAATAAGATTATATGAACACAAAAGAGATATTTTACAAAATAATACCTCAAATGCGTTGGTCGCTCTCTGTAACGAGACTGACCATAATTTTGACATAAAAAACGCTACTCTGATCAAAGGAGAAAACCATTCACTACGATGAAAATGTCATGAGAGTGACTTGATTGCAAGGTCATCTACAGTAAATTTGCCCCAGGGCACTTACAACATTTCACCATTCCTGGCAGAACTTCTATTATCACAATGTGGGACACCTACTAACAAATGATTAAAAGAAGAATCTAAATGAAATCGACGCAATTAAAAAAAAATTAATTCCCAACACCTCTTGCTCGTGCGCATGTGTAGTTGCACCAACATAACAAATTTATTGCGATGACCTCATAAAGGACGAAACGCGTCATAAGAAACTTTTCTGCTTTGTCACACACACACACACACACACTTAGTGAGCTGGATAAATTGTCATCTAAATTACGCAAAAATGAAAATAACACTGACATTTCATTTCATATATTTACCAAAGATATCTTGAAATACTAAAGAGTAAATTTATTCAACAAAATCGTCATTGGCTTCAACCACGAAGGCAGAGAGGAACCCAGACGAGGCTCCGCCAAAGGGCAGTCTCGTTCGGGGAGGTTGACCAACCCGATTCTGTTTTGACAGTTTCTACGAGCATTTTTTGGTGGAGCCTATGGGCACGGAGTACCCACGTAAAACTCGGCCTTGTGCCACAACTTTCCCTCGTGAGGAGGGGCGGTGCAAGTAAATATTGACTCACTGGTATATGTCGAAGGGCAGAGTCTCGTTTCGGGAAACACCTACCCGACCCCGTTTTATACGGGGCCTTCGGGGAATTACCCAACATTAAATTCGGCCTTGTGTCACACCCTACCTTGTGGGGAGGCTGATAAATATCGACTAGCTGAGATCTGTTACTCAGCTCTTAGCTGTTGTCGAACTCTCTGCCTTCGAGTAGAGGGGAACCCGGACGAGGCTCTGCCGAAGGGCAGAGTTTCGTCCGGGGAGGTAGACAGACCTGAACCCGTTTATGCGGAGTTTACGGGTAACTTTTGACCTTCCAATAGGAGCACTCGCTACTGGATTGACTCGCGACGACCCTGTGCATAACTGTTACCTTTATTCTTATTGTACTGGTTTTGTACAATAAACCTTTACTTATTTTATCCACCTTGTTTTTCAAGTATATATTCTTATTAGCACAAAATATAACAAAGCAAACCAAACTATTCTCAATTACCTAACGCACCATGTGTATCCACAATGGGCGTTAACACTTCGCTTATCGCAGTACTACCAACGTATCAAGTGCAACATACGCAGCAGTCCGCTTACGTTCAGTCCGACATTTGTCAAACGGCTTTAACTGAATAAATGGGCCACCAGCAATGGATTCTTTCACCACTTTGTAACTTATCTCAGTGGCTAAGCTTAACAGTGTTATTATGAATCTCATTAAGTCACTCAATAATCGAAAACTAAAAACGTTATGTTATCACTATAAACGTTGATTCTATTGACCTGTTTTTGCATTGACATTCCTCTTTAAGAAAGCGTCCTGGGTAAGACGATAAACTACGTCCGACAAAAAGGCCTCTGATCAGGAGGTTTTGAGGAGCGTGGAACCACCTCTTAATTGCTGGTGTTCCCAGGTCCATCCTGACCCGGAGTGGTAGCACCTGTTAGGGTCTCAGCTATGGGCAAATAGTTGACCCCATAACCTGACTCAAAACACTATGAAAGTGTAAAAATAGATTGTAATACCAGAAATACTTTTTAAAAAATTACTATCAGCAATAAATATTTGAAAAAAGAAAATATTACCAGAAATAAAAATCTTGTCAGCATTAAATAACCCATTGAGGTTAATATGCCATAAAACAAATTTAACTATACATTTTTTAAGTAACATATTTGAAAAAAAAAAAGGAAATTTTGTCGGCATTAAATAACCCATTGTGGTCGATATGCCATAAAACAAAATAAACTTCTTTAAGAAAATAAAGACAGTGAAATTAATGTCAACCAGCCTAGATTTGAGAAGTCCTAAAGAAAAATGTGCCTCCCGACATCGAACACGTATTTCTTTTTGCCATCATTGAAACCACTCCTATAGTCGGTGTGAATTCGATCCTCACCGGGTGCCCTATACTTTCGGCCTTGTGCTCCATCTAAGCTTCGCTTGGAAAATCACCATAGTCGGTGTGCGCTGACGGGTAGGGAAATAAAGCTTGCAGATATAAATTCAAAAGGTGCCAGCGAACAGTGTTAATCCCTTTTAAGTAGGTGCTATCTCTTGAGACTGTTTCTCGTAGCCTAATTGGTAAGAGCAAACTTTAGCTATAGGAGTGGTTTCCTTGTTAGAAAAATGGAATATAAGTTCGACTCCTTTCGGGAGACACATTTTTCTTTAGCTAGCTGTGGTGATTTCAATATTCCCCAAAATGTTACTCCACTCGAACAAAGCCGATAAAGAAGGCAGATATTGCAGAGATTTCTTTCTCACCTACGAACTAGCTCAAATCATTGAAGAACCCACCCGCCTTCCTTACGTAACGGGACATCAGGCAAACATCCTTGGCCTCTTCCTCCCATCCTTCCATGAAAAATTCTTCGCAGAAGTTTAGCCGCCTCACCACGTCAAACTGTCCCGTGTCCAAATTGATGCGAAAACAAAGGCAGCCACTGATTTGCCGGGTTTCATAGAATGAGTTTCCCCTACAGTCAGTTATGTGCCATGCGTGATAGACGCTTAGACGATGATGTATCTTTCGATACATGACGAGGCAGATTTTTTTTCCCGCAAGAGGTTGCCATTTCTTTCTGCGGCAGACCAGTTTCCATCCAAGGCTATGGAGGATCTGTCCTGCTATTTACCCATAGCTGGGGGGGGGGAGAAGAAGAGTATTTTCACCTAAGTGAATGTAATGGATCTGACTGGAATTCGACCTCAGCTCTCCAATTCCTCAATCCGAGCCGCTATCCATTACTCCACCGTGCCTTCTTTTCCGCTACACGAAGGCAGACGGGGACAGCTTCAGATCTTACATGCTGGAAGCTTCTCTGTCAAATGTCTTCAACCATGATGCCCCCAAAACTGCTGCCCTCGTCTCAGAATGGATCCGTTCTGGAATGCAGAATTTTATCCCCCCCCCCCAATAATAAAAAAAAAAACCGAACAGCCGGCCCTGGTTCACCCATGAATGCACTGCAGTCATAGCTTGCCGTAACTACTATTGCAATATATTTCACAAGAAGAGGTGTAGTTTGACACTTAATGCATTCTCTGCTAGAAAGTTCTGGCAATGTAAAGTATAAAAAAAGGATCTCGAGATTTCTGAAAGATCGCTAAATTAGAAATAGATGCAACGCGGCTGTGCCCACTATTATAAATGCTCTCGAGGTTGTATATTACTCGTCAGTTAAGGGGAAACTCTTCGCCTCAATCTTTGCCTCTAACTCGGTATAAGACACTGGACACCCCTTCCCGACTTCCCCCGTCTCACTGAGCACAATGTCAGTTGTATTTTTTTACAGCCCGGAAAGTCTTAAGACTTATCAAAAGTCTTGATCCTAAGAAAACCCAGACAAAAACCCATTGGCTGTCCTTAAGAATATCAACCCGGAAATATCCCAGATCAAATTATTTAACCTCTGTTTGAAGGAGAAATCTTCCTCAAGTTTGTGGAATATGTCAAGTGTATGCCTGGCTTTCAAGAACACGAGCGAACGCTCATCCCCACCTCTATCGATCCATCGGTCTCTTCTCTGTCATTAGCAATCTTTTTGAGGCGCTAATCAACAAGAAGGTTTTTGATTACCTAAATAAGAACAACCTTTTGAGCGGCAAGCAGTACGGGTTTAGATAGATCGATCCACTGCTGATGTCCTAACTACGATTACTCACAGAATCAGTAAGGCACTCGACAACAAATACATCTCAAGGGTCACAGCATTAAATATTTCAAAGGTATTTGGCAAAGTGTAGCACAGAGGAATGATGCTCAAGCTCTGTAGCTATGGAATCACTGCAAAAGTCTTCTCAGTAATAGTCCTTCTTAACGAGTAGATCCCTGGAGGCAGTTGTTAACGGCCAGGCTTCCGGAGCCCTAGCAATCAAGACAAGTGTCCTCCAAGCATCGATTTTCGAACCAACCCTCTTTTTACTTTACATAAATGATCTGCCTAAGACTATCCTCCGATCATTTGTGATGATACAACGGTATATGAATGCACCTCCAAAACTCTAAATTACCAAAGATTGGAAGCTGATCTCTCTTCCGATCTAGCTCTAACAGCTCAGTGGTTACATTCAATGCCTCAAAAGTCAAACTAGTTACATTCCATCATTATCGATCGGACGTTACAATGAATGGACGTTCCCTCAGCGGGACCCCGTATCTTAAGCGACTGTTGGGCCTTAAACTCAACCCAGTTCTCCAGTGGAACATACAATCCATTGCTAAAGATGCCGGAAAAAGGGTCGGTTTCCTGTACCACTACAGTAAGTGTCTGACACCTCGCACTATCCTGTTCCTTTACAAAATCTAGATCATGCCTAAAATGGAGTACTGCTGTCATATTTGGACATGTTCTCACTTTCCAGTCTCGGTAGAGTCCAAAAGCGTCTCCGCATCCCAGTTGGTAACAAATTATTTTCCAACCTGCAACCCCTCTCTCACAGACGAGATGTCGAAAGCCTCTCACAGCTCTATCGCTAGTTCCGGGGAAAGTACTCAGACAAACTATATTCCTTAGTTCAACCAGTTCTAACCTTCATGGCTTGGGCCAGCCATGCTACGCACATTGTAATGAACCACCCTCACTTCCTCCATATTACAATGGTAAGAAGTTCCACTCGAGCAGCTTCATCTCGCGAACCACTGCCCTGTGGAACCGACTCCCAAAAGGATGTTTTCCCGATCATTACAATCTTAACCTGTTCGAGTCTAGGACTAACCGTCATCTTCCCGACATATCAGCATAAACTATACCTCTTCCTCTGTAACCCTCTACATCGAGTGGCTCCCAGGCCTTGTACAAGGTGAACCTGACTGTAAAAAAAAAAAAAGAAAGAAAAAAGACTTCTCGATTTAGGCGGTTGACATTAATGTCACTTTTTAAGGAAATAAAAATCAGTAGTCAACTCAAATAATTGAACCCAATAAAAAGTAAAGTTAATAGCAATAAGAAATAATTTCAGATGAAAAAAAACTGTTAAAAATTTATCAGACTTTTATCTACTACTCACTAGCATGCAATAATGGAATCCATTTGATATTTACGAACTGATTCTCTTTTCTTTTTATAGGCTACAGTTTGTGTCTATAAAAATTAACTTTATTTTTATTGCATATAAAGACCCATGAAATTTAAGACCCGCTACTGCGAACTTGTGTAATTTTAGTTAACAGTTCGCGCGAGCTGCCCAAATCTAATCAGTGGACATGATGCTCATAGATCAAAATCGGCCTCGTTCATCCAGAAAATTCAATTTCATTTTCCGTCAGCCTATTATGTGATTGTACATTTTATATCAATGAAAAGAGTTAACACAATTTGGGGTAGGGAGAGTTTATAAATGTAGTTTAACAGTTTAGAAATTAATGAATCATTTAAAATGTTCTTTCGACTAAAATACCCTTGTGGACAATAAAATTACAAGTTCAATCTCTAATATGCAGAATGTTTCAATTTCGTAGAATTACGGGAAAGTTATTTTTGAGTAGTAGTTTAAAACGTTTTTACTTGAGTGTAAGTGTCATTTGTACATTTTCTTTCGTTTTTTATTTAAATAAGAATGACGCTAATACTTGAAAAAAAAAAGGTTTTAAATGATAGAACGAACTACGAAGTTGAAAGGTGAAGTGTTTTTTGAGAGTTTCTAATTAGGGGCGCGTAGCATGTTCTTTTTATTTTTTAAACATTTTTACATGGTGAAATTAATAGCATTACATGTTGATTGATTCATTTTTACAGCTTATCAACCCTTTAGAGGCTATTTAAAGCCAGAAAATATTTTTATATTCTAAGAATTTTTTTTTTAGATATTAATGGTAACTGACACAGATCTTACTAATTAACCTATAGCTGGGGGTGAGAAAGAGGTGAATTCATACTTTCCCAAGTATATTTGCTCGTGAATATAACCAACCCAACTGGAATTGTAACTTGATTGCCGATTCACAATTCAGAGCCTTTATCCGTTACAACACCCACACAACATCCTGGTATTCTCAAGCGGTCACCTATCTAGGTACTGAAAAGGTTCGGCGTTGCTTACGGGAATCGGTGTTTCAACGTGATCTGGCCGTATTGAGTGACAGGAATATGAAAAAAGAAATGCTTATTTCTGGTCGAAGAATTTTTTTTTTAGATTAGATAGATTAAGCACTACGGATAACAAACGAAAAAATACTTAATTTAAAAAAAAAAAAAAAACAACTTTAATAGGAGTTCCGTCTATATTTCTGAGATGAGGTATTGTAACTATTTATACTATTTACATTGTTCGGACTGTTGACCTCATCTTTATTGTCATATTCACGAAGTTTCAGCCGTTGTACGCCCAGGCCTTCTTCAAGTGATATACACACGTCCCTGTAGATAAAAGCGTTAGCTGAAGTAATCCAGTGACTTTACCCAAAGAGTTGTGAGTTCAATACATGGCCACGGCATCGGTGAACAAAAACTCGGAAATTCGAGTTACTAAAGCGAAATAACTGAAACTGAGATTTCCCTGAAAGGCACGGCATGTGGAATTAGAAGAATTTACACCGGTGGACGAAATAATGTGTTCAGTTCGAAAGTCCAACGTATATCACTTGATATAACGTACAATGGTCGAAACGTCGTAAATATGATTATAAAGAAACAGTCCGAACAATGTAAATAGTATGAAGGGTTTCCAGTTTGCTATATAGATTCAATGTAAACTGATCACCCTACGGAAGCCAAAACAATGTATACTCCATACCATGCGATTTCTTAAAATTTAAAAGGACAAAAGCATTTAAAATTTTAAGAAATCACGTCGTATAAACATATTTCTTTTGGCTTCCGTCAGATCAATTTACAATGAATTTACATAGCAAACTGAACATTATATTAGCTTCTATAAAAAATTTAATAATTACTTTAATCGTATTCTAGAGCGCTTAATCCATAGTAATATTGAAAAGAATTCGAAAAAAAATTATTTCTTGTCGTAGTGTCTATTGTCCAGCACCACACAGTTTACATTGTTCAGCCTTTAAATCTTTTAACGCCAAATGGTATCTAGATGTTAAACATAACCTGTCTTCGGATATTTATACAATCTCATGTTGTATTAGTAGTAATTTTGCTAGGAAAGCAGCTATGTTGTACGTTCATCGACTTAAATGTGGTGTAGTGGATTCTGAAATTTGTCCCCATTCAATACAAATTCTCCGAATAAATTTATTTCTCTTTTAATCAGAACTGCATTAAGTTGAATTTGTGGTCAGACCTTTTGCAATCAACGACAAATGCATTGAGTATATTGTTTTGTAAATGACCCCTTTAATTTTCATATAATGGTTTGGTTTATTTTGTTTTACGCCATATCAACCTCAGTGGGTTATTTAATGCAGACAACAATTTTAGGATAGATTCGTATGAATAGAATATGTATTCTTTGGTTTAGATTGGTTTGGTTTATTTTGTTTTACTGCATATCAACCTCAATGGGTTATTTAATGCCGACAACATTTTTAGGATAAATTCGTATGAATAGAATATGTATTCTTTGGTTTAGATTGGTTTGGTTTATTTTGTTTTACGGCATATCAACCTCAATTGGTTATTTAATGCCGACAAACCTTTTTATTGCTGGCAATATTTTGTTTTGTCAAAAATCTGTTTCTGTTAATATTTTTTCTTCAAAATTTTATTGCTGGTAATAATTTTTTTCAAAAAAGTATTGCTGGTAATAGTCAACTATTTGCCTATAGTTGGGACCCTACCAGGTGCTACCAACCCGGGTCAGGGTGGACCTGGGAACACCAGCAAGAGGTTGTTCCATGCTCCTCAAAACCATCTGATCAGAGGCCTTGTTGCTGGACGTAGTTTATCGTCTTACCCAGGACGCGGATGTAGTTTAACATCTTACCCAGGACGTTTCGTATAATGTTTTATTTAATTTTCTTTATATTTTCCTTTTAAATTTTATTTTTTTTAAATTACCATTTTAAAATTTATTCTTTTTTTATTTTCCTTTAAATATTTTTCATGCCTAATGTATCTCGCTGTTAGACATAGCCTGTCTTTGGATTCTTATACAATCCCACGTTGTATTAGTAATAATTTTGTTAGGAAAGCAGATATATTGTATAATCTTTGACTTAAATGTGCTGTAGAGTATTCTGAAATTAGCCCACTTTTGATACAAATGATTCTAAACGTCTCACTAATATATTTTATCGGATACTTTTTTTCGATTTATTTTCTATGTTCCTGCTTAGAGTTTCATGTTTGTTTTTGTGTTGATTAAATCGCTTATCGTTTCTGAAGTAATTGTGATAAAAATGTATTGTAAGATTCTTTTCAAATAATCGTTATGAAGTTGACATTTACCTAGTTTTTGTCAACGCTATTTCTTTTCAAAAACTTATAAATATTACGATAAAGTAATACTAGAACAAAAACGTCGAATATAGTATGACGATTTAAGCTTATTCGTGCAACGAAAATTATTCATACCGATGCAAATATTGGCAAACATGTATAAACGTGCCCCGCGATCAGACGGAGTAACAAAAGGATGGTTTTCTCATGACACAGCTTTTTTTTTAACTAGCTTTACTCTTCAGCCATGTTTATTATTTTCAAAAACGATGATTTTATACGATAATAAAACCTAAACGTATAATGATCTGGGGATCCTCTCTTCTCGAAGGCAGAGAGTTCGACCAGCACACCTGGAGACGAATCTCCAACTGCAGGATATCTACCAACCGCCCCACGCGGTCAGATGTGGCACAAGGCCGATTTTAATGTGGGGTATCCGAAACCGTAGGCTCGGCCAAAAATTCCCCGTAGACCCTGTATAAAACGGGGTCGGGTAGCTGTTTCCCGAGACGAGACACTGCTCTTCAACATAGCCTCCTCTGTGGATCTCCAACTGCAGACCAACATACAGTATTTACTACTGTATTTATGTTAATGGGGACATACCCATTATCCACTATGGGTATGCTACAACAACAATAATAATACACACACACACACACACACACACATATATATATATATATATATATATATATATATATATATATATATATATATATAATTGAAATATTTCGTCTGACAAATCGAGCCTCATCGGGATTTGTTGAGATAATTCGACCCCATAGAAATGCGGAGTTCCACATCTCTTTCCCATTTCGGAAAAGAACAATTCTTTTTAAATATCTGAACAAAATAATAAAAAAAACTATGTAATCCCAAGTAATCGCGTACCTTAAAGGAAGAAAAATGCTAAGAGCCAAACGAGATAGGAAGTTGTGGAGAGCCATGATCTATATCATGAAAGAACGCGACACATAGAAGAAGAATCAGAAATTCTATTTAAAATTAAAACCTTCTGATTTGATATAATCATCAAATGTCTTCTATATTTTTTTCCATTTGGTACTTACCCTTCTCAAAGTCATGGGTTCTTTCACGACATGATGTAGTCAATAAGTTTAAATGTATATGAATTTAGATTACATTTTTTTTTCTCAGATGTGTAATACTTTTCAATAACAATATTACCGGCTTTAATAAAACTTTCTACTTTACTCTCTTCTCGCGATAGAAATTAATTCTTATCACTTTAAAATAGATAAGGACCTCCCAATTGAATATGATTTAAAAAAAAAAAAAAAAGCTGGTAGAAAATGACAAATTTATTGTGCAATATCTATACTCAAGAATAGATTTCTGTGTTCATGTCTTTTTTGCCAAAAAGGTAAGGCTGATTTGCATCAAATATACGCCCACACAACTCCTCTCACTGTCCTTGTAATTGTTTCACTGGTAAAATGACGACTCGCATTTTCTTGTCTGTCACATAACGTTATAGAACTCGAATATATATTAGTAGGTTTTGAAAGTTTTATGGCACTTCCCACCTGTTACTGGACAACATTTGTTTCAGTGATGTTTTCTAAACTATTAAAATATTATTAAATTTTGTATTTATTTTTCGAAATTTAAATTTAGTTTCTCTAAAATATCATAACGTGAATAATCTGGTAGACTTTTTTAAAAAATGTTTTCTTGCTCGTAGACGGAGAGTATGTATTTTTTCTTTTTCATAAACGAATTTGTTTTGAGGTAATTCTAAATCCTCTGAACTTAGGACGACGCCTTCTAAAAATATATTTTTTTTTTTTGCTTTACAATGCGACGAGATTAAACAAAAAGTGTGAAAGAGGAAGAAAGACATTTTTTTCAAAGTCGCTACTTTTATGTCTTTATCTTTTAGGTCAAGTTACACTCACACGAAAACAGACTATATATGGATAGACTAAAAACCGTAACTTCTAACACAATGTCACAGTATGTTTTAATGTTATATATTATAAGCAGTACCGGACAAAAGATATAGGCCATTTTGAATTACTGGTTGAGAATCCTTTATCCGAAATTCTGGAACCGGAAGTGCTTCGGTTTTTAGATTTTTTTTTTTTTTTCAGATTTTGGGATACAGGCTATTTAAATTCTATATGGCATCTATAAAATGTGGCAGCTTGGGAATGGGACCCAAACATAAATACGATATACCTTTTGCATTTTGTGGATTCTTCTGATGAATCCTACTCATAAGTTCTGTCAATATTCGATGCATGATTTAAGTCAGATCTCTAATTTGGCCATTTTATAAGATAACTTATACCTTAAAGGTAGTTTTATATGTGGCATATGTTTACACAGACCCTGACAAATCCACTCCGTTAATACATGATTGAGATTATCATTTTTTTTGCTCTATGCAATGTTTTTCTATTTTTTATTAATTTCTTTTCATCACTTCAGTATAAAACTAACAATTTCTCCTGTTTCCTTAAGTCGTATATGGCGGTTGTTCAAACGCTTCATACTTTCACCCTTGTCTAGTTTTTCCAACAGTTTGACTTCTTGTGATATTGACAAACATAAATATTTTCTTTCGCTTTTCATTACCCGTATGTGTATCTGCAGGACTTTTTGACATTTTGTATGACATCTTTATTGAGCGCGAAACACCTGGTAAGTAATCCACGAACGAAGGTGTTGCTCTGACGATCGCTACCAAAAAAGAAAAAAAAAACTGGCGTCAACGTAGGCTATGTAGCTGGGCTGGGAAACCACTACCCAAGGTCACTTACTGAACAACAGCTGCACATCACCTAGGAATCTTCCCAGTGATTTCTGAAATTTTCCATTTGTGGCAAGTCATGTCAGCACCTGGAAAGTTTTTCTTATTTTGGAGGTTTTCGGATTTGGGACTATCGGAAAAAAGATACTCAATTTGTAGTGTAAATTTCTAACAATTGTCATCTTATACGGGAATATTTATTATTGCGCTGTCTACAGATGAATCTTTGACCATATTGGAGTCATTTTCACACCTAATTATCATATTCTTTTAGCATAGGTTCTAAAGCAATGTGTAAGATGTGAGACGACACCCCACCAAAAAAATAATGACCGTGTAAAAGATTTTAACCAACTCAAATAAACCAAGTCGGATGCTTTTTTTTTTTTTTTTTTGAAACAGGAAAATATCTGTAAAGAAAATTTATTATATAATGTTGATTTCAAGATTATTGCACATTGTTAATGTTTTCTGTGGCTTCCTGCATCTTGAATAAATGCTTCAATGCGCTTGGGATGTGGGGTGTAGAAATCGTTCGCTATCTTCTCATCTACTAGGTACAATTCCCTGTGGTTGGGCTCCTAAAACTCAAGATCGTGTGGATTCTTCTGGTGAATTCTTCTCATTAGTTCTGTCAATATTCGATGCACGATTTAAGTCAGGACTCTAATCTGGTCAATCTTTCAATATGGCGACACATTAATCTGTTCTCTGTTCTGTTGCACGCAGTCTGTGATATGAAGACCGTAATGTTAATTGTTTTCATCCAGATCTGCTATCAAATGTTCCTTCCGCAACAGAGATGTATTTGACCCTATTTAAGCTATGGTGTGAATCCTGGTGTAGATAGTATTATTAGTAAAAGTCCGATCTCTGTCTGATTCCTCGCTGTGCGAAACTTTTATCTATTTTACATACTATAAGAAGCACACATGGATTCTTTCTTCTAATTATATATATATATATAATAGAGAGAAGCTTGACTACATGGATTTTACTTTTTCTGCGACATGGCTATGTAAGTAATAATTATAGGAAACTGTTTAATCAAGTGCTTTCTCATCTGATTTTTTTTTCGCTAACAATTGTGAACGAGATATTTTTGTCAAAATATCTGGTTCAAGGATAAAACTCACGAAAAAATGGATTCACGCGTTTCTCAGGGAGTGAACGCGGGTGACTTCAGCCAAAATATACGCTGTATAACTGTATGTGTGTCTATCGGTAGGTATGCTTAACGACACTTTTACTATAAATGAAAGAGGTTAGCTTTAGGCCAAAGTGTGGTTAGAAAACATTACACAAAATACTTTTTAAAAGACTTTTTCTTTTCTTATTGTTCGTTTGACGAACGTGTCTTTCGTGGTTTAAGTTAAACGCTTTGTTGGACGACAGAAAAGCAAAGGGCGTCCGAAATGACATGATTTCGTTATGTCGTTATGTCAACTTAAAAGAATGCAGCTGATGGAAAATCCTAAAAAGCTCTAAGACACTAAAAAAAGCAGATTGACGGAGTGTGTGAAGTACCACCTTTGTTGCTTTGACGATGTAATTTCAGTTGGCAATCTCGGTTGCAGTGTAATGCAGGCTCAGAATTGGAAATTGGGGATCCGAGTTCTAATTCCAGTCGGGTTCGTTATACTTCCTTACGCGCAAATACCGTTGGGATATGTATGGATCCATATCTTCTCTCCCAGCTATGGGTTGAATTGCAGGACAGACTGGCTCCTAGAGCCTTGGTTGGCAATCAGTCTACTGCAGAAAGAAAAGACAACTTACTACTGAAAAATATTCTACCTAGTCAGTCATGAATCGAAAGAGAAATGATCGCCCAAGCGTGTATCACGTATGGCACTTAACTGAAAGAGTCAACGGTAATTTAGGCGAGGAAGTTGTGGAGAGACATGATCTCCCAAGCGTGTATCACATATGGCACTTACCTGAATTTCCTAATATCTTTATATCCTCCTGTCTATCCTGTAAGAAATCTTAAATGATTTTAAAAATTATATAATTAATATTTTCATTATTTTCTATTCTTCTTCATCTGTACTGTGTTCCTTCAGGATGTGGGCGTTCATGACTCACCACAACTTCCTATCATTTGTAGCTTTTAGTAAAGTTTCATTTCATCATCCCTATCGCTCCCTGTTCTGCCATCCATTTACAAATAGGTAGGTGATTCGCTGCTTGTCTTTGTCCATCTTGCATTTAATGTCCTGTGTGTGTCAAATTCTCCAAACTCTCTTTCCTCGTTATGCATCCTAGAAATTTCAACTGTCTCTGTCAACTGTTTTTAAGTATGCCAATGATGATGATACTGCCTCAATGTGTCGTGTACCATCAGGATGTTAGTTCTTGTGGCTCTCCACAGCTTCCTATTCTCTGTAGGTCTGATTATGGTTCGTCTTTTCACCCTTCATTCCACACCCTGTTCTGTTACATATTTACACACGCTTGTTAGGCTACTCACTGCTTTTCTCTGTCCATTTTGCATTCAAAACGTCCTGTGAGTGTCAGATTCGCCAAGGTGTCTTTTCGATCGTCTCTTTCTCATTCTGCGTCGATTTGTTTTCATTCTACACTCTGATTCGATATTTAACTCCCATCAAATGTAATAAGCAATACATGGTCAGTTTAACGTAGGGACCAGTTTTACAAACACGTCCGAATACTCGGGTCGTTTACTTTTAAATTCTAAGAAGTTCTCCATTGAATTTTGTTATAATTGTTTAATGGAGAGCTTCATCCTCGAGGTTGGAATTTTTTTTTGCAACACTCCAGCTGAAGACACGATTACGGCTAAGGAACAATCCCAGGTCGACGGCTGATCAACTACGTTCTGTTTAATCATATATTTATCCCCTCTCCGGGGTGGGCGTGGAGCACAATAGTCTTGTTTCACGTGAGGTGGCCATAGCTATACTTATAGGCCAAGACATAAAAATTGCCCAATGTCATACAAGCATCAGAGTACTACGATCATTCACTTTTGGGGCAATGAGAGAAGTTCTGTCGCAGGGTTAAAATCGCTGAAAGGAAGCTTCCCTCATTGCAAGGCAACAAAACTGTGGGGAGACTTAAATCCAGAACACTTTGGTCAGAGTTCAAAGGCCGTTAAAAGGTAAGGTCTAAGCCAGACAAAACTTTGATTCTTCTTAGAGAGACGATGAGCGCAGACTATTGTGAATCTAGGCCGAGATTTAAACAATAGGAGGAAAGTGATGGGAAAGAAAGAAAAAAATGGGGCGAGGAAAAAGAACTGAGATAAAAAGTAATATTACAAAAGAACGAGGAGAAGAGGAAAATAAAAGATAATAAGCACTTATTGAGGCAAGTGAAGAGAAATGAAGAGAGACATGATGGAAATAGATCAAACGAGGATGAGAAGATTTTAAAATAGAAGAGCGACAAGATAATTCAAGTGAAAGAGGAAAGAATACAGTAAAGTGTATTTATTCTCGTTTTTTTATCATTTCACCTCAAGTAGGACAACAAAGCTACTATGACACAGTACTGATAACAGACATGGAAAGGAAATTACAAAACCTCCTACAGAAGGTAGCGAAGGAGAACGAGAAGGGACTAAGCATGAACAAGAAGGCAGAATGCATGTTCATCAGTCCGAATTGCAGGCTGGGGACACTAAAATCAAGCAGGTGCGGAAGTTTAAATATCTGGGAAGTATTTTGACAGAGGATGGTAAGTGCGACACTGAGATCCATAGACGTATTGGGATGGCCAAGGACACATTCCAAAAGCTGAGCAGTGTATTGCGAGGCAGGAGAATTTCTTTGGTAACAAAGAAGAGTATTGAGCTGTTACCTGACATCTGTATTCCTTTACAGCAGCGAATGTTGGACGGTTTCCTCAAAGATGAAGAAGAGACTCGAAGCAAAGGAGGTATGGTTCTACAGAAGGATGCTAAGGATATCATGGACAGCGCGTGTGAGCAACGATGAGGTTTTGAAGAGGATGCAAACAAGAGGGAGGCTTATACTTAACATCAGGAAGAGGCAGCTGAAGTTTCTGGGACACGTAATGAGAAAGAAATACCTGGAAAATCTGATACTCACAGGTCGAATAGAAGGAAAGAGAGACAAGAGAAAGCAACGCATGACATACTTGACGGGCTTAAGCAAGTGGATGGCAGAATTTGGTCTGAGGGAAGGTGGCAGACAGACGAGACTTATTGAAAGCCACAAGGAATAGGGGGAAGTGGAGAGCCATGATCGCCTACATCCTGAAATGATACGGCACATAAAAAGAAAGTAAGAAGATGCAAGGAGTTACTGAATGAGACAATACGAGACAAAGAAAACATCATTAAGAGAGAAGAATAAAAGAACAGGAATGAAGAAAACTGAAGATAACGATTGACATTGCATTTAAATTTTTGAAGATCAAAGTTGATTGGAAATCAAGAAGCCGGAAGAGAGTTCCACAAGCGAGAAGAAACTGTCAGCATAGAACTTAGTCACATCTAGACGATTCAACTGTAAAAATGAGAATTATTATTATTATTACTAGTATTGAGAAGAGGGTAGAAGGCGGAGAAAACAGAACAAATAGTTGAATGGTACTGAACTTCACTTTTGTGATTAAATTTTGTAATTAATTTGTTCGCTTTTTTAGCACTTTAACTCTACTGGTGTAAATAAATGATTCTCGTCAAACGCTTACCCATATTCTAATGTTTTTATTTTGAAATATTATATCTCATCTGGTACAAGGCCAAAATTGCGGATGGGAAAATGATTGGTAATTACTGACTATCCTACACAAAGTTAATCTGGTTCACGACCCATTCATTCATTACAATTTACTCATACACCACAAGAACTCATTGATCGCCATTCAGCACCAACACATGCCATAATACCACATATTCACTACTGAAACGATACTTACCTGCCCCAGGGCTCCGTCCCTGTGCTGGTGGTATCACGGCTACGACTAGTTTGGACCAGCTATGACAAACTAAGACCAGCTATGACTAGCTTAGACCAGTTCTGGCCAGCTTGGACAAGCTATGACCAGCTAAGGCCAGCGGCCCGAGTGAAAACACTCGGGTCCCCACGTTAAAAACTGACCTTGTGTCACAACCTGACTTAGTGGGGGAGTCAAGTAAATATCTATTCACTACTGAAACGCCCATGACATATATATAATTGGTTTTTTGTTTTGTTTTTGTTTTGTTTTGTTATATAAAAATATATAAAATTATGACATGAAATGAGGTGGGGGGTGTATCCAATAACGAAAATGAAATGCAACAAAACATTCAAACTAAAATTAAAATATATTAGTAGAGCCTGTTCACCTCGCAGAAAAATAAAACTGCCCACTGTATTCTTCCGCTAAGCAAAATCAAGCAGCTCACTCACTAGGGACAAGGAAGAGATAAAATAAATTATGGAAAATTATCTGATCGATTCAAGACAAAAAAGAGGGAACAAAACACAAACTCATGTTTCATCATTTTTAATTTTTTTTTTTTTTTTTTTTTTCACAATAAACTCCTAGAATGTGCCCACTGTATTCTTCCGCTAAGCAAAATCAAGCAGCTCACTCACTAGGGACAAAGAAGAGACAAAATAAATCATAGAGTGGAGAATTATCAAAGGCTGCTCGACTCAAGGTAAAAAAGTGAGGACAAAATACAAACCGATGTTTCATCATTTTTAATTTTTTTTTTTCCGATAAACTCCTAGAATGTTTCTCATAATCCACACACACACACACACACACACACACACACACACACACACACACACACACACACACACACCAGTAATGGAGAAGAAAACAAAGCTTAGCAAAAAGAATTTCCAAAAGTATTTATTGTAGTTTTTAAAACGTATTCATTTATTATTTCATAGCCATATCATGTTCCTTCAGGGCGTGAGAAGTCATGACTCTCCACAACATCTAGTCTTTTCTTGTCCTTTACGTCCATTCTCTATCTTGTTTCACCAAGAATTGCTCAAGCTTATCACGACATTTACTCCCTACTTTCCTCTCATTCTCTTGCCTTCAACGCGCCATGTGGATGTTGAATTCTCCAAGCCTTCATTCCTTATCCTTTCAAAAATGCTAGTGTTGATAGCGAAGTGGCTATTGGCTCAGAGAATGAAATTTCGACCGGGATTGTTGGTTCATTTTCGCACTAATGCCCTCAGTAAATGCATGAATTTTTCTCCTCAAGCAGGATACGCTAGATTCTACGGCCTTGAGTGGCATTTAGTCTACGAGACGGACAAATCTTAATACAAAACTTTAGTATAGACAACGAGAAAGCAGACCATAAGTATGGTTGATATCATACAGTGATTTTCCAAGCGTAGCTTAGATGTGGCACAAGGCCGAAAATATGGGACACCCAGTGAGGATCGAACTCTCTACTCGGTCCTAATTGTTCTAGAGAGACAAGCTTGCTCACCATTACACTGCCTCGGGGTGCCCTGATTTTCCAAGCGTAGTTTAGATGTGACACAAGGCCGAAAGTAGGGGCACCCAGTGAGGATCGAACCCACTACTCAGTCGTAATTGTTCTAGCGAGACAAGCTTTCTAACCATTACACCACCTCGAGGTGCCCTGGATAATCTAATCGTGTATAAACAGACGTCATGTTGTTTTTGGGGGGGTTTTTTGTATTAATTTTAACCCCAGCTGAAAAAATTCCCCGTTTATAACAACCGGTCACCGAAACTGCATAATTGTTAACCTCTTCAAAATAATTACCTGTGTATAGTACGACTCCCCATTTTAGCGTAAAAACTTATCTTTAAAAAACTCGTACTATACTCGAGTATATACGATAGATATTTAGCCCTTTGATTGGCTGATAATTCAAAGGCGTTTGTCGTTTACAACCAATAGACGCATCAGTTTGTGTATCAAGTGTTCGTTTTCAACATTTCGGATCTTTTGAGGCTGGTATATATTCAGTGACATGAAGAAGTCATGATGGACTGGAAGTATTAAACTGACGGATATGTTATAATCATGAAAGTTTTCTTTTAGAACAATTGCATCATGAAGGGTGGTCTCGCTAACATTTTATTGGCTCTGCTCCATGTTGATTCATATCTGTGGCTTGCGGTGGAGTTTCGTGTTGAACTTAATTAAAGTTTTGTTTTTCTTTTCGTTCATTCACAACTCACAAAATCACAACATAAAAACAAGAATGCAGCTGACTTCCGCGAATGTATTCCTAAAATTGTGCCGACCTTGTCGATGCGGCGTCAGTATGACTGTTTCTCTCGCAGAGGCGACAAAGAGGCATAAATTATACGATCGCAGCATGGCTTTGACGCTATTTAACCCAATGTGCAAGGCTGCGTGCTGTGTGCGGCATATTTTGTGAACATATCTCATGCTAACAACTTTCAATTTGTTTTCGTTTTTTTTTTTACCAATTCTTTTGGTTTTAATATAGTTAGCCAAAGAAAGATTTTACACAATAATTATTTCATTATTGTTTTTGTTCCATATTAACGTTACTTTTACCACAACACTGTAAATACACTCCTCCTCAATAAAATTATTTTATTACTAGTTTTTTTTTTTTTTTTTCGTTTATTATTGTTGCTACCGTCCGGTTCACACTCCTCCCCAGTCTTTTGAACAGGTGTTCTCGGTTGTTTTTTTCATTCTCTTTCACTCCCAGTAGCCCCCTTGTGTCTTAGTGACATTATCGCCTTCCTTGGGGTGATTTGATAAAAAAAAATTTATTAGAGGTCCTTTTAATAACAGACAGTTTTTTTTTGTCCATTCATGATTAGTACTTGTACTCTTAATGATGACCCTTGCTTGCAACGTCTATTGAAACTCGCATAGACAATTCCTCGTGAAAGATGCTGCAAAAATTGTCGGTTCCCTTTACCGCTCCAGAAAGTACCTGGCTCCTCCTGTGGTGTTCTATCTCTAGAAAAAGCCTGATCAGACGAAAATTATTGCTGCCACATCTGGGCCGGAGCTGCCCAAGCCTCACTTTCCACTCTTGACAGATTTCAAAAGCGTCTACGCGGCCTTTTCGATAATGAACTGTTTTCCGCTCAAGAACCTTATTTTTCTACAGCCTGAATATCGATATTCCCTCGCTACTCTACCGCTATTTTCATGGCAGATCTTTAGTCGAACTATATTATTTAGTTCCACCAGTCGAGACCTTCGCAGTTAGCGCCCACAAAGCCCACGTACACTGAGTTGACTCATCCTCATTCTCCTCATATTCCATTGGTGAGGAGGAAGTTCCACTCGGACATGTTCTTCCCCGAACTGTTTCAATGTGGAACGAACTACCGCGGAGATGCTTACCCGATCAATTCCATTCTACCGTTTTACGATCTTAAGATCTAGTCTACGAGGTTCAGCCGTTATCTTATCTACTGCATGTCTTTATAATATCCACTTTTTCTTTTCACGAGATATATATATATATAAAACAGAGAGAGAGAGAAAGAGAGCTTTCTTTATGATAATCAGTTATAGGTTTTGGAAAATAGGGGAAGGGAGTGGGCTTTCTCTGAAAAAAAAATAGTGCATCTTGCTAACTTTGAGATCCTAGTTGGCCAAACCATAAAGCACTCCTTATTAAATTGTCGGAGAACATATGTTATTTACTGAAAGCTCACGATATTTTAACGTTTGAAGTAACAAATATATATATATATATATATATATATATATATATATATATCGTTAAATGGCGGTCATACAATTTCTGCGACCACATCACCCCTTACATCTGGCTCCCTAACTCTCAGGACTGCAATCCCCTTTATTATGTGTGGAGCGAAGTTGAGTGAGAGAACAACAAAACTCCTCGGAACACCAAAGATGAACTAAAGGCAAGGATTATGGCAGCCTTCACCGATTTAAACAAGGAGTCCATCCAGAAGAGTTGCAGGAGATTCAGTAGTCGTCTGGAGGCCCTGGTTGAAGCCAATGGCAATTTTATTGAATAAATATAGTTTAGTATTTTAAGATATTTTTGTGTAATTTTGGTAAATATATCTGTTAAAATGAAATTTCAGTCTTATTTTCATTTTTGCGTAATTTACACGACAATTTTTCCCCCGCAAAAATTCGAGACATCCCAATAAAGAAAATGTTCGAAGATCTCTCAAGATTTAAAAAAACTTTATATACTTGAGAACTATCTTAAAGGGTCCTCCAGTGTGATTAAATCATCATTATATATATATATATATATATATATATATATATATATATATATATATATATATATATATATATATATGAGAGAACAGACAGATTAAGAATCCACCGTTCTTAGCATTTCCTTTTTTTAAAAACGTGCTCGATACAACGCAGTCAAATATTATAATATTTTTATTATAAAATATTTTACATCGCTACACAAAAATTTTCATGTTTCGGAATTTAAAAATTGTTCCATCATCAGGCGATGCTGGATAACTTATGATGAAAATTATTTACTTGAGAAATCAGAAAACAATTCGGTAGCTCATTTGAGAATTAAAAAGGAGGGTAGGGAAACCAAGATTCTAAAATTTTGTGGGTATGTCTTGATTAACCAATCAAAAGACGGATCAAAGAGAAAATAGAAAAATGAGTTTAGAAGTTAAGCCTTAACTTCTAACCTTAACTGTTAATGGTAGGTGAGTTATTAATTCATGCCTAGATAAATTGACACTTTTAAGTCACGTCAGCACAGACGACATCCGGTTACGAATATAAATTTAAGATACAGTGAAGTTGACAGTTATATATTTAACAAAAGGTTAATTTTAAAGAATTTCAAGATTTAAAAAAAAAATGATATACTTGAGAATTATCTTAAAGGGTCCTCCAGTGTGATTAAATCATTTGTATTTATATATTTCTGTCGTTTGTGCTGACGGGCCTTATAGCAAACGCTTTGTATCAGTTCTGATCTTTATCTTGAGCTGATGCCCAAAGAATCCAACCAGATCCTGATAAGAATAACGTTCGTGTCGTAAGATTCCTTCCATTCGAATCGGCCACACCACCATCCTTTCCACGGCTAACAGTGTCAGAAACACTATCGGTTTCACCCCATAAAACGAGAACGACACATTATCGCACGCGCATGCGACATCAATCGACACCAAATGTTCGGGATCGGTACGAGTCGTCAACTTGCCGACATGCTCCCAGAAGGGGCACACTTGAGGACAATGGTAGAAGGCGTGCGCAGCCGTTACTTCTAAATCAAGGTCACACCGATGGCATACGGGCATGTTGCCTAGTCCCCTCTGAAACTCAGGTAAATGAAACTCTGGGTTACTGAGATAATTAGCTGCTGACGCCCAGGACCAGAAAGAGCGCAACACGCTGACTAGCCGAGCCGCTTACTGAGTTGGTCCGACGCAATCTCCTTCACTAGTTCCCGATACAATGTCCTCCTAAGCCATGAAAGGTCACTGTACCGCGGAATAGCTCGCAAGTCCAATCGATACTCGTGCAAGATTTCGGACTGTTTCCAGAGCTTACGACGGCATTCAACCTCGGAACTGGGAGAAGTGATGGTAAGGCTAGAGAAGACGGCCCTAACGATCCTCGCCCAGAGCGAATATTCAGTTAACGCGCAGCATAGGAAAACCAACCTCTCGACGTGTTCCCAGCCCACCCCGCTGGTACGAACGCTAGACACAGGCCTCTTTGTAGACTATTGTCTTGAGTCCACTCTACAAGAGGGAGAACACCAAGCGCTCGATCGCCATCCTACGGCCCTCGCATAAAGAGTACTGACAACCGGTAAAAGATGAGGGAAAAGATGTACTGGGAGCACAAGTGAGCCCTATCCTTTAAGGACAACCGCCAAGTCCGGATCGACGCTCCGACCTTTCTCAATAGTTCTGACCTGGCTCGAACCACACTGCAAGAATCCGAACGGGAACATCCATCCAATTGAAGGGCAACGCCCTAAGACATGTCGTGGTTAATCATGGCCCCCGTGACTTACTTGTACCATTCAAGCGCCTTCTGCACCACCTCAATGTTGCTGCGGCACGACACGAAAATGGATACGTCATCGGCGTACGCGGAAACTCTGGCTCGAGCTCCATCAGGGACACCGATTCCACGTAGGCCGGTCTACACGCTTTGTCTCTTAGCCGGCGAAGGAGTGTCTCCAACGCCAAAGCTTAAAATAGAGGCGACGGCGGACAGCCCTGACTAACCGGGACAGCGCAGAAGGGCTCAACCGCTTGCAGTTGACCTGCACCACAGCACTGGGGGATCGATAAAAGAGGCTGGGCCACTTGCAGAAGTCGAGTTTGAATCCGTCCGCCTAGAGGACAACAACCAGGTAGTGATGGTCGACCTTATCGAATGCCACAAATAGATCAGCGTGGCTCTATCGTTCTCTAGGATCATGCGGATCAGATGCAGTTACTCTGAATGGTTCGGCCCTTCAGAGCATAAGTCTGCTCCGGTCACAAAAGAATCGCGAAAACTGACTGCAAACACTCCGTCAGATCTTTAAATCTGTATTGAGCAGAATTATGGACCAGTAATCAAGTGACCCCCACCCGAATTACGGACCAGTAATCAAGTGACCCCCACCCGCTCCATCATGCGTGACCTTCCTGATGAAACCCCTGGAGATTTGGCCGGGGATGGATCCTTGGCAGAACTAGTTGTTGAACACCACTGCCTCAAGTACAATTCGTAAGGGCAGACCATCAAGTGCCGGAGACTTGCCAATCCTCTTCAATTCCAAGTGATCTTCGCCCTCAAAAATGTCCAAAAAAATGAAAGCGTAAAATAAACTTGACAGAAATTTGACTTTCAAAAAGTTGATCCTCCCTTGTAACAAATGTGACTGACCTCGTCTGAAGATTAAGACGGGAATTTTGTTTTTCTCTACATAGTTTACTTCGTATATCTCGAAAAGTCTCGCGTGACCTTATTGTCTTTAAATATTTTAACTCAAGGGGTGGCCATTTTCCTTTCTGGATATTTTATGCACAAGGTATCTGTGAACTCTGTGTTAGTAAGTCATTTTGTCTTTTCATATTTTTCAATGGTGGTGGTGGGTATGGTCTTCGGTTTCACATTCGTTTGTCTTCTCATTCGTTTGTCTTCTCATTATCGTTCCTAAATCCTGTCATTCTATCTATATATACAGGCTCGTTAGGTAAGTTACACGTTATTTCTCTCTCCCTTTTGTTTTCAATGTGGCCTGTCAGTGTTAAATTCTCCAAACCCTCTTTACTCAGCTGAACTTCCTGGGTCGCATAATATCTATGTACTACGAGACAAAGAAAATATTGCGCATATGTATTATCTAATCTCTTGTATCTCAATTGATATGTGGTTGGTGTAATAGTTCTTCAGGGAAGAGATCGTTTCCGATTATTATTATTATTTTCAGTACGTTCACAAATGTTGGTATCATTTCCATAGCTGTTTACTGATATGAAAATGCTTCCGGCCAATCTTTCGGTCTCTGTGTTTCGTTGAATTTGGAAGGTAAAATACAATGTCATTTTCAATTGTGCATCTACTATGTGCCGTCCGTGAACGATGATGGTTCTCCATAACCTTCTATCCCTTGTAGTAACATTCCTTTCTTTGTCAAGCCTCTCACCCTCCATTCACACAAGCTCCTCATGTAGTTGGCCTACTATCTTTTCCTGTTCCGTTTGTCTTTGATATGTCATGTTAGTGCCAAATTCTCTTACCCCTGTTACCCATTATGAATCCAAGTAGTTTCAGCTGTCTCCTTCTGATTCTGTGTATGTCCTTTTTGTTTCCATAACTACAGGTATTAAAAGGTACTATTTATTCATAATATATAAAAGTGAACATAGAAGTCAACACTTAGAGGCGACAATCTGTTTCATGCTAGTGCAATCGTCAGGCAAGTCAGGAGTTGCCTGACGATTGCACTAGCATGAAACAGACTGTCGCCTCTAAGTGTTGACTTCTATGTTCACTCTTATATTTACACACGCTCTATCTCTGATATTGAGCACTTTATCCCATAAATATAGCACACTTTAAGACTATATTTCTTCATATATATATATATATATATATATATATATATATATATATATATATATGAAGTTTAAATTGTCTTTAAAATAGACATTTATTTTGCGTCAAACACTGAAAACTATGTTTAGGTTTGTAACTATGTTTATGTACGTATGTCTGTGTATGTTTATGTACGGATATCTGTGTATGTTTATGTACGTATGTCTGTGTGTATTGTATATGTGCAATTTGTATGACTTTTATTACTATTATCGTACCTCCACGAGATCACTAAAAAGAGTATAGCATGATGAAAAAGACGCCAAACTTGACGAAAACAAAATTTTATCGTCTAAATGTTTATCATTAAGAGGAAAGATCAAAGTTTATTTTAATTATTTTTAAAAATTTTTCCATCTGTTTAGAACAATCTGAATTTTCATTTAAAAATCCTTGTTTCTCTTTGTACCACCGGAACTAGTAAAATAACATATACAATTTTTAGCACTTTTTTTTTATGACACACATTAATTTAGAAAAATCTTGCAAAAATAAAAATAATTGTCGGATATTAATGAAACTTTCAGAAACTATTCACAGATGGTCGAAATTATTATAAATATGTTTTCTTTTATTAAAGTCATGGCAGAAATATTTTTTTATATTTATTAACCACACCCCCATAACTAATTTTATGAAAACTCTAGAAATTCGATCGAGTTGTCTTGAGTAATTATAATAGTTAAAAACACAAGACTTTGAGGAATGCAAATCATTTTTTTTAATTGGACCCCCCTTCCTGAAAATCAGCTCTGAATTGTAACATACAAAACTCAATAAAACAAATATTTAATTTCAAATACTTTTATTTGCTTTTAGTTGTTTTTATGAATATGGACAATATTTTCTGAAAGCAAAAAAAATTTTTCGATGAAAAATGAAATTTTAATACAATTATTTGTTATTTTTTAATTATAATACATTTTTCCATTTAAGTTGTTAAAATATTATAAAAATAGTTAAAAGCCGCATTCACTTTCGTACGTATCCTTATGACATAGATCTTTTTTTTAGCACGTTGTAAATTGTATCGTTTTGACTAATCAGAAGACCCACAGTAATTAAGAAATGTAATTTTGTGTTTATAATCGGGCAGTAATTATAAAGTACGGAAGACCAACCAGAATACAATTAAGTTGCGTTATTTGAGTTAAGCATTGTTCTCCGCTGTTAAGGCCTTTAATTTTGCGAAACACGTGTGGAGAAGTTTATTTGATTTTTCAGTTCCAACTGAGAAGGGTACCTAAAAGTATCAGTATCATCTTATGAAATGTATATGATCTTATTTTCATATTAACCTCAGTTATGACATTTTTTCCATGAATGAAATATCAAAATTAATAATAAAATGAATGGAAATACAAATAACACAGTAAAATGTAATAAATGTACATAAAATTATAGTATTTTATGTACACTTCTGATAAAACTTCATAAGAAAGGTACCTATAAATTAATTACATACCTTTCTTATGAAATTTAATCTCACTCTTAACAGTCTTATTTTTTTCATTTCTTTATAATATATTTTCCATAAAGCATCGTAAAGGTGAAAGCTAAGTACGAAAAACAAAAAAATTAGAGCGCTGAAAGTTTTCCTTAAAAATAACGAGGTAAATAATTTGTTCACTTAAATGTAAATAATTTCACTTTTCTCCTTCCGTAGAACAAATTATCCCTACGGAATCCGTCAATATGTCATTCATCACCTGTCAAGTGACGCCAAAGTTTATGACCTGCTTTGTTTTATTTTCAAATTACCTCTTTTCGGCGCAGAAGCTAAGTCAACCTTGATTCAAAATATTTTAAATAAACATTATAATTTCTGATTTTCTTAAAATAAGTTTTGGAAAAATGATAATTGATATTTAAAAGAATTTCAAACTGAGATTTTCATTTGTTATAAAATAGGAAAAAATTGCTGACTCCAAAAAACAAGATTTTTAACGAAAATTTCGGACGTGCTAGGAATGATTAAAAAATGTAAAAGAATACCCCTAAAATACTTTGATCTTTCCTCTTAATAATAACAAACATTTAGACGATAAAATTTTATTTTCGTCAAGTTTTCGTCTTTTTCATCATGCTAAGTTCTTTTTTTTAGCGATCTCGTGGAGGTACCTATATTATTATTTATTTTCGCCCTTACATACATACATACATACATACATACATACATACATACACACATATATATATATATATATATATATATATATATATATAATAAAAATGACGATGTTTAAATGATTAACAACATAGATTGCATTTCCGTGATTTTTATTACTGGTCCGGTGGTTAAAGTTTTACTCATAAAATTTTCCGTTATTCCTACATACAACTTTTTTTCCCCCACTTTTCTCTTTTCAACAGCGTAAGCCCCCTCCCCAATTTTTTGTAAGGTCAAGTTAATATCACTGCTTCATTTTTCTTTTTTCTTTCTTTCTTTCTTTTTTTAATGTCTGTTTTTCTACAAATTGGCTGAATTTATATCGTTTAGTAAAATGTAGTCGGTTTGATGAGGCAGATATAACTTTTGAAATAAATTTATAACCGATTATATGATGATCAGTACTTTCCTTTATTATTATTTTTTATTATTTTTATTTCTCTTTGTATAAGTTTATACATTGAGCTCTATTCATGGAGTTCACTTTTTAATATTTTTATATTAAAACGTCTTCATTGGAATAATCCCTACCACGTACGGATTTGTTATTTTATATAAAGTGCAGATGAGTTTTTTTTAAAGAGCCAACATACAGCTACAAGATAGAAAACTTCTATCTAAATAAAGCCTGCATTTGTAGCTTCGTCTGACATGTGACACACAGTACACCAGCACAAGACATGATACTGAAATGGCGAGAATGTGGATTGCAAGACACAGGCAATTGACCAAATTAAACAATACACATACGCAGTGTTCGGTAAAAAGCTCATAATTTACTGAACGCTCATCCATCGTTCTCGACGGAAGAATACATTCATATATATATATATATATATATATATAGCGATATCACGTTGAAACTTATTTCGTTCCCATCTCCTAAAATTAGACCAACTATTTTTCGAAGACTTCTATCCTGCACGAAACACGAGCCTTTTTACGACCACTATGGCAACATTGGTGCACAAACTGATGGTGTAGCGATGGGTTCGCCTTTTGGACCGATTCTGTAAATTCTACATGATGTATGTAGAAAACGAATATCCTAACAAACATCTTAAATTTATCATCTGCCATATAAAGTTTAAAACATCTAATCTAATTATCGCCGACAACACGAGAATTCAAAAATCCCCCGTGTAAATAAGTAAATAATAAAAAAAATAAACTTGTTTGTGAATTCTCGTGTCTGCTGGGAGATTGTATCTTCAAAACTAATAAAAAAAAACACAATTAAAATCTAATATCGGACACATATGCACCATACTCTCTCGCAGATTGAGTTGTCACCTGTCGAAATCCAGTGCAATCTGTCTCTCTATCAACTAGCACACCACGAACAACCAGAATATAATTATCAACATGAGGTAAGTATTAGTGGATAATACCAGAAGCCGACAAGCTATTATTATACAAAATAAACAGCCTACATAAGGTAAAATATTATTTACCACAAGAGACCGTATCTTCAAGTGCATATAATATATTTAATGTGATATAGACACACACAGACTTCTGTAATGTCAACGAATACTCGTTGTCACTTTCGTAATGCCCGTTGTAGTAGAGATTTTGTTATCGCAGATACAACTATAGTAATACCTTTGAACAATACTGGTGTCAAACGCCTTCGAATAGCACTCGCACTAATAGTACTTGCTCGATAAATATTCGCCTTAAAGTAACCACCATATAGTGATCCGAATAGAGAATAGTATAGTGAATAGTGGTCCGTACAGTAATAGAGGATAGAATAGAAATAGTGATCAATTAGGCCTCACGCTACCTCGTGTTTATGCGTTTCCTCTATGGTCTCGTGGTCTACTGAATTCAATAATGGGATCGCCTGTGTTTGTTCACTGGCGATCTATGTTCAAACTCAAGTGTCGGCAGCGACACTTTACTTCTATATAACACAGACAGACACAGACAGACACACACACACACACACATATATATATATATATATCCTGAAATTTTGGATTGACAAGTTTCCATTACTGTGATTGTTTTCGGTGATTTCTTTTTTACGTGATTTTTTTTTTTTTTTTTTTTTTTTTTTTTGCGACAAATTTTTGTACGATAATAACTTTGAAATAAATTTGGCAATAATCGAAATTAATTGCGAAAGTCACACATGAAATAAAAATAACTGTTTGTGTGAAAAATAAGGGCTTACGTACACCAAATTGTCTTTAAGCGGCGTTAGAAGAATTATCGTGGGACTTTTAAAATGTAAGCTTAAATATTAACGCAATACGTAAATGCAGCGACCAATTTTGAGATCTGTCGTTTATTGTTGCCTATCGCATACGGTAGCAGTAAACGTCGCAAAAAGAAATCTTTGCCAACAGAGAAGCAGATTGCAATCAAGAGCCAAGGCTGCAACTAGGAAAAGAAAGTTGAGTGCAAATGAAAACCCAGATCAAACAGGAGATATTCTAATGCTGAGAATGTGCAAAGATTTAGGGACATACAAAGTCCTGACCAAGCCGAAGGCACAATAAAGAGCCCTCAACAGCAGCTAGCTTAAATGACGCCCGATAGTGTGTGTGCATATATATAATATATATATTTATATATACAGTGTAACCCGGATATAAGAGACCCGGATATAAGAGAGATTTTATCTGGTCCCAAATTAGAGCCTGTGTTAATGTATATATAATAGACCAAACCCGGATATAAGATACTTCTCCGGTTTCGACAACTCTCTTATATCCGGGTTACACTGTATATATATATATATATATATATATAATTGCATTCTTTTTGGCACAGCCTCGTTCCCAATAACAGTTACATATGACGTCAACGTAGACTATTCCAAACTTCCAGCTTTTCAAACAATACCAGTATATAGACAAAGGAATTCTACCTACAAAAACGGAGACCACATTGGTTCATAAAAATGACTGAGATGGCGGAAAGTACTTGAACAAAGCAATAATGCAACATGGACTCCGGACAGTTTATCCACAATTTCGAGCGCAATACTCGGAAATTGGAAAAATACCCTAAAAACATTAATCAGACAAACCATGTCGTTTCTTTTTTAATCAAATTTGTTTGGATGAATACCTACTGCCTAAATATACTTTTTATTTAACAAATAAACTGTGAAGAGAGATATTCATACCTTTCTTAAGGGTATTGTTGCAAAAGAATTTGAACTCGATACGCCGAATCCATTCTCCGCGTCGATAACGGTTGCGCTACACACACATTCACAGGTCGTCTATCATATTTGTCTCGCATAGGAATTCAAGCGTATCACGAGTTCAGTACTCTCTACAGGCTCACTACTACTGTCTTGTGCCATGCTAGCTAAGGTATGTAAATAACGCTTCATCTTTGCCCATCTCTCTCTCTCTCTCTCTCTACACATACACACACGGCTTTTTAAAGTTAGTAGTTGTTTATTATTCAAAATAGTATACTTGTATATAAATATTGTTGGAAAGGAGATTTGATGCGATTCTACAGATGGAATCTAAGTCAAGAACTTATGGCACTCTCATGGGGAAAATGATTAAAACATTGCTGGTTTGTAACTAACAGAAATTTGGACTGATTATGGAACACATTTTATAGGTTTTTGTGTATTTAGCTATAAACCTTTACTCAAAACATATGACATACGAGTGGGGGCTGAGACGTTTTCGGCCCGACCCATTTTCTAAAATCTAACCAACTGAATAAAGATCAGAATGTATTTTAGCAACACTTCTTGGTCCGACCGAGAACTTTTCAGCACATCTTTATAAAATCCTTCTATTTGGTTTTTAACCTATTAATACCAACCGTAAAATCAGGTAATAATTATCTTTTATGTGCCATGTCTCTTCAGGATGTAAGCAGTCATGGTTCTCCACAATTTCCTGTCTTTTGTAGCACTTAATAAATTTTGTCTTTTTGTTATCTCTCCTAAAGCCTGCTCCGCCATCCATTTACTCAAGCTCGCCAAGTATGTTGGGTATATTTTTTATTATTTTACTTTCAGTCTGCCCTGTGTGTATCAGCTTTTCCAAGTCCTCTTTCCTCGTTATGTGCCCTAGAAATTTAAACTGTGTCTTCCTGGGGTTCAGTATAAGTTTCCTTTTTGTTTCTGTTTTCTCTAAAAATCTAGTCGTTGCTCACATAATAGGTCCATGGTATTCTCAACATCCTTCTGTAGAGCCATATTACTGTTGCGTCAAGTCTCTTTTCCCCTAGGCCAAGAAATACTGGTCGAGTCCATTTCACTTCATACTAGTTTAGATTTCCTTTTTTCCTCCAGATGCGTTTCCCTACCAAAGCAATAGAACAGCTTGCTCTACTGTTTAATCCAAAGCTGAAATAACGTAGATACTTGCCTTTTCCAATTGCATTAGTGCGAAGGGAACGAAACGTTGACTTCAGTTTCCACGGTGATAATAAACGATATGCACCCTATGTACATTCAGCACACACATTAACTCAAATCCCGAAGGCCGAGGAGTGTGACGGTCACAACAATTAACACGCTAGACGTTAATGTCGTGGTTTCCGTAGTAAGTAGGTTTTTACGGGACCGGATTCCTAGCCCCATATCCAACTGGTTTTGATTGAATTCAGTTGTTTTTCTCCTACGTTGATTGTCAATCAAGGCTGAAGTATCCAGTCTACCCTACTCTATGGAGAGAGAAGAGATGAATTTAGACGTTTCCTAAGACTATTTGCAAGAAAGCGAATGCAACAAACTGGAATTTGGAGTTTGTTTTCCAATTTCTCGTTCCGGGACACTAAACATTACCCGACCTGCATATCTCAAGCCCAGAAATAATATGTTCATAATTAAAATTGCTTTGCCGATTATTTTAGAAATGCATGTAATACACTGTTCTATAAGGCGCACTGTAGTTTTTAAAATGAAAATAATTTGTGAGATTGTATTGGCGTCTAGAATTTGTCGCTCAATACGTAAGATGCTTCGCTTTTCCGATTTTCAGGATGTTTTCGGTATTCTATAGCAAAATGGCCTGGTTCTTCTAGTAGCCGACATGAATTTGTAAAATCAATTTACTCTGCGCTTCATTTCTGGAACCGCTGCTTGGGTACGGGTTGAGGTAAGCGTGGTAGTTGGAGGAAAGTTTTCTTTGAATGATTGTAGGTGGAACACACGTGCGTTCTTTCTCCTTCACACACACACACACACACACACAGACATTTTTTCAGAATATATATATATATATATATATATATATATATATATATATTAAGAATATATATATATATATTAAGAATATATATATATATATATTAAGAATATATATATATTAAGAATATATATATATATATATATATTAAGAATATATATATATATATATATATTCTTAATATATATATATATATATATATTAAGAATATATATATATATATATATATATTAAGAATATATATATATATATATATATATTAAGAATATATATATATATATATATATATTAAGAATATATATATATATATATATATATTAAGAATATATATATATATATATATATATTAAGAATATATATATATATATATATATATTAAGAATATATATATATATATATATATATATTAAGAATATATATATATATATATTAAGAATATATATATATATATATTAAGAATATATATATATATATATATTAAGAATATATATATATATATATATTAAGAATATATATATATATATATATTAAGAATATATATATATATATATATTAAGAATATATATATATATATATATTAAGAATATATATATATATATATATTAAGAATATATATATATATATATATTAAGAATATATATATATATTAAGAATATATATATATATATTAAGAATATATATATATATATATATATATTAAGAATATATATATATATATATTAAGAATATATATATATATATATTAAGAATATATATATATATATATATATATATATATATTAAGAATATATATATATATATATATATATATATATATTAAGAATATATATATATATATATTAAGAATATATATATATATATATATATATATATATATTAAGAATATATATATATATATATATATATATATATATTAAGAATATATATATATATATATATTAAGAATATATATATATATATATATATTAAGAATATATATATATATATTAAGAATATATATATATATATATTAAGAATATATATATATATATATTAAGAATATATATATATATATATTAAGAATATATATATATATATATTAAGAATATATATATATATATATTAAGAATATATATATATATATATATTAAGAATATATATATATATATATTAAGAATATATATATATATATATTAAGAATATATATATATATATATTAAGAATATATATATATATATATATATATTAAGAATATATATATATATATATATATTAAGAATATATATATATATATATATTAAGAATATATATATATATATATATTAAGAATATATATATATATATATATATATATATTAAGAATATATATATATATATATATATATTAAGAATATATATATATATATATATTAAGAATATATATATATATATATATATATTAAGAATATATATATATATATATATTAAGAATATATATATATATATATATTAAGAATATATATATATATATATATTAAGAATATATATATATATATATATTAAGAATATATATATATATATATATTAAGAATATATATATATATATATATTAAGAATATATATATATATATATTAAGAATATATATATATATATATTAAGAAATATAGTCTTAAAGTGTGCTATATTTATGGGGTAAAGTGCTCAATATCAGAGATAGAGCGTGTGTAAATATAAAAGTGGACATGGAAGTCAGCACTTAGAGGCGACAGTCTGTTTCATGCTAGTGCAATCGTCAGGCGACTAGTGCTGTTATTTTTCTCGGCTGTTTATATAAGGGTCAGTGGTGCATTATGGGTAGTATATTTTGGCGGGTACTTTTACCGGAAGTCGCTTATTTGTTTATTTATTTATGTCAAATTATTTTGCTTGTTTTTTTTGTTTGTTTTTTTCATTTTTATTTTTTATCTTATATATTTATTTATTTATTCTTTTATTTTGATCGGTGTTTTTGGTTAACGTAGTAAAAAAAATTTGTTTATATAGCTTATTGTTGGTAGTCTATAATGGCCGCCATTTACCGGAAATCGCTTGTTCGCTTATTTATTTGGGTCAAATTGTTTTGCTTATTATTTTTATTTTTATTTGTATAACAGTTATAACTTTCGTCCGTTCTTTTGTTTTGATTTTATTTCGCATATTCTAACAGGTGTGGTTTTGTGATTTGTTTGGAGTAGTTTATTTTGCTTATTTTATTGTTGTTTGTTTATATATTTATTTATTTTTCTATTTTAAGTTACGTAGTAAAAATTTGTTTTCATGTCTACATTTTGAGATTAGCTCGGATCTTTTATTTAATAATTTATTTTGATCTGGGAAGGTAATGATAGCTATTTTTTCCTCCAAGCAAAGTTTGCAAGTTTTTGATAGGTTGTTGTAGGCTGATGATTTTTTCCTTATTTTCCAAGATATTTTTGGTGTGGTGTGTGTTTTGTTTTTTATTTCCCAGATATACTTAGAAAGCATTGTGCTGTTCGCATATTTACTATTTGTGAAAGACATTTTGTGTACATAATTTCTTTGTTTCCATGGTCCTTCGGTTACTCCTATGTATACTTTTTCTTCATTATCTGCTGATTTTTTCGTGGCTTGGTAGATTACGTTGTTTTGTAAACAATTACCGTTTAAGGGACATTCGTTTTTTATTCTGCAGTTGCACGTGGGTTTAATTTGTTCGTGTGGTTTGTTAATAATTTTTCTGTTGTGCTTTTTTATTATTTGTGCCATGTTCTCGGTGCAACTGTAGCTGATTTTTACTGTGTTTTTGTTGAATATTTTGTGTAGTGTGCTTGATTCCGGGAAGTGTTTGTGTAAAAGCTTGAAGAATATTTTTCCTATGTTTGTTTTTACGTTTTTGCTGTACGGTGGGTTGAACCATATGATATTTCTTTTTCTGTTGGTCTTTTTTGTGTTCTGTGGTGAGTATGTGAGTGTTGCTGGGAATCCGCTATCTTTTAGGGCTGTTTCGTGGTCTTTCTTGGCTTTGTTAAATATAGATTCATCGGAAGAATTGTCGGAAAGCCTGCGGTTAATCGATTTAGGTATCTGTTTGATTATAGAAGGCGGGTGGTTGGAGTATATATGTATGTACTGTGGTTTATCATTCGGTTTTCTGTATGGTTTGTGTGTGCCTTTTCTTAGGTTGAAGGTGACATCTAGAAAATCTACTTCGTTTAGATTAGTTTTTATATCTATCTCGAATCCGTTATTTTTGAAGATTTTAATTATTGCTTTTCTAGTTTTATCTGTCTTTTGTTTGTTGCAGTTTCTTAAGATTATGAGACCGTCATCTCTGTAGAGCCCTGTGTCATTTCTATCTATTATTTTGCTTATTTCGTGTAGTAAATAAATACCTACGATTTCGCATGTCTCTGCACCGTCAAAGCTTCCCATTGTAGTGTCAAATATCCCATCTTTCTTTATCCATGCTTCTTCATGGTGAAATAATAATGATTTACGGGAGTGCTTAATGATGTCGATTTCGTTTGGTTTTATTATTATTTGTTCCTGAGCTAAGTTGATGGCCTTATCTAGTGTACGTTCTGTTATGGATGGGTAAAATTCTTTTATGTCTAATTGTAGGAAGTGGCAATTTTGTTTGTTATTTATGCTGTTGAACCAGTCAATGGTTGTTTTTGTGTTTTTCCACTGGTTTACTCCTAACTTCTTCCTAAGTTCAGAATTAATTCTTTCTAGTATTGTTTTACTTATTTTACCTAGTTCGCTTTTGGCTGGGTTTATGAGTCTGCATGCAGGGTTGGTTTTGAAATTTTCCTTGTGGTCTTTTAGTGTGATAAAGGCTTGCTCATGCAACTTATTCGGTCATCTAGGTCTACTTTTTGAGCGATTGCTTTAGCAAAATAACAGCACTAGTCGCCTGACGATTGCACTAGCATGAAACAGACTGTCGCCTCTAAGTGCTGACTTCCATGTCCACTTATATATATATATATATATATATATATATATATATATATTAAGAATATATATATATATATATATTAAGAATATATATATATATATATATTAAGAATATATATATATATATTAAGAATATATATATATATATTAAGAATATATATATATATATATATATATATTAAGAATATATATATATATATTAAGAATATATATATATATATTAAGAATATATATATATATATTAAGAATATATATATATATATTAAGAATATATATATATATATTAAGAATATATATATATATATTAAGAATATATATATATATATTAAGTATATATATATATATTAAGTATATATATATATATATATATTAAGTATATATATATATATATATTAAGAATATATATATATATATATATATTAAGAATATATATATATATATATATATATTAAGAATATATATATATATATATATTAAGAATATATATATATATATATATATATATATTCAGAATATATATATATATATATATATATTAAGAATATATATATATATATACATATATATTAAGAATATATATATATATATATATTAAGAATATATATATATATATATATATTAAGAATATATATATATATATATATATTAAGAATATATATATATATATATATATTAAGAATATATATATATATATATATTAAGAATATATATATATATATATATATATATATATTAAGAATATATATATATATATATATATTAAGAATATATATATATATATATATATTAAGAATATATATATATATATATATTAAGAATATATATATATATATATATTAAGAATATATATATATATATATATTAAGAATATATATATATATATATATATATATATTAAGAATATATATATATATATATATATATATATTAAGAATATATATATATATATATATATTAAGAATATATATATATATATATATATTAAGAATATATATATATATATATATATTAAGAATATATATATATATATATTAAGAATATATATATATATATATTAAGAATATATATATATATATATATATTAAGAATATATATATATATATATATATTAAGAATATATATATATATATATATATATTAAGAATATATATATATATATATTAAGAATATATATATATATATATATATATTAAGAATATATATATATATATATATATATTAAGAATATATATATATATATATATATATTAAGAATATATATATATATATATATATTAAGAATATATATATATATATATATATATATATATTAAGAATATATATATATATATATATATTAAGAATATATATATATATATATATATTAAGAATATATATATATATATATATATTAAGAATATATATATATATATATTAAGAATATATATATATATATATTAAGAATATATATATATATATATTAAGAATATATATATATATATATATTAAGAATATATATATATATATATTAAGAATATATATATATATATATTAAGAATATATATATATATATATTAAGAATATATATATATATATATTAAGAATATATATATATATATATTAAGAATATATATATATATATATTAAGAATATATATATATATATATATTAAGAATATATATATATATATATTAAGAATATATATATATATATATATATATATATATATATATATATATATATATATATATATATATATATATTAAGAATATATATATATATATATTAAGAATATATATATATATATATGTATATTAAGAATATATATATATATATTAAGAATATATATATATATATATGTATATTAAGAATATATATATATATGTATATTAAGAATATATATATATATGTATATTAAGAATATATATATATATGTATATTAAGAATATATATATATATGTATATTAAGAATATATATATATATGTATATTAAGAATATATATATATATGTATATTAAGAATATATATATATATGTATATTAAGAATATATATATATATGTATATTAAGAATATATATATATATGTATATTAAGAATATATATATATATGTATATTAAGAATATATATATATATGTATATTAAGAATATATATATATATGTATATTAAGAATATATATATATATATATATTAAGAATATATATATATATATTAAGAATATATATATATATATATTAAGAATATATATATATTCTTAATATATATATATATATATATATATATATAAATATTAAGAATATATATATATATATATATATATATATATATATATATATATATTAAGAATATATATATATTAAGAATATATATATATTAAGAATATATATATATATTAAGAATATATATATATATTAAGAATATATATATATATTAAGAATATATATATATTAAGAATATATATATATATTAAGAATATATATATATTAAGAATATATATATATTAAGAATATATATATATATATATATTAAGAATATATATATATATATATATATATTAAGTATATATATATATATATATTAAGTATATATATATATATATATTAAGTATATATATATATATATTAAGTATATATATATATATATATATATTAAGTATATATATATATATATATATTAAGTATATATATATATATATATATTAAGTATATATATATATATATATATATTAAGTATATATATATATATATATATATTAAGTATATATATATATATATATATATTAAGTATATATATATATATATATATTAAGTATATATATATATATATATATTAAGTATATATATATATATATATATTAAGTATATGCAGAAATATAGTCTTAAAGTGTGCTATATTTATGGGGTAAAGTGCTCAATATCAGAGATAGAGCGTGTGTAAATATAAAAGTGGACATGGAAGTCAGCACTTAGAGGCGACAGTCTGTTTCATGCTAGTGCAATCGTCAGGCGACTAGTGCTGTTATTTTTCTCGGCTATTTATATAAGGGTCAGTGGTGCATTATGGGTAGTCTATTTTGGCGGTTACTTTTACCGGAAGTGGCTTATTTGTTTATTTATTTATGTCAAATTGTTTTGCTTGTTTTTTGTTTGTTTTTTTATTTTTATTTTTATTTTTTATCTTATATATTTATTTATTTATTCTTTTATTTTGATCGGTGTTTTTGGTTAACGTAGTAAAAATTTGTTTATATGGCTTATTGTTGGTAGTCTATAATGGCCGTCATTACCGGAAATCGCTTGTTCGCTTATTTATTTGGGTCAAATTGTTTTGCTTGTTTTTATTTATTTTCATTTTTATTTTTTATCTTATATATTTGTTTATTTGTCATTGATTAAATCTGTTTGTTGAATTTGTGGTTTTTTCTGACTATTATTTAGGTGGGAACAGTTTTTAATTTATCTATTTAGGTTGGTTATCTTTATTTGTTTTTGTTTTGTTTTTTAAACGGCTAGTTTATCGTAATCGGTTGTTAGTTTATTTATATATTTGGATGTATTTAGATCGATTTATTATACTTGTTGTTATTTATTTGTTACACTATATCTTTTTGGCTTTCGGTTTTTAAGTAACGTAGTATATTATCTTTTATTAATGTTTTTTTTTTTTTTTTTTATTATTATTTTTATTTGTATAACAGTTATAACTTTCGTCCGTTCTTTTGTTTTGATTTTGTTTCGTATATTCTAACAGGTGTGGTTTTATGATTTGTTTGGAGTAATTTATTTTGCTTATTTTATTGTTGTTTGTTTATATATTTATTTATTTTTCTAGTAAAAATTTGTTTTCATGTCTACATTTTGAGATTGGCTCGGATCTTTTATTTAATAATTTATTTTCATCTGGGAAGGTAATGATAGCTATTTTTTCCTCCAAGCAAAGTTTGCAGGTTTTTGATAGGTTGTTGTAGGCTGATGATTTTTTCCTTATTTTCCAAGATATTTTTGGTGTGGTGTGTGTTTTGTTTTTTATTTCCCAGATATACTTAGAAAGCATTGTGCTGTTCGCATATTTACTATTTGTGAAAGACATTTTGTGTACATAATTTCTTTGTTTCCATGGTCCTTCGGTTACTCCTATATATACTTTTTCTTCATTATCTGCTGATTTTGTCGTGGCTTGGTAGATTACGTTGTTTTGTAAACAATTACCGTTTAAGGGACATTCGTTTTTTATTCTGCAGTTGCACGTGGGTTTAATTTGTTCGTGTGGTTTGTTAATAATTTTTCTGTTGTGCTTTTTTATTATTTGTGCCATGTTCTCGGTGCAACTGTAGCTGATTTTTACTGTGTTTTTGTTGAATATTTTGTGTAGGGTGCTTGATTCCGGGAAGTGTTTGTGTAAAAGCTTGAAGAATATTTTTCCTATGTTTGTTTTTACGTTTTTGCTGTACGGTGGGTTGAACCATATGATATTTCTTTTTCTGTTGGTCTTTTTTGTGTTCTGTGGTGAGTATGTGAGTGTTGCTGGGAATCCGCTATCTTTTAGGGCTGTTTCGTAGTCTTTCTTGGCCTTGTTAAATATAGATTCATCGGAAGAATTGTCGGAAAGCCTGCGGTTAATCGATTTAGGTATCTGTTTGATTATAGAAGGCGGGTGGTTGGAGTATATATGTATGTACTGTGGTTTATCATTCGGTTTTCTGTATGGTTTGTGTGTGCCTTTTCTTAGGTTGAAGGTGACATCTAGAAAATCTACTTCGTTTAGGTTAGTTTTTATATCTATCTCGAATCCGTTATTTTTGAAAATTTTAATTATTGCTTTTCTAGTTTTATCAGTCTTTTGTTTGTTGCAGTTTCTTAAGATTATGAGACCGTCATCTCTGTAGAGCCCTGTGTCATTTCTATCTATTATTTTGCTTAGTTCGTGTAGTAAGTAAATGCCTACGATTTCGCATGTCTCTGCACCGTCAAAGCTTCCCATTGTAGTGTTCCAACTGTTCCCACCTAAATAATAGTCAGAAAAAACCACAAATTCAACAAACAGATTTAATCAATGACAAATAAACAAATATATAAGATAAAAAATAAAAATGAAAATAAATAAAAACAAGCAAAACAATTTGACCCAAATAAATAAGCGAACAAGCGATTTCCGGTAATGACGGCCATTATAGACTACCAACAATAAGCCATATAAACAAATTTTTACTACGTTAACCAAAAACACCGATCAAAATA
>OZ038487.1:20817988-20837988 GCA_964036315.1 Acanthosepion esculentum
TCGCCGATTCTATTTCCGGGCTGATAATTATTTTAGCCTCGAATCCATTTTTTTTTTTTTTTTTTTTGCATCTGTTCAGGATTTGAGCGATCATAGCCCTCCACGGATTCATCTTATCATGTGTGTATCGTCATATTACTTGGGAAAGATCGTGAACTATTTTCGCCGTTGTTTTATTCCACAGTTTCGAATTCAATGTTTTCCATCTGTTAGACTGATTGCCACCCAAGGCTATAGATCCTATTCTACCCTTCTATTTAAATCCTAGCGTGTGGGTAGGGACGGGTTCATACTTTTCTAAGGGGCATCTGTGTGGATGTGAAATGTAACAAACTCGGTCAGAATTTGAACTCGACTCACCGATTTCTCGTTCAGCATCGATATGCATTACACTACATGTCTTGTTTCCATATTGTAAATAATAACGTTTCTTTGGTTTTCTGTTTTGGAAATCCGTTCTCATTTGTTTATATCATTTTCCTTAATTAGGAAATTCTTTTGGAGAGCACTATTACAAAGTAGTGAGTTCGATCCTCAGTGGGTGTTCCAACTTAATCTTCACATTTCTAACATCCAGATTTTCCCTCACAATATTCCTGCTCTCCTGAGCACGCACCAATAAATATTATTCCAGGAAGAAAAGCGATCCTTTTCATCACCGATATCATTGGGTTGACACTTAGTTACACCAGGCTGGCACTTATCTTTACTCTCAGTCTTTAATTCTTCGTTTGTCCAATATGTAGATTTAGTTTTTAGCACTTCGTTTTCATTCTTATCACTCTTATTTATCATTCTTTAGGATTACCCCACTTGTCTTCCAAAGCGCTTCTGCCAACAACCACTAGATGCTATTGCAAAAAGTATGATATAAGAAAAGGGTGCAATTTTTCATTGTCCTTTATTTTCTTTAAGCTTAAAGATAGAACGTGTCTTGTTTCCTATCTAGTTCCCAGTCTCACTCACTGACACACACACACACACACACACACACACACACACACACACACACCTTTCGCATTCCTTCTACTAGGTTGTTTGGAAAATAATGTCTAATTGTAGACTCAACATTTATTCCTGAATAAATATATTTAAAGTGTTTAAATCAGTCAAAATAGAACATCTCTACATTTGTTTGTGAGTTATGGCTTACATGAACGATAGAGAGAAAGTGAATGAAAGTTTACAAAGCAAGATGGAAGGTGCTTTGATTGCAAATGGTTTGAGAGGGGATGAAGACTAATAATAGCATAATAAATAGATATTGGATTGTTTGGAAAATAATGTCTAATTGTAGACTCAACTTTTATTCTTGCATTAATATATTTAAACAGGAATCTTGAACATTTATACATTTTCTATCATCAAGTTACAAAGTTATTTATGCCTTTACGATAAAATTCTAATGGTTTGGATGCCAAAAAATCTTTGAATGCGGTTTCTGCATCTTTGTAACGGCATATCATTTGGCTTAAAAAAACAAAATTCGAGATGCTTGAAAAAGTAATAGTCGATGGAAGATCAGGGGAATATGATGAATGCGACAAGTCGTATCCCAAGTCGGCTTCTACGGTCTCATCCTAGCAACATGTGGGTGAGGATTGTCTTGAAGCAGAACTGGACCTCGTCGATTAACCAGTGCCGGTCACATTTTGCTTAACTGTATGTGTATTTCATCGTGTTGCTGTAAGTAAAATTCGGTAGTGATGCTATGGTTAGATTCCAGTTAGTTGTAACGGATAACGCCAGTGGCGGACCACCACTCAGTCTTCATAATTTTCTGTTGGTGCGATTTCGGTTTGGAAATTGTTTGGGCCCTTCGTCATGATCAAGACATTGATTACGAGGATCCATTTCTCATCACAAATCAATATTCGATCAAGAAATGGATCATTCAAATTTCACAGATGCAGCATCAAACACACTTCAAAACGCCAGACTCTTTGGCTTACAGTGAGTTTCTGTAGAAGCCATTTAATGAGCTACGTCGCCATGTCATTTTCATGACACTTTTCTTGAGATGGTCCGATATTGGTGGAATTTCCCTGACACTTTGACAATATCTGGAAAGACTAATCAAGCGAAAATTCGCATCAATTGCAGATGAGTGTCTTTCTAAACCACCTTCGTCTTCAAGATTCGTATCCCCACTGCGGAACTTCAGAAACTAGCGCCGTGATGTCCTATCACAATTGGATCCTTTATCCCATGCTCTGTGCATTGTGAGAGCAGTTTTTGAATCATTATGACCAAGCTTGAATTCGTGCATAAAATGTATGCGCATCTCTTTTTTTACATTTTCAAGGTAATGGGTATATAATGGTTTAAGTTAAATTCCGAAAGTCACTAATCATTAGAAATGAGAAATATATTTTTGCGCAATTCATATATATATATATATATATAATTCACAAAATGTGTGTGTGATCGGATGTTGTTTATGTATTTCCGCAGTTTTCATCTGATTTCTGTTTTTTATTTTTATTCGATAGATAATTCTTCAGTGCCGGTTTTGAGTCCAAATTGTTTGCGACAATGGCTCTCCACTACTTCCTGTCCATTATAACTCTAAGCAACGTTTCACTATTTACTATCTGTTCTTCGATATATATCTTTTATAAAAAAAATTTTGATAAAAATAAATAGCTTAAATTATTACAATAATATTATCTATATCGATAATTCTCAAAATGTGTTTGTGTGATCGGATGTTGTTTATGAGTCTTCACAGTTTTCATCCGAACGCTTCTGCGCGTGAGGCTGAAAATGATGATCAAATGTCTCAACGGCTGAGGAGAAATGCCTCTTCAACTGCTGCTGCGCATGAGGCTGAAACAAGATCGAGTACGCAAAAACGGCCATTTTCAGGGCCACAACCATTCAAATTGTTAACCCTCCATTTGGGGATGTGCCCAGTTGCACCCGCTTGTTGTTACTAATATTGATTTTCGGGTGGGCTGACTTTAAACTTAAACTGCTCCAACTGAACGCCAAACGTTCCCGGTAATGAAAGACCCGGTTGTGTTTATAATAATATTGGTTTGGTGCATAATTATCAGGCGTTTTTTAAAATAATATTTATTATGAAATGGACAAAGTCCGACAATTATTTTAAGACATTTTTATGTTTACAGATTCTTTTTTATAGATACAAATATTTAAGTAAATGCTCTGTTTATAATAAACAGTATTTACAACATTTACCGACCTGAATGTCCGAGAAATTGCCGTAGAAAGTATGCGTCCTCTGTATGACGGTTCCGTATAGGATACAGGTTCAATTCCTGTCGGAGGACGCATATTTTCTATGACAATTTCTCGGACATTCAGGCCGGTAAATGTTGTTAATACTGTTTATTATAAACAGAGCATTTACTTAAATATTTGTATCTATAAAAAAAGAATGTATAAACATAAAAATGTCTTAAAATATTTATGAAAAAAGAAACCTAACAATCAAACAATAACATTTTTAAATGATTATTCTGGAGCGTATGATTATCGACACGCATTTTTATAATATGAAAATAAAATAATATTTTTATTAAAAAAAGTAAATAAAAAGGTAATTTTTATTACCAAATGACTCGCCTACAAAAACGCCTGATAATTATGCACCAACCCAATATATTAAAACAGATTTATTTTAAAATCGGATATTATTTCCCGAAAAACCTAATAGTTTGCTTAGGCAATAAAATATGTTGTAAAATGTACGCAACCCGCACCTCTCTCAGAGTAGTTACACTCATATTAAGCCTCTTCATCCGTTGAATTCTCAAGTAAATCTAACTCCCTGATGAACTCTCGTTCTCTGCTGTTTTGATATTTTCAAACTAAAACTCCCTTCTTTCATGATCTGTATTTTACACAAACGCACGCTTGAAAATAAATACTGGGCCCCGACATTTGCATTTACCAAGGGCCGGGTACACTGACTTGTTTGAATAATTAGTGGAGGATATAAAGACCGTAGCACATCACAGTTATACTTGTGAAACGGCTCTATAAGGTTAGCGTATGATAGCTTTATTATTTTAATATAACCTAACTACTTGTCTACGGACGTGAGGGTAATGTAACATTGTGATGTTGTTTTCGGTCTAATTCTGCGACGAACTCTAATCAATAGAATTAGGGCTGGCGTTAGGGTCTAGTGCCTCAATCTACGATACAGAGCCCTCCACTCTACTACATTACAATTGCCATAAGGTAGTATTCATATAAAATATAAATGTTATTGTAACCTAATTATGTACAATAACGGATCATATGAAACTTCAACAATAAAAATTGACAATAAAATACACTGTGTTCCAAAACTCGCATTACTATTGATAAGCTTGTTTTATATTTATTTACCAAATGGAATCTTGTTTCCGTATGTGACAATATATTAAGACATTTTATTGGTCGATTTATGAAAGATGACGTCATGCAAATTTTCCCTTGTTGCTATTTCCCCAGTGTATGTGTGGAATCGCCCACGTTACCTATGTACCCCTGTGTATAGGAACAATCCATTTCACACCCACGTGTTGGTTGACTTATATACATAAGCGGCCCAATATCTGTAATGCCTTAAGGAGCTTTAATTGTGTGGCACTTCCTGATAAGATGGCAGCAATAAAACACGTATATTAATACACAGGAATCTTGGAGTTATTTCTGCTTAACATGGTGTCAGAGGGACGAACTGGACGATAAACTGAGTGAGTACTACTTTGTTTATAACAACAAAAAATGATGTCAATCAACCGACCCCAAAGTTTTAACTGGACAGTAAAAAATTTGCACAAAGCGTTTAATGAGTGGCTTGAAGAAGTGAACCTTTTTTTTGAATTTCAGAAATTCGAAGGGGAGGGTAGAGATAGTACCGCTAAAGCTGCAAATGTTGAAAAGAAGAAAAGGAGTTTATTTATTTACCTTTTAGGAAAAAAGGGCCAACAAATATACAAAACTCTAACAATCAAGAATGCGAAAGGAGAAACGATTGAAAATGACGACGAAAAAAAACTCGAAATGGTTATCAAAGCATTTAGGGACTACTGCAAACCCATGAAAACGTTGACTGTAGACAGAGTGGAATTTCTACGGAAAGAACAAAGTGAAAATGAAAGCTTTGAAGACTATTTGTTAAATTTGAAATTGAGTTCTGAAGATTGTGAATGGAATAACGTCACTGAGAACGATATGATAAAATTACAAATAATAAAAGGAATATACGATAAAAAACGCGAGAAATTCTCCTGAGGGAACCAGATTTAACCCTGACACAGTGTATTGACCGATGCAGAGCTGCAGAACAAAGTAAAATCCAGTCGCAAAAAATTGAAAAATACGACAAATTAAATGTTGAGGACGACACATACGAGAAAGATATCAATGCGACTGGAAGAGAAAAAACAATATGATTGCATTTATTGTCAGAGAAGACATGTAAAAGGAATAAGAAACTGTCCAGCCTATGGCCAGGAATGTTTTAGATGCAAAAGAAAAAAACATTTTGCCACATCAAGAATGTGCAGGGGTAACTACAGTGAGCAAAGAGTTAATGAATGTTTTCACGTTGAAGGGGAGACAATTCATAAGGTTCATGCGAATTTAAAATTAAACGGGAAGCCCATTAAATTCATGATAGATTCCGGAGCAACTGTAAATGTAATTCCTGCAACATTCGTTAAGGACCATAAAATGGATCACTTACTAAAAAAAGGTAAGAAACTTGATATTTCAGTATACGGAGAGAAAAGGGTTAGAACCGAAGGAACAATGAGGGTAGAACTTATCAACTCTGTCAACAGAAGAAAAGTGACAGCCTCAGTCATGGTTGTGAATGAGAAGGTACAACCAATTTTAAGCTGTCGTCTTTGCCAAAAGCTAAATTTAATACGGTTCAACCTAGATCAGTTTGACTCGACAGTTTCAGCTGTAGAATGCAATGTCCTCAAAGAACAAGCCCTGAAAGACATTAGAAAATTAGATGTTGATGATTCCATCAAAGTGATTTTACTAGAATACCCAGACGTTTTTGAAGAGAGAGTTGGTGAATTTGAAGGTGAATTAACACTCCAAATAGAACCAGGCACAGTTCCTATACAACAACCCATAAGAGGTGTCCCCATTTGCACTGGAAAAACAATTTAAACAGGAACTAGAAAGAATGATGAGGGACAATATAATTGAGAAACTGGAAGGACCTAGCTCATGGCTCAACAGCTATGTGATTGAGAGAAAACACAGCGGAAAACTTCGGATATGTTTAGACCCCAAACCATTAAACAAGGCACTGATTAACAACTACCACTGCCAGGTACCAAGCTTGGAATCCATCACACACAGGTTTGCAAATAAAAACGCAATAAAATTTAGCAAATTGGACGTAAGAAGTGGATACTGGCATTGCAAGCTGAACGACAAGGCAAGAGAACTGACCGCCTTTGGCACGCCTCAGGGAAATTATCGATACAAAAGATTACCCATGGGTATCACACCAGCCAGCATGGCATTCCAAACAAAAATGATCGAACAATTCCAAGGGATAAACGGGGTTAGCATCATCCAAGAAGACTGTCTGGTTGAGGGATTTGGAAACAACTCAGACCAAGCCATCAATAACCACAACCAGAATTTGCGAGCATATTTGCAGAGATGCAGAGAAAGAAACATTAAAATTAACCTTGACAAATGCAAATTCCTCACAGAGGAAGTTACCGACATGGGCCATACACTAACACAGGCTTGAAGCCCGATGAAGAAAAAATACGGGCAATCACAGAATTCCCAGCACCTCGCGATCTGCATCATCTAAGGCGCTTCATAGGAATGGTTAAATACCTCTCAAAATTTGATCACTTACTGACGACAAAATGTGAACCTTTAAACAGGCTAACACGGAAGGACCAGATTTTCCAATGGGCGGAGGTGCAACAAAGAGCATTCGAAGACATAAAGAAAGCTATAGCAAACACACCTATCTTGGCTTACTACGACTTAGAAAAGCCAGTCACATTACAGACTGACATGTAGGTGTTATTGCTGATGCTCTTTCACGAGCCCCAGTAGAGGATGACAAGTTCCAGTTTAATTTCAGTGAAGGGAATCTATTAGAATTTCTTGCTGTAAGTGAACAGACCAGTGACAGACTAGTCAGTGCCACCAAAGAAGATAGGGATCTACAGAAGCTCATAAAACTAATTAAACAAGGCTTTCCAATGCGATATAAAGCCCTTGAACCTCAGTTGATGCACCTGTATAAATTCAGAGACTACCTGTCAACAAAGGATGATCTAGTATTTTACAAAGACAGTCTTTGTACCTGCCTCAATGAGAAATGACATGAAGAAGGCGGCACATACAAGCCATTTAGCAGTTGAAAGTAACATGAGACGTGCCCTAGACACAATCTTCTGGCCTGGAATGAGGCACGAACTACAGGAATGTTACATCAACTGTGAACAGTGTAGCAGATATTCTGCAAGAAATAGCAAAGAGACACTAATCACAAGACCAGTGCCGGAATACCCATTCCAATGCATTGGCCTCGATACCATGATACTGGATGGAAGGAAATACCTAGTCTGTGTGGATTATTTCTCCAATTATACCTTGGTTGATCGACTCCAAGGAACATCATCAGGTTGCACAATCAAGCTGATAAAGAAACACTTCATGAGATATGGCATTCCAGAAGTTGTAAGTGATGGGGGCCCTGAATTTGATAACAAAATGATGAGAGAACTGGCCCATAAATACGGATTTAGATAGAATCCCTGCTCCCCAGAGATGCCAAACTCCAATGGAATGGCAGAATCGGCTGTAAAACAAATAAAATGCATCATAAAAAAATGTAATAATGAAAACAGCGATCCTTGTCTGGCCATACTAGAATTCACCAACACACCATCAAAATCCACAGGAATGTCCCCAGCGCAGAGATTCTTTGGAAGACAATTGAGAAGTGTACTGCCTACGATGAAGAAATTTCTATCCCCATTTAATGCGGAAGAAACAAAAACTAAAATACGAAAGGCAAAACAACATCAAAAGAAATACTATGACAAAAATACCCATGACCTGATAGAACTAAGAAAGGGTGACCAGATGACTGTGCAGCCATATGGCAAGAACCAATATTGGAAACAGGCAGTTGTCACAGAAAAGTTTAATTACCGACGATACATGATCGAACTTGAAAATGGGAAAAGGCTAGTGAGAAATAGGAGACGCCTAAGACTCACAACTAGACCAAAACATAGCAACATGATGGAAACAAACCGCAAACAAGATATCACCAACGGTGGCAGTAAGGAAAACACCAAACAGCAGCAACCAGACAAAACTGAAAGACAACCACGTCTGAAGAGTCACTGCAGGCAGGTCACCCAACCGATATGGTGAATGGCAACTCACATAAAATAAACACTTCAGACTTTTGTATGTATGGGGGATGTTGGTCGACTTATATACATAAGCGGCCCAATATCTGTAATGCCTTAAGGGGCTTTAATTGTGTGGCACTTCCTGATAAGATGGCAGCAATAAAACACGTATATTAATACACAGGAGTCTTGGAGTTATTTCTGCTTAACACCACGTACACCAACAATCCAATGAAAACCTTGTTTTTTGTAAACTAGACTTTCTATTGGCTGACAGTTTGAAAAGTTTGAAGCGCACGTGAAAGAAAACAAATTGCGCGCAAAACCCTGTGAGCCGATTTTTAATTCCAAAAAACTATAAAAGGAAACATTTCGACTAATTAACAACACCACACCCAGAGAGAAGCCAAAGGAATCCACGCAACTCAGAATAATAACTTTCCCGCGTGAAATCAACTCCTGACTCAACGACGTTTTGGCTCGATAATCCTCCCTGACGAACAAGAACCTTTGAACTTCAAATATTTTACTTTTAACAGTTGAATAATCACCATTCATTACCAGCTAAGTAAACTAACGTACTGACATCGAACTTAATTTACAGTTAAGGGTACACAACTTTTGACGACATAACATAAAACAATACGTAGAAAAATACATACATCCTCACGTTACATTGTAAACGAACATTTATTTTGTAAAATTCATCAGACTTTAATTTTCGCAACAAATCACGAATATAACAAACTTAAACATTCAGATAAGCTCGAACGCAAAATAAAAACACATAAACATTCACATCACTAATTAATATCTGTAAATATTTCTTGAATTGTATATAAATGCTTATGTTGTTTTAAATTACCCTTGGTCTTGTTTATATTTCAATTGTGTGAAATATTTTATTGAGGATGAATGTTACGAACACGCCAGCCGAACAAGATTCCTTCTGATAATTTCTCTCCTTCTGATAAAGAAAAACAAAATACATTCACTCGTCCCCAACATATGTTTTCTGCCAATTTTCGCGTGACATTTGGAATACTCTGTACAATGTATCTAAATACGTATCAGTCAGAAGGAAAAATTAAACAAATCACGATTGGTCAGAATTCCTACATAGAATTGAAGAAAAAGTTCACATTTGCAGATGCAGATATTGTTTACAATTCTTGCAATCATGTGGAAGCTATACCAGAATGCTAGTCGAGAAATAGTCGCACTCGAGAAACTTCAATATCATGGAGGCCCGAAACGTTCTCTGACCCCATAATAGACATCACTAAGGAAGCAAACTGATGTGCAATATTTGTGTATAAAACGAACATGTGTATAATTTTTAAACATTTAAAACGTAATTGGCTACTTAGTCTTTTGAAATTGCCTCAAGACATCACGGAAAAGAGAAAATGGCAAAGATATCAACGGTCAAAACACCAACTTCTCGGTTAATTGCTATGCTTTCTAGATTTTAATTACTGAAATTAAAACTGTTATGAAACTGAACTGAACGAATATTTCCTTACGCGTGATAAAGTCTTAAACAATATTTCACCTTCAAGTTTATCTTCTTTGCGGAAAGCGTTTTTTTTTTTTTATTAATTTGATATATTTAAGCTATTTAGTTTGACCGACTTGGCAATGGTTGAAGCAGGAAACCCGAGAGCCTCAACTCAGATAACGCGTATCACAATTACATTACTTTGTACGGTTTCTCAAGTTTACTTTACTCGAATTCATCCAATGCAAGGCGTAAGTGCCACTTAATGTAGAGGCTACTATTGAAATGATAATGAATGAGATATGAATGAAAGAAATAAATATTCTGAAGATAAGGAGGATAAATATTTACAGGTAGAGATGAGTGTGAAAAAGTGTGTCTGTTAGTAATAAAAAAACGGAAAGTGGAAGGCTGGCTAGCATCGTAGTAGATTTGGGAGAAATACATAATAAGAAAGTTGTATTACGTCTATCTTACCATTTTAGAAGTCCTATCAGTTTTGAAAAATAGTATACATAAAACTAGGTATGTCCAATTTTGACCTTTTTAGCGGTTTTTTTTAGTTGTTTTTTTGTCAGTTGAAAGACACATTAAATTCGAAATTCTTGTAAAAATTAACTACTTGTTGGATTTTAATGAAAACTTCAGAACTTATTCAGAAATGAATGAACTTATTTTAGAAATGTTTGTCTCTTTGAAAGTCATGGTATAAATACTTTTTTTTTATATCTGTTACCCCCCTCGAACTTAATTTTATGAAAACACAAAAAAAAATTTATTTGCAACCTCAATTTTGTTTTTTAATTAAATGCACAAAACTCTGAAAAATCTAAATCATCGATTTTTTTGTTAAAAAATTGTCCGAAATTGTCCAAACTTTTACCTCAATTGTAAAAATACAAAACCCAATAAAACTAAGACAATATTTAATTAAGAAAGTTTTTAATGGCTTTTCTGAATAATATATACGAAGGTAATTATTATCTGAAAGAAAAAAATTTTTTTGATGAACAATAAATTTTTACATTAATTTTCTTTTTTTTTTCAATTTTAAATACACAATATGACAAAAGGTTGTTATATATTTATACATTAAGTTCTTTCTGCAACCTTATGGAAATGATATATTATGTTCTCTACTTTTTAAAGATCATAAATTTGAAAGCTTATTAAAATCTGACAACCATAATTATTTTTAAAATAATTTTTAATATTCCAAAATTGTATTTAAAATCGTCTCCAACGAAAGTACGGATGCACATTGTTTAAATAATGTCACATGAGTAGTTTCCTTTGATAGAAGCAAGTTTTTTTTTTACTTCAGAAATGGCTTTGTAACAAGAAAACAACGCTTGTCAAGTTTTCTGAATATCGTCGTATTATTTTCAATTTTTTTCTTTTTCTATTCAAATATAATCGAATAGTGGGATAAAAGAAAATATCGACTATTTACAATTACAAAAAAAAAAACGCCCTTGGAAGTCCACCCAAATTTTCAAGTTTGAAATCGAATGCATAAATTCATTGTACATTACTTTGGAATTATTATCCACACGACAAATTATCAATTAAAACGATTTTTGGAGTTTAAATTTTCTGGAGTTAGCTCGCTACTACTCAAACTAAAAAATACTTGTCGAGTCAAAACAAAACCAACATAGCTGCTATTAGCATGTTAATTTTATTAATAAATAAAATAAAACTCATATTACTGCCATATAATTATTAATAAATAGAAAAAAATCTGCCTTAATAAAAAAGAAATAAAATCTCATTTCATTAAGTTAACCCGTTTCAATTAATGGTGTTTCATGTAATTTTTATATTCTCAGAAAAATATTTCATGACTGAAATAATAAACCGCAATTTAAAAAAATGTATTTTTTTTACTGTTTTATTTTTACTTGTAAAATTTGATTTTCTTTCATAATTTAAATGTTATTTTCAGTGCAGAATTCTTCCTCAAACGTAAGGTAAAAAAAAAAAAAAAAATTTGAAAGTGAATTTAAAAAAAAAAAATCTACTAACCAGATTCACTTAAAATTAGAACGAATTATATCACTTTGGCGGTACCGTACAATAAATTTCAGTACCGTAAGTTGTGAATATATTGACGTACATCAATCAACGCCTGTCAAAATAGACTACCCTGGTGGGAAATATCTCTCTTAAAAAATTTTCTGCTAAAAATGTAAGTAATGTTTCTTTCAAATTACATTAAGTATACTTTAATCATTCTAAATTTCCTAAGATAACAAAAGAAAAAGGTGTAATTGATTTTTCATGATTTTTTAACTAACAAACTATGATCTTTCCGACAGAAATGTCGATAAGTTCGATTTTACGAAATTTTTTGACTCGAAAAAAACAAGATTTTTAATAAAATGTTTAACATTTATAGGAAGGATTAAAAAATCTGAAAAAATATTCAGAAAATACTTTGGTCTTTCCTCTTTAATAACAACATAAATATTTAAACGTTAAAAATTGTTTTATCAATTTGGGGACCTTTTGTCGTCAAGGTATACCACTTTTTAGCGAAATATTGGACATACCTACATAAAACGTTTAAGATAACCATTATAATATCAGATCATTGCAAATGTTCGTGCTTGATTTTCATTGTTAATATAAAATTCCTACAACTTGACACTGGCGTCTGTTTTGGCACCGATTTCTGGTTTGTCCTAGACCGAGATCTTTCATTGTTCAATTGCTAGTCAAACTTTGTTGAATGTTGACGTTTTATCGACAAAGGAATGCCTTAAAGATGGAGGATGAAAATTGCACTTTCACCATATTATGCTCTATGAATTTTGGAAAGTAAGCAACGGAATTGCGACAAAAATTATTTCTCAGCTCTTCAGAGGATCAAAAAGTGGTTAGGCAGATTTGTCATAGTAGAGAAAAAAAACGAAGATTTCGACGGAAGAGATTGCTAAATGTTTGAACATCGCCATTTGAAGAGACGGGTTCGTTTCCAAATTTGACACTTGGGTGACACATACTCTAATGGGGACAAAACAAACTCGATCGTGTTTCTGCATAAAGCATAAAGAGTGGAAATGGGAAACCCTCTAGCACCCACCGTATGCTCCTGATCTGAATCTTTCGAATTTCCATTTGTTCCGCTCTCTACAGAACAATTGAAATGAGACAAAATTGACTCTGTAGAGTCAGTCGAAAACAACCTCGTAACTTTCTTCCAACAAAAAACACGAAAATGGCATCAACATGCTTGTAGAACGACAGGAGACTGTTATTAAAAAAACAATGGATATTATTTACTGACTAATACATGTTTTGTGAGTATGTAAAATTTTGTTTTTAAATTTTCTAATCGGACACGACCTTTTATCAATGATCTAATAGTATACGCACCAACAGCACAAAACACGGAGGAAAAAAGGTGGTAAGTTTTATACAACGCTGGAAAACGTCATGAATCAATATAAATCGCAGAATATTAGTATCATTATGGAAAACATAAATTCTAAAGTAGAAAAGGAACGAAGCGGTGAAATAGTAACTTCAGACTAGGGTCCCCATAACAAGTACAGGGTAAATGGGTCCAGTAGTGCACGGTAAATGGTCAAATAACCTAATCGCTTGTGGACCTGGAGAAACCCAGGAATATAGAGCACACATTAAAAAGGTAAGGAAAAATGTCTATTTTGCGGTTGTAAAAATTCTGACGTTACGGCCGTAAGCAGTCATTTCGTTCTGTAGTATCTCTTATTCTTGAAAAATACGCTTCCTTTTAATTATCAGTACATTTCTCATTTTCTCTATAGAAAATCGTAGTAAGATTTTATTTAAAAAAAAATAATTTTCTTACATTATTGTTTAATGATTGATTGACAGTTAGATTTCTTCCAGCGTCATACTAACATCAGTTTTTTTAAATCAATTTTCTTAGAAGGAATGAAAATGGTGCATTTTTAATGCTGCTTTAATTTCCAATGTTCAGAGTATGGTAGTTTTCTGAAAGAAATACGTTGCAGGTCCCTTACTACTCGATCGCTATTTCCATGGCAAATGTTCGGATGAGCTCCTGTATTTGGTTTCACCAGTTTAGGTCTTTACAACAAAAATATGCCATGCCACTTGCACAGAGTCGAATCCTCCTCATTTCCTCCGAAGAAAGTTCCTCTCAGCTTTTTCCGAAGAGGGACGGCTATTTTGTGGAAAGAAAAAATAATCCTGCGTGAAAGTTTCACTGACTACTTCACTTTTGACCTTTATTTTTTATCAAAGGTCAACCATCTTTCCTCTTCATCCTCGTATCGCACATCACATCCATCATTGCCATTTTGACTGTAACCCTCTAGCTTGAGTGGCTCTTATGAAATTTAGTATAAAAAGGATTTATTTCGCGCTTTCTAAGGATAAATACGACTTCTTTTCAATGTAGTGTATCTACAAACGACACAAAATTGTTCTATGCCTCTGCACCTACGCCTATAGGTAGTTACTAGCTGTGAAACGGATAATCGGGTTTCAATCTACAGATAAATGTTATTGGCTTCTAATAACGTATAAATTCGGATAGGAAATTTTAGCGTCTTTTTTTTGCGGTGAAAAACATTGGTTGCAAAAATTCTTCCAAAAATTAAATTTTAATGAAACCTTCAGGACTTATTCAAAAATGAGTTCAATTAATTCAGAAACGTTTCTTTTATTGAAAATCTCGGTAAAAAGTATTTTTTACGTGTTACCGCCCACTTATTTAATTTTATTAAATTCTGAGAAATTCATTTTTTGTGACGCTTAATGTTTATATTAGTTATAAGCACGAGTCCTTGGAGAATTTAAATCAGTTTTTTTATGTAAAACGTGTCTCCTAGTTACAGTAAATCTGCTCTGTATCGTAAAATAAAAAATGCGATAAAACTAAGACATTCAGTATCTGTCTGTATTTCTGAGATGAGGTATTATGTACACTATTTACATTGTACATTATTCGGATTGTTGTCCTCATCTTTGTTGCCATATTTATCACAACGTTCCGGCCTTCTTCAGATAGTTGGAATGTCGAACTGAATCCTTTATTTCGCCCACTGGGGTAAGCTGTTCTAGTTCCACCTGCCATGTCTAATGGATGTCAGTTATCAGTTATCTCCTGTTAATTTCCCCCCACCAAGTTCTCCACAGCCTTCTTCCAAAAATCAAAAAATTCTCCGGGTATTGAACTCGCACTCCTTGGGTCCTGTCACTAGATCTAACTAACGCCTTTATACACTGTGCCATGTGTCCTTGAGGACACCTGTGTGTGAATTTCTGGGTGTTATAAACCTAATGTCTTCGCACAGTTTTTACCAGTGCTTATATCGCAATGTTGGCTGTTATCATTGCATGTTTTTTTTACCAGAGCTCATATTGAAATTTTCGTTGTTATTATCGCTTTTCTCTGGCAACCCTTATTACTGGTTCCCATATTGTATTCATTTCTATGTTTGGTCGGCTCAGGAGATTTTTGTGGGTCAGCATATGTGCTGATTTCTTAAGTTTACAAATTTTTCAATGATGTTCTATGTCTTGGTTTCAACCTGATCCCACAGAGGGCGGTGATTTCGCTTTTCTGTCCATATGCGCCTGATTTTTCCACTTCCCCTCGTGTTAAAAATAAAATAAAAGCTACCGAGAAGATTTTCATTTAAAAAAAAAATGCACTTTAAACTTATCGCTTTGGAGATACCTATTTATATGTAAAAGTGTTGTGTTACGTAATAACTTATTACAATTTTACGTAGTTTGGTTTCATTAACGGCATCTCAACTCCTTATGAGTTCGTTAATGCTGAAATTTAATTTTCTGGAGAGCTTTGGTAATTTAATTTTTTCAAAAATATATTGCTGGTAATTTTCCACTTCGTTTTCCAATAATGTATTGCTGGTAATTTTCCACTTCGTTTGCCAATAATGTATTGCTGGTAATTTTCCACTTCGTTTTCCAATAATGTATTGCTGATAATTTTCCACTTCGTTTGCCAATAATGTATTGCTGGTAATTTTCCACTTCGTTTTCCAATAATGTATTGCTGGTAATTTTCCACTTCGCTTTCCAATAATGTATTGCTGGTAATTTTCCACTTCGTTTGCCAATAATGTATTGCTGGTAATTTTCCATTTCGTTTGCCAATAATGTATTGCTGGTAATTTTCCACTTCGTTTTCCAATAATGTATTGCTGGTAATTTTCCACTTCGTTTTCCAATAATGTATTGCTGGTAATTTTCCATTTCGTTTGCCAATAATGTATTGCTGGTAATTTTCCACTTCGTTTTCCAATAATGTATTGCTGGTAATTTTCCACTTCGTTTGCCAATAATGTATTGGTGATAATTTTCCACTTCGTTTGCCAATAATGTATTGCTGGTAATTTTCCACTTCGTTTGCCAATAATGTATTGCTGGTAATTTTCCACTTCGTTTGCCAATAATGTATTGCTGGTAATTTTCCATTTCGTTTTCCAATAATGTATTGGTGATAATTTTCCACTTCGTTTGCCAATAATGTATTGCTGATAATTTTCCACTTCGTTTGCCAATAATGTATTGCTGGTAATTTTCCACTTCGTTTTCCAATAATGTATTGCTGGTATTTTTTCACTTCGTTTTCCAATAACATATTGCTGGTAATTTTTTTTTTTTACTACAAAAATGTATTTTTACATTTTCATAATATTTTAACCCAGTTTGGGGGGTTAACTATTTGCCATAGTTGTGACCCTAACAGTTGCTACCACCCCGGGTCAGGGTGGAACTGTGAACAACATCAATTAAGATGTGATTCCATGCTTTTCAAAACTTCCTAATCAGAAGCCTTGCTACCGGATGTAGTTTAACTTGATACCCAGGAGGAAATTTTACGTAATCACCCAGTGAATTTCATTATAAAATAACCAAATGATTAGAGTGTATTCAATGCATTTGTCCAATATCCTGCGTTCTTATTAATTATAATTAATAGATTGTTATAAATTAAGAATAAAAGGATTGAAATCAAGCAAAATAAACGACTATTTCAGAAATCCATAATTCCACCTCCAGGGAGGGGCTACCTTTTACAAAGAACTCCTGCTACAGTGAATCTATTTTCGTAGCTTTTAAATGCTTCGTTAAGGCGTATGCCAGTCACTTACACGCGTTTGAATGAAAATAATTGAGACGTTAATTTTGATAAGTTTTATTGTTTTTCTTTATATACTTAAATTCACTGAGTTCAAAAGCAAAAATAAAAAAGTAAACTTAAAATACATTTTTAAGATTTCCCTAATATTGTGCAAAAATAGTGCTGAGAATTTTTGCATCCGTTTAATAATTAAAAAAAAAACAGTAAAAAAATTCGTTCGTTAACTATTGAGATATTTTTAAAAAAAACGTGACTTCCGGTGTCACGTAGTACATCGATGACGTCAATTTGGGCAAAAGTTTGGACGCAAAACGAATTGTTATGTCGGCCAGCCGTGGAGTGATGGTAAACAAGCTACTCTCGTCGTGGAGTAAGGAAGAGGTTACCAAGTACGAGAAGTAGTGCTCGATGTGGGGGCACTGAGTCTATTAAGTGGACGACGGTTAATAAGTTCGGCAAGAAAAAAGGTGTACGAGGAAAGATGTTGAGAAGCCCTTAAAAACAGCCAAATTTTTGGAAATGGTCAAGGTCGAGATATTTTCAGCGTCCCCTTCATAGTGAGAAAAGGAACACAGTGAAAAAAAAAAAGCAATCACAAATGAGTGTATTACTATTAATTGGGCAGACGGTTTGTTTTTGGCGGGAGTCATTGTAATATGTACGTCATTCAAATCGACTCTGGTCAGGTTAATGTTTACACGCAACACGCCTTGGCGAAATGTTTGAAAAAAATTACGAATCAAGTCTGAAATTAAAAGAAGCCATCTCTCAGTGTCAGTTGATAAGGACACACATTTATGAATTGTACTATCCAAAATTACCCGCACCTTGCTGCGTGTCACACTTTTTTTTTCTTTGTCAGAAAATGATTGACTTTAAATCAATGTTATAATTTATGGAGAAAAATGATGCATTTCAATATTACTCAATGATCTTGCCGATGTGACCTCCATCTTCTGGATTTCTTCTTTATTTTGGATAGGAGTCATTCCCTTGTTCAATTTTGAATTTAATTTAAATCAAAGGGGAAAAAATTAGTGGGGTTTTGTACAAAAACAGCTTGATCTGACCCCTTTGATATGCATTTGATGCAATATTTGAATGTATTGATGATCAGATTTCAACACTGAATTGTCGCAACAAATAGGTACTATGCACTTATTTCTCAATTTGTAGTCCATATTGTTTCATTGATCTTGTTGATGAGACCTCCATCTTCTGGCTTTCTGCTTCTTTATTTTGGATAGGAATCATTCTCTTATTTAAATTAAAATCAAAGGGAAAAAAATTCAGTGGAGGTTTTGTGCCCCCCACCAGAGACCCCCTTTGATCAAAATGAAATATACTTATCCTAGTACCCTGAGTAATGTAGTTTTAGAATATATATGTTTATGGGGGGGGGGTCTATCTCCAAAATCTTAGGAGGAGTTCGATAACAAACACAAAGGCTGCTTTTGGATATGAAAAGAAAATAATAGTTACTCCCCTTGAACCATGAAAGCAATGATAATGTATTAATATATATTTTAGCCTCGCATAATCTGGCAACCCTGAATCTGAGCTCAACAAAAATTGATCCTTGCGCCTAACTTTTCTAGGGCTTTTGAATGAGCTATGAATAATTGAAATCGGACCAGTGGGAGCAGAGGAGTTCCTCAAACACACACACACACACACACACACACACACACACACAATGTACTTTATATATAAGATAAATTTATAATAAGTAAAATTGTTCAGTTTTTATTGCACCTAACTTCCTCTAATTAGTCCAAAAATACATTTTCTAACTGAGTGCCTGATTGGCTGGAGCCGTAGGATTCACTTGACGTCATAGATCTCTTTTGACGTCATTACGTTGTCTCGTTTTTAGTGTTTGCTAAAACATTAACATTGAATATTCAAAGGTATCTTACGATAAGAACGTTATTCTCATCAGGATCTGGTTGGATTCTTTCGTCATCAGCTGAAGAGTAAAAGCGGCGGGCTTAGTTTCTGTGAACGGGACCAATCTTGATTTTTTTTTCTTTTTTAGTCGCCTTTTTGACACAATGGGGAGGTTTCCTGTTGGACCACTCCCCTGATTAAGCTAGACGCTCTTGTTTACCTAGTTAACGTGAGTAATTATTATTCTCGGCCTGCTCCCAGCATTCTCTTGTTATGATTCATGTCAAGATTCCCAACCTTCCCAGTTTGTTTTTGTCCCCGACTTTTTATCTTGACTGGATCAGCCTTTGATAATTCTCCACTCCGTAAGTTTTGTCTCTTCCTTTCCCCTAGCGTGGGAGCTGCTTGACAGTGGGCTCTCTTATTTTTCTGTGGTGTGGACGGATCTAACTAACATATTTTAATTTTATTTTGAATGTTTTATTTTATTTTCGTTCTTGGGTACATCCCCCCCACATTTCATGTCATCATTTTTATATATTTTTATATATCCCCCCCCCCAAAAAAAAACAAACAAACAAATGTACATGTTTCATGTCATTAGGTGTTTTAGTAGGATGGATCCCTGTGAATATGCAGTATTATTGTTTGTGTTGGACTGAACGGCGATGAATGCATTTTTGTGGTGTATGAGTAAATTGTAATGAATGAATGGGTCGTGAACCAGATTAACTAGGTGTGGGATAGTCAGTTTTGACCAAATGTTCCTCAACCTCGTTTAGCCTTATACCACATGAAATATAATATTTCAAAATTAAAACATTCAATATTAGAACATGTTTATAGTTGGCCTTAGGCCAGGTTATTTATTTTTATGGTTGGCGTTTCAAGAAATATTTAAATTTTACAAATACAAGCACCTAAGGTTTTTTTTTTCATATTTATTTTGTTATATAACAACTGTTACATTCAAGACAGCCGTTACTTCTAATTTGAATAATACTTGGAAAAAATAAAGTAAATAAAAAATTGGATATTATTGATATTATAAGATAATAAAAAATAATTGGGATACTATAGATCATCGTTTCTAAAC
>OZ038487.1:20842988-20850488 GCA_964036315.1 Acanthosepion esculentum
GTCCTGAGAGTTTCATTAAAATCCGACAGCTATCTAATTTTTGCAAGAATTTTGAAATCGGTGTTCTTCATTGCAAAAAGATGTTCAAAGTTCCTGTACAAATATGGTCTTCCGTTGATGCCAGAGAAACAAGATTTTTAACCAAAATTTCGAAGGTTTTAAAAAGGATTTTTAAAAAAATCCTTTGGTCTTTCCTCGTAATAATAACACAAAGAATAAAGCATTTGGGGGGAATTTTTACATAAGGTATGCAGGTACCTATGAATGAATGAGTGAATAATACATACATACATACATATATATATATATATCGTACATTAAAACCGGTAAATGTTGTTAATACTGTTTATAATAATATTCAGACAGCATTTTTTTTTGTAATACATCAACTTCAATAAAAAAATTGATACTACCAAAAATTTTAACTCAATCAATTTAATGTAGATGTCAAAAAATGCCTGTTTAAAATTTGACATTTTCAAACCAAATTTGAATTATTGAAGTTAATATGATTTCCTTAATAACTTCCGACAGGGTAAAATATATATATATATATATATATATATATATATATATATATATATAACCATATTATACGCTCCGTCATTTTTCAGGTGATATTTTTGGGGGAATTTTGAACCGAACCCTTTATTTAATCCACAGAGGTAGATTCTTCTAATTCCCCTTATTTTGTCATGCCCTTTGTATCAGTTAATTCCCTTTAGTAACTCAACTCTCCAAGTTTTTGTTCCCTCTGCTGTGGGGGCCAGGTCTTGAACTCACAACACTTTGGGTAAAGTTACTTTTGGATCCATCAACCAACGCTTTTATCCATTAGTGAGCGAATTCTTGGTACTTCCAAACCTTTTTTTTTACCACTGTTAATATTACAATTTTTTCTTATTGTGATTTTCTCTACCTCTCTATTACTGGTACAAGGACGAAAATGTCGGGAATATGGCAGTAAAGACGAGGACAACAGTCCGAATAGTGCAAATAGTTACCTCACATCATATATATATATATATATATATATATATATATATATATATATAATGAAAAATTTCTCAGAGTTAACCCGTAGAAAAAGACAATATTTATAAATGTAAAAGACAATAGGAAAACTGTAATATTAGCCGACGCATTTCATCCAATGTGGATTTTTACAAGGCAAAAACGAAATTCAAGCACAAAAGAGACCTCATCAAAAACAACTTTACTAATGCACTACTCATACATAGAAATAAATTCAACCACAATTTTGATTTTAAAAATGCTACACTCATAAAAAAAGAAAATAACTCACTCAGAAGGGGAATCCTCGAGTGTGCCACCATTGAATACTATCCAAATATTAATCTACACCCAGTCTTTTTCCCTATATCATCTTTCCTAACTGAATTACTACTCTCCCAAGCAAACGTACACAACTGTATCAAGAAATCAAAAGAAAACGGTTGAATCCATCAACATAACAATAAAAACAATATTTCCACACATGACAGAACTTGACGTAATTTTCAGTTGACAATATGAATATAATAGCATTTTCTAAATTCTTCCAGTTGCTAAGGGCATTTTGTTTTGTTATTATTAGTTACTTTGTTTTAATAAACTCATTTCGTTTTTGCCTTGAAAAAGTCCGTATTGGACGAAACGCGTCGGCTAATATTAGAGTTTTCCTATTGTCGTTTACATTTATAAATATATACATGCTCGTTTGATTAAAAATCAGCGAAAATTCCTTGTTAATTATTTTTAATTTACTCTTTCAATATTTTAATTATTTTCTTTCCTTTCTAGTTGATATTGGTAAATAAAATCTCTCTATCTCCCCCCCCCTCTCTCTCTCACACACACATATGCATATATAAAAGAGAGAGGGGGAGTCTTATTGATTGAAAACGTTTGCAAATGTCCTTTTGGAAATAATACGAATGTCCTTGCAGAAAATTTTTGTAGACTGGCTTCTTAAAATGGCTCAACGCCTTTCGCCATTTTTTAAAAAAATGGCTCCAGCTCCATCGAAAGATACATGATCACCTAAGCGTGTATCACTTATGGCAGATAACTGATTGACACTTTATTCAATTATATTTTCACAATTAATGACTTGTTGTCGCTTATCAGGCAACGCTTCCTTGTGGTAAATTTTCTTGATGCAAAAAGATTTTTGAATGATTATGGAAGGTTTCCCCATTTTGGATTTTGGTGAAAAGGTAATAATTGGTGTAAGGTCAGGTGGATATGGCGGATGGAGTAGAGCAGACTAACTGAGTTCCATCATTTTTTTCTTCCGTTTTATTCTTGCCGTATACGACCTTGAGTTGTCATAGAGGTGATAGACATTTTTTAGTATTGACGAGTGTAGCGCTCATTTTTATGAAACTTTTACGGGCACGTAAAAAGGTGCATTTAATTTTTCATTGCTTTTTAAGAACTCTGAACTAGTAATACCCCGAGGATCCTACCACACGCACAGCATCCACTTTCCTTCATGGTAAGTGTCGGTTGTGGAGTGCTATCCTTTTCACTCACTGCTTTTTGCGTTGGACATTGTCTTATCTTAGTTTTCTTAATTGCCACCTATCACGCCAAACCATTTTGCTTTAATCGATTTACTATTCGTCCGTACATTAAATATTACAGCTCTATCTTGTCTAGTGCTCCTGAAACTCGAGATTCAAGGCAGAAACTAAATAATGGTATGCTACTGATCTTGATTTGGCATCTCGACTTTATTCACTTGCACACAATCGTCACGTGACTTCTGACTGACATTTTTTATAATTATTTTCATGAGATTTGTTTTAATAATCTCTCCTACTTGCTACATCGTCTACATGAATTTAAGCGCAGTACCAATTTGGCAGTATCGTTTTACTGCTGAAATAACTAGATGTAACCGTAAGTTCTATTTTAGAACTTTCTTTCCAGTTTCTTTCTTCTCTGTGATCCGCGTTCTTCAAACCTTTAAATACAACCTTAATTGTAATATTCTATCTTCTTGTATCCTGTTTATTCTCCTTTTATTGTCCTTTCTAATTCTCTTTCCATCTCAGTAAAACCCTACGTTTTAGTGGAATTATCGCCTTTTGGGGGGTGGGGAATGATTAAAAATCGTCATTACAATTGGTTTCCCAAGACGGAAATTACTTATCGATCGACCAAATTGATCGAACCCATGTATCTGGTAATCCTTTCAAAGCCGACCCTGTTAACCAGCGTTCAACTCTACCCGCCATTTGCTGCTTCACATAGTTTAGTCTATCACAAGCAAAGATCTGCAACATTTCCTGGCAAAAGCCAATATAGACAGAACAACATTTCGATTGAAATCACATCACAGCCAAGTATGCTAGCTTAACCCTCACGCTACAGTAAGCACTTATATTTACTAAGTTTGCCTTATTCTGACACAGGAATATAACAATGGGTCAATCGATGGTAACTGAAATAATTCAGTTTACATTCATGTGCGAAATTAGTTTGGGTCCAATTTCACGACAGTAGGTTGCCGTTTTTAAAGGTTTTCTCTAGTCACTGGGAACAGATACAAGCTCAAAAGGGCAGTTTGAACGTCTATAAGGTCTCAATTTCACTGTAGACTTAAGTGTAATTCGTTACATGCTTCAATCAATGGATAAAATGACTGGTTCATACTATTTCTCTAGGAAGTACGTTTTCTGGCAGGATTTACCTTTACAAAGGTCAGACCAAAAATGGATTACTGCTGCCATAAAATCCAAAGAAGAATAAAAAATATTATTGGTCCTCATCAGGTCCAAACACTTTGCCACTGCCATCAGTTTGCTCCTCTACGACTTTACAATAAATAATTTCATGGTAATTGTTCGGATGAGAAATTCGCTATACTAGATGGACATTTATTTTATAGGAATAAAGTGACGGGTCACGGAATACACACACACATATATATATATAAATTATCTATAATGTGTGTCTGTGTGAATGTGTTGTGTATATATATGCATATATGTGTGTATATATGTATGTGCATATATATACATATGAATATGTGTGTGTATATATACGTGCATATATATACATATGTATATGTGTGTGTATATATACGTGCATATATATACATATGTATATGTGTGTGTATATATACGTGCATATATATACATATGTATATGTGTGTGTATATATACGTGCATATATATACATATGTATATGTGTGTGTATATATACGTGCATATATATACATATGTATATGTGTGTGTATATATACGTGCATATATATACATATGTATATGTGTGTGTATATATACGTGCATATATATACATATGTATATGTGTGTGTATATATACGTGCATATATATACATATGTATATGTGTGTGTATATATACGTGCATATATATACATATGTATATGTGTGTGTATATATACGTGCATATATATACATATGTATATGTGTGTGTATATATACGTGCATATATATACATATGTATATGTGTGTGTATATATACGTGCATATATATACATATGTATATGTGTGTGTATATATACGTGCATATATATACATATGTATATGTGTGTGCATATATACGTGCATATATATACATATGTATATGTGTGTGCATATATACGTGCATATATATACATATGTATATGTGTGTGCATATATACGTGCATATATATACATATGTATATGTGTGTGCATATATACGTGCATATATATACATATGTATATGTGTGTGCATATATACGTGCATATATATACATATGTATATGTGTGTGTATATATACGTGCATATATATACATATGTATATGTGTGTGTATATATACGTGCATATATATACATATGTATATGTGTGTGTATATGTACGTGCATATATATACATATGTATATGTGTGTGTATATGTACGTGCATATATATACATATGTATATGTGTGTGTATATGTACGTGCATATATATACATATGTATATGTGTGTGTATATGTACGTGCATATATATATACGTATGTGTGTGTGTGTATATGTACGTGCATATATATATACGTATGTGTGTGTGTGTATATGTACGTGCATATATATATACGTATGTGTGTGTGTGTATATGTACGTGCATATATATATACGTATGTGTGTGTGTGTGTATATGTACGTGCATATATATATACGTATGTGTGTGTGTGTGTATATGTACGTGCATATATATATACGTATGTGTGTGTGTGTGTATATGTACGTGCATATATATATACGTATGTGTGTGTGTGTGTATATGTACGTGCATATATATATACGTATGTGTGTGTGTGTGTATATGTACGTGCATATATATATACGTATGTGTGTGTGTGTGTATATGTACGTGCATATATATATACGTATGTGTGTGTGTGTGTATATGTACGTGCATATATATATACGTATGTGTGTGTGTGTGTATATGTACGTGCATATATATATACGTATGTGTGTGTGTGTGTATATGTACGTGCATATATATATACGTATGTGTGTGTGTGTGTATATGTACGTGCATATATATATACGTATGTGTGTGTGTGTGTATATGTACGTGCATATATATATACGTATGTGTGTGTGTGTGTATATGTACGTGCATATATATATACGTATGTGTGTGTGTGTGTATATGTACGTGCATATATATATACGTATGTGTGTGTGTGTGTATATGTACGTGCATATATATATACGTATGTGTGTGTGTGTGTATATGTACGTGCATATATATATACGTATGTGTGTGTGTGTGTATATGTACGTGCATATATATATACGTATGTGTGTGTGTGTGTATATGTACGTGCATATATATATACGTATGTGTGTGTGTGTGTATATGTACGTGCATATATATATACGTATGCATGTGTGTGTGTGTACGTGCATGTATATATACGTATGCATGTGTGTGTACGTGCACGTATATATATATATGCGTATGCATGTGTGTGTACGTGCACGTATATATATATATGCGTATGCATGTGTGTGTACGTGCACGTATATATATATATGCGTATGCATGTGTGTGTACGTGCACGTATATATATATATGCGTATGCATGTGTGTGTACGTGCACGTATATATATATATGCGTATGCATGTGTGTGTACGTGCACGTATATATATGCGTATGCATGTGTGTGTACGTGCGCGTATATATATACGTATGCATGTGTGTGTACGTGCACGTATATATATACGTATGCATGTGTGTGCACGTATATATATATATACGTATGCATGTGTGTGCACGTATATATATATATATATATACGTATGCATGTGTGTGCACGTATATATATATATATATATATACGTATGCATGTGTGTGCACGTATATATATATATATATATATACGTATGCATGTGTGTGCACGTATATATATATATATATACGTATGCATGTGTGTGCACGTATATATATATATATATACGTATGCATGTGTGTGCACGTATATATATATATATATACGTATGCATGTGTGTGCACATATATATATATATACGTATGCATGTGTGTGCACGTATATATATATATACGTATGCATGTGTGTGTACGTGCACGTATATATATATATTATATATATCTATATTACATATATATTATATATTTATATATGTTACATATATATTATATATTTATATATGTTACATATATATTATATATTTATATATGTTACATATATATTATATATTTATATATGTTACATATGATATACATATATATATAGATATGTATCCTCAGTGCAACTAAATCTACCTTACATATATATTATATATATATTGCATATATATAATATATATTATATGTAAATGATATATATATTATATATATATTTCATGTTATATATATATTTCATATATGTTATATATATATTTCATATATATTATATATATATTTTACATACATAATATATATATATTATATATGTATTAAATTATTTATATATATATATATATATATTACATTTATATTATATATATATAACATATGTAATATATATATGTAATATATATATATATAATATATATATGTAATATATATGTAATATATATATATGTAATATATATATGTAATATATATATAATATATATATGTAATATATATATAATATATATATGTAATATATATATAATATATATATGTAATATATATATAATATATATATGTAATATATATATATATATATAATATATATATGTAATATATATATATATATAATATATATATGTAATATATATATATGTAATATATATATATATAATATATATATGTAATATATATATATATAATATATATATGTAATATATATATATAATATATATATGTAATATATATATATAATATATATATGTAATATATATATATAATATATATATGTAATATATATATATATAATATATATATGTAATATATATATATATAATATATATATGTAATATATATATATGTAATATATATATATATAATATATATATGTAATATA
>OZ038487.1:20857988-20902988 GCA_964036315.1 Acanthosepion esculentum
CTCTGTCCTCTACAGTTCCACGGGCTCTGTCCTTTACTGCTCCACGGGCTCTGTCCTTTACTGCTCCACCGGCTCAAACCTTTACAGCTAGAATACGCTATGCTACGAATCAAATCACCCCGTTTTCCCACGATAGCTTCTTCCCAAGAACTGTCGCTTCACTTTCTCGTGAATGCTTCTCTCAACGCTACAAGCTTGACCTCTTCAAAGTCAGTCGTTATATATCCTTCATATCCTTATAAACTTCCTTTTACCACATTCCCTTCCCTTTCATTTCTATCAAACCACATTCATCTTAAGTATTTTAACTCTACCTTGAGTGGCTCACGGGGTTTATATTGGGTGAACATTAATATAAAAATATTTCATATTTAACTTCTATCAACTTCTTTTCTAAGCGATTTTCGCCATTCTGGGGTAAAACTTAATCAGGGATATCTGGATTCTTGCCTTTACTTAAGACATCAAAATGAAAACAGCTGTACTTAATTTATTAATTGTCTTAGAAGCTAGATTATTTTTTTAAATTCTAGGAACATCTCTTATTGTTATTAAAAAAGCAGAGAAGGAATTTGCCCGGCAGAAGTCTAAATTCTAGGTGAACAATTCCAGAGACTTATTTTATCGTTTTCAACAGCTGGCGATAAACTCTTCGAGACATGCTTACAATCAAATTACACGGGGAATTTGCATTACTTGCTCGTGTTGCCGTTGTGTTTATTCCAGGTGACTGATCGAGGCACCTGTCGTAGCAACAATGGTGAACAAGCTTGTCTTACAGATCGCTTTATCAATGTTGTTCACAGCATTTTGTGCCTCGCCAATACAGCGTTCCGTAAAGTAAGTTTTAGTAAGCTAGCCACGCGCATTCTTCGTTTATGTTGCGAGTTCAACTCACACTGGGTGTCTTTGTGTGTGTATATATATATATATATATATATATAGCAAGCAAATCTCCGAAACCATGTTATTAGAATAAAGAATTCTAGCTTCACTGGGTGCCGTTTGACACTGAACATGTGCTAAACTAAGCTTGACTTAATGCGCACTAGAGTTGTAAGAGTGTGTGCCGCCCGGGGCAGCTCCTGAGTTTAACATTCCGGACCCCCAACAAAAATGAAACATATTGCACAGTGACTATATATATATATATATATATATATATATATATATATATATATATATATATATATATGTGTGTGTGTGTGTTAACTATTAACAGGTCCAAAAGACGAAAAATAGCGCCAGATTTAACCTCAAACTAACTGCTGTCAAGGAAAATAACTGAAATTTATATAAGAACCAAGATGCGTCTCCCACACGGACCGGTACTGCGACATTAAAAGAATGCACCCTGGATCCGTTCACAGGCTTCATGTTGTCAACAATGATTTAAAAAACATTGGATACGTCACTGGATAATGTTTATTGTTCGTGCAAGATAACAATCTCTTAACTACATATGCCATAGTTTAAGTTACTTGAAATCGAAAAGGTTCTTCAACTATGAATAGTGTCCCGACATTAGAACCACTTTTATTTTGATACAGGCTTATACAGAACACACGTGCCTCCAATGTGGAAATGCCACGCACCCCCGCCAACTTCTATCTACGCTACTGCTTACTCGATTTATTCGAAATTTAATTTTAATCCTTGATTGTTATATTTTTTTATATAGATGCAACGTTTCGGCCAAATACCTACTAGCCCTCTTCAGGCGTTTATTACTTTTTTTTTTTTCTCATATAGAATGTTTTACACCTGTTGATCATTAAATAATTTTTGCCCTTGAAATGTCGTTCATTAATATTATCTCATCTCAACCAAAATAATGAACACTTAGGGATGGCTAGAGAGTATTTGACCTTAATGTTTTGTCTGTGACAATCAAATATGTGAAAAATAGTTCGAATAAATCCATTTACGGCAAAAGTATATTGACAACTGCTCGAATCAAAAACAAAATTAAACCAGGCTTATTTAGATCGTTTACTCTCGAACAAATGTCCTCATCTTTATTGTTGTTATCACAACTTTTCAACCGTTGTGCCCCCTTCTTGAGGTGGCTGCCGGTTTTGAATAACCTGGTGGGTCATTGCTGCTAATTAGGCCGTAGCTGGATGAAGGTGATTTTTGGTATTTCCAAGGGCATTCGAGCAAAATAAAAGAAGACAGCCTAGGTCAGAAAATGAACTCGGCACTCCGATTTCACTTTCTTCGCTGATGGCAGTAACCCTACAGGCACATCAATCATTTTACTACGATACAAATAAACTGTCATATTGTTTTTGTTTTTTGGGTTTTTCTTTTTAGAAACAATCAACTGCTGGTCAGAAAATATCTAGCCAGTAACAATTAACAAATCGGCCAATAAAAATCTAAACTACTGTACTCTGAAACGAGCATGAAATTATTATTCCAGAATATAGAATATGCGTTAACTATCATTCCAATATCTGGAAAATTCCGAATGGTGTGTGGATCAGTTTTAACAAATCCATTACAGAACAGGAAACTGAACATAGAATAGGTTGCGCTATGTATAGTTTCATCCAACATCGCTAGTTCTTACAAAGCCAAAACATTAACCTACAAATTTAAGTCATCTTCTTAAATATCCTCATCTGAAGGACTTTGTTATGGATGTTATGTATGGCGCCACACTCATTCCGACCTTGTCAGCTGTTTGCAACCGCTTTCTCAGATCAATAATTAAAAATAATTTCGAGCAAATGTAGATTTTAGCTCGGCCGATGAAAACCAAATGTTCCCTTATAAGGAAACGGCCAATATTACTCAGTGTAATTATTTATTAGTTTCACTACAGAATTATTAAATTGTTTGACATAAGTCATAAAAATAGTATTGCAACAGTGTAGCCCCCGATCGTGTTTAAAAGAATTTAGTTTTTGTACCAGCTCAATCTAGAATATATATTCATACATACATATATATATATATATATATATATATATATATATATATATATATATATATATACACACACACACACACACACACACATATATATATAAAGTGTAAACAAACTGCCAAATACAGTAATTCAATTAATTTCTGAGGAAGGAGCGAGGTGGTCTGAAATATTAAATATATATAAAAACATAGAAATAAATACTTTCGCAAAAAAAACACCCAATTTTTTTTCAGTTATTTTATCCATATATATATATATATATATATATATATATATATAAAATGGGTGCATGGCAGAGTGATTTGTCAGTGAGGTAACTTCTTGTCATTAAGCTGGGAAGATGATCTCAATATACGTGAAACCCATAACACGGTTGTCCCAAGCCTTGTGAGTGAGTAAAATTGGGTAGATGGCAGTATCCAGAAACTGACGACTGCTGTGATGGCACGAAGTCGCAGATCATCATGACCGAGGGGGCTAGAGAGCTATTGAGCATGTTCAGGTGTTGGTTAAGCCAGATTACGCGTTCTCTCCTACAACCTGTATGGTATTTTCAGTATAGTTTGTTCTGTGGGTGTTGAGCAAGTATAAATGTGCCTGAGTGATTGTCTGCAACAGGGATTAGCTCAACACCCCAACAGACGATTGCACTCTGAAACTAGTATCAAATTATTATTCCAGAATATAGGCTATGCATTAACTATTATTGCAGTATCTAGAAAATTCAGAATGTTCCTAAGATTTTGAATAAAATATCTACTTAGACGTACTTATATCATACTTGCCATCTCCTCGTCTTACGAACATTTCTCTTAATAATAATTAAATAATTCAGCAGATGATATTTTATTTATGGGAACTGTATTTTTGGCGTTTGCACTACTCGGGTTCCGTTGTTTAATATTGTGCGTCCGAAAAATTTGTCTGGGATCAAGGTGTAGCATTCGCCCCCGGGCGAATAAACTATATTTCACCTCTCAGTTGTGACTATCTGCGAACAGAGCGTAACTGAAAATATTTTTGGAGATACCCGGTCTCGGGAAACAGATGACCTCGGTAGCACCGCTCTTATTGCACTAAAGAGTTGGGGGATCAGTATTAATACCGATGCCAGCTCAATAGGCGGTTGGAGGGGGGTATCTGGGCTATGTTTGAACCTAGCCCCGATGTACGTGCTCAATTTCTTCACAATAAAATGACGTATCATATCCTGCCAGCGTGAGGCGGCAAGAAAATACAATCGCTTCTCGGCTTTTTAGTCAAGATCAAAGTGTAGTATCTGTTCTTAGCTTAATCTGATTCTCTCTCTCCATTTCTATCTTCTCTTCTTTCTGTCATATTTCTCATTGAAACCAAATAGTGTCTTTTCACCTCTTTCCACGCGATCAAAAACGGAATAGTCCATTAATTATGAGGTATTGGTAGGGCGTAACGGTCGTGCAAAATAACAAAAGTAGGGACACGCACAATTATTATATCTTGCCAAGAAATCTATTTGATTATTATTGATACTATTTATTTTATTGATATTTTAATACTAAAAGCAGTATTTCATTAATTCAGTCGTAGGTTGATCCTCTGATGGAAAGGTACTTTTATACATTGTTCTTCTTTTTAAATATAGCATAAACTCTTTCTTCAGTTTTTTTTTTTTTTTTTTTTTTTAGCAGCATTCGTAATCATGAAGAAATGGAGGACAAATAATCCTACTTTTTCATCGCATGATTTTCTCTTCGTTAGCAAAATCCGAAAGGCTTGTCTCATTCTGTAATCAACGACCTGCTTTTCGGATTCGACGAATAGAAGAAATTAAAAGTGGAAATTGTATAACTGGAATTACTTGCATTGCAACCTCATTATGCACCGAACGTGACTGCTTATCCTAAGTTTGTCTATGTTTCGATTTATATTTTCCATTTGTTACAAACTGTCAAGAAAAACGTGTCTACAGCATGTGGGACATAGTCCTTCTTGCTGCGTTAGGTTTTGCCAAGATGACAGGGACTATCATTCCCTGGCCAATTCAGTGCCAGTTTCGTGAGGTTTGTTATAAAATTGATCATTCAAAAGTGTTCATAACTTTGTATTGTTCCACACAGTATTACATACATATACATATATTACCACCTACCAAATAACCGTTATGTTAATACAAAAGACATTTTGCCAATAATGCACCATTGACCAGTATATAAAAATAGTCGAGCCAACACACAACATACGTGGCCCAAAGATTTCGTCCGAGCATGAAACAGACTGTCGCCGGTTGGCGTTGACTTCATTTTCTAATATATATATATAGATATATATATGAAAAATTGCTAGTTTTAAAAACTACAGATTAAATACACAGTTAAAAATTGGTTTTAGCTGGAAACTTTTTCACAGATATATATATATATATATATATATATATATAAATGTGTGTGTGTATGTATATAAAATATTAAATCCGTAAGTGGAAAGGATAATCCAAGTAGTTTTATTTAATGTAAAATATTAAAAAGATAGATCCATGAAGAGAGCTCAATGTATTTATATACAGAGCAATGATATACATCAAAGGAAAAACTGTACGCATCATCGAAAAATCGGTTATGAATTATTAATTTATTTCGCCAGGTAGATTTTTAATACCTGTCTCATCAGACCGACATTACAAAACAAAATTACAAATTTGTAATTTCGGTCTGTTGAGACAGTTATTAAAAACTTATCTGGTGAAATAAATGTATAAATTATAGCCGATTTTTCGATGATTTTCCTTTGATATATATATATATAATATATATAAACGAGGTGCTGAAAAGTCCTTGTCTAGACAAAACAACACATTTTAATGTTGGGTCAAATTTTGGGAAAGTTGGGACGAGAATTTTTCCGAACCGCTTTCTACTGGAAACATTATAATACATCGTATTACATCGGTGATGACGCTACATTGCGGGAAAGAAAATCTCAACCGACGGAGACAAGTCCCGATGATAGCACTACAATGCGGGAAAGAAAATCTAAATCAGCGGAGAAAAGTCCCGGTGATGGCGCTACATTGCGGGAAAGAAAATCTCAATTGGCGCAGACAAGTCCCGGTGATGGCGCTACATTGCGGGAAAGAAAATCTCAATTGGCGGAGACAAGTCCCGGTGATGGCGCTACATTGCGGGAAAGAAAATCTCAATTGGCGGAGACAAGTCCCGGTGATGGCGCTACATTGCGGGAAAGAAAATCTCAATTGGCGCAGACAAGTCCCGGTGATGGCGCTACACTGCGGGAAAGAAAATCTCAATTGGCGGGGACAAGTCCTAATGATGGCGTTACATCTTGGAGTAAAAAAACAAAAAAAAAAAAAACAAGTGAAAGAGTGAATGGGTACTTTCCCTTTATCCTGCTGATTGCCATGCTATATTCAGCGGGCTTACCCAGAAACGTTTAGCTAATCTCCATTGATTAATTTTTTATGGGCAATTACTGAGCTCCATAACTAGTTTGGTTAATGTATCTTAGCCGTCTTCACTGGCCATGTTCATTAACATCTTACTCAAGACACACTCGTTTATTATTTATACATTTTGTCTGACAAGTAGCAACGTGTTTTTAGAGAGTGATATTTTTCTTTTTTTTAATTTTCTTTTTCTTACTTTCTTTGCATGTCAACGTTTACATCAATTAGCATATGCATGACTTTCTCTCGGCTGTCTGTTGTATGACAAATGTCCTATTTCCGATGTCTGGTGAACACAAATTCGCCTAATGAGAGATACAAATTTGAAACCAGTGTCCAGACCACTTACCAGTCATAGACAGTCCCAAAAATAATACTCAAAATAGTAAACCCCAAATTCTGCGAATCTGAACAGCGTATTCAGTTTGTACATTTCTGAAGTTACCTAAATTTTCCAATTTCTCACCGGACATTTCACCCATATCTCCAGGTCACTCCGTCAGGAAAAGGCAAAAGAATCGTATTTCGTATACTTGTCTTTATTTGTGGGAACCTAATAACACTTTAAATTCATCGGACTTGTGGGAGCGATAGTAAAAAGGCAAACATTGTTAAGAGCTACAAAGGATAGAAAACCACCGTCGCCCACGCCCTAAAGAGACAAGACACATAGAAGAATTTGTTGGTAGCAAAGCTTATATCAATAGATATAGAAATTGATACAGGGGGTACTTCTACGTGGTGTAATGGTTAACAAGTTTGTTTCGCTAGACCAATTAAAAGTTAAGGAGTAGATGGGTTCGTCTATCGCCCTGTTCATACTCCTTTCCGTTTTTTTGAACAGAAGTTTATCCTTTATTTCCTTTTTAGGGCTGGGTTTCCGGTTCCTTATTTTCTTCTACCTCCATTAATCTTCTGCGTCTTAGTGGCATTTCACTTTGCTTAAGGTGAAATGATTAAAAAAAATCTAAGTTCGATCCTAGCTGAGTGCTTTTGGCCTTGTGTCGCATCTAAACTGCGCTTAGTAAATAGCTACAGGAATCTATATAAGCATACATCGATAATTATCTGCAACTTTCCTACAAATTAAGGTGCTCTGATCGTATTAGGACCCAGTAAGACACAAGAGGTTACTGAGTGTGAAAAGAGGTTACTAGGTGGAAAAGAATAAGAAAGAGAAGCAATAATAAGAAGCGAGAACATAAATATTTAAAGATCAAACTTGACTAGGAAGTAAGAAGCCGGAAAAAAATTCCACAAGCGAGAAGTGCGAGAAAAGAACCCGTTAGCATAGAACCTACGGTTCAACTATAAAATGTTGAGACCTTATTGCTAATCTAGTACTGCGCTTAAATTCATAATGTCTAGGTATCATAGCGAAGGAGTGATCAAGACAATTATCAAAGAAAGTATTTATAGAAAAGGTACATAGAAAAGCTACATTACGGCGATGAAAAAATGGCTGAAGCCGAGATGCCAGGTCAGGACCAATAATATTGTTGATTCTTTGGATTTTATCAAGAATCGTTTACTATACAGCAGGAGTACGGGACCATATGTGGCAGCAATATTCAAATATAAACAGTTAACATAACAGAATTATTAAATTATCCATACTCCTGCAAGTTTCGTAATTTAATAAATCTATGTACAGCAACAGCACGGGACCATATGTGGCAGCAATATTCAAGTCATGAACGAATAGTAGACTTATAAATATGTAAGATAGATTCTGGAGAGAAAAATTGTCTAGCATGACCATGAAACAATTTTCTTAGCAGCAGACCTCGCAATGGGTTCAATATAATCTTTTCACTTCATGTCAGCCGTGAATGTCAACTCGTGAAGGCGCAACGAGTCATTCTTATGGGGGTTATTTCGAGTAATTGATAGAGAGAGAAGTTTTGTTTTGGATTCATAAAAATTCTTTATAACTGTGTTCCAGATTTTCACCAAGTCTGTTAAAAAATAATCCCTCATGTATAATACGTCTTCATTCATAATACGCACACCTAAAATTGTGCTGAAAGTGTGGGAAAATGCTTCTACTCACGCAAAATACGCACCGCTTGTTTGGTAATCAAACCCTATAAATTGTACCTCTTCAATTTCATTACGGCCAGTGTTTCCTACTCATATTAAAAATGGTTTTAAACATAGAATAATATTATTCTAATTTAGTTTTGATAATTCTTATTTTATTTTACGGCAATTTTTTTTAAAGATTTTCTGTACCTGTGCATAATACGCACCCTGATTTTGCTTCTATTTTTTTTTTTTTTTTTTTTTTTAGAAAAAAATGCGCATTATACATGGGGAATTACGGTAATTATCCTTTTTATAGAGACGTTCATATTTGTCAGTTAAAGAATTTTCAGCGACATAAAGCATGTTTAATATTTGTGGGATGATTATTAGTTGCATAAAAATAAATAGGAATTTATTTGTTCCTGATAAATTTCTAAGGAAGAAATATATCGTAAAAAAAATTAACAATAGATTAAAATTTTTTATAAAATTCTTCTGTAAAATTGCTTTCACAAAGCACAAATATTTTCCTTGTCCAAGTATTAATAATAAATGAGAACACTAATTAGAAATCCAAACGATATTTCCGAAACCCTGCAGAACACCTCTCCATAATGAATAAAACAAATTACTTCCGTCTGACATTCCGGGATGAGGAGATAGCATTATTTACACGCGGACTATTGTCTTCGTATTTGTTATCACAACGCTTCGACCGCTGCGCCCTCCGGCTTTCATCAGGTGTATGTCGATTCCGGCAACCTACGCGGAATTCCGAACTCAACCCTTTATTTAATCTACGGGGGTAGATTAATTTCTAAGGATGTCTCGTCTCGTTATTTTTTTTTTTTTTTTAGTACAGACAAACCTCTCATCAACGGACTAATAAGGGGGGTCCGTTAAAGCCGATTGTCCGTAGATGGGAAGGGGTTATTTTTGAGTTATAAAACCACTATAGTAACTATCAATAGTTATGTTCATAATGTAAATGCTATAAACATGTATATATGGCATAAATAAATATATACTTATTCTGATTAATATCTCTATATTAACAAAAATAATAGATTTCTTACAGCTATTTTCTCACGCACGCGCTGATGTATCGTACCTTCCGTCTTTGTTTACAATTGAAGGAGCTGCCAATGCCACCAAGTGGTCACTTTCAGAACTAATACGACTCGTTCCGCTAAGCCCGCAAATTTTGAAATGCATCGCTGCCGATTTGGAAGTTTTTTTTTCCCCCTGTAAATTTTGTCCGTTGCATCAGAAGTCCGTTGATGGGAGGTTTGTCTGTATTCAGTTATTGTTCCTTTTCCCACCGAGTCTAAGTGCACACTACTCGGCCTAGGTACTGAACACACAATTTATCACCAAATCCATGAACCAATGCTTTAATCCGGGGGTCGGCAACCTTTTGCTAACGATGTGTCAACTTAGGGTTTTAAAATCATTCAGTTTGCCAACCGCATACGTATTTTTATACAAGTCCAGGTTAATATATCTGTTTTACAATATATTTTATATAGTAATATATAGTATATATACTTTAGTATATATTAAAATTGAAACAGCTAAATATCTTCTTTGCGTTGTAGAAGTTATTGGTTCGAATTTCGTGATATCATTTGCGGCTGCGTGCCATTAAAAATTGCTTAGCGTGCCACAGCTTGCCGACCCCTCGCACTAGACTATTGTTCCACGGGACGGCTCGTCAACTTAGGACATCCAAGGGTGTGATCTACTAATTGGAGACGGCAGGATCTAGGTAGTGATAGTAACAGAAGTTAGATAATAAGACAGAAATTCGAACAGTTCCAGCATTTCTTTTTGACGTAATTTATCGAACGCTTTTGCGTAATCTCCAAAGGCACATAGCAATGGCAAAAGATGCGATCCAGAAACTAAAATCATTAAAAGAAAGAAAACTTTCGTTAAAAGCACAGAAAAGATTTCTGAACGGCTAGGATATCTATCCTCCCATATGGCAAAGAATGTTGAACAATTCATTTACGGAATGAAGAAAACTGGAAGAGACTGAGAAGAATTGGTTCTCCAGACGGTTCCTGAAAATACCATAAACTAAATGCGTCCACAGCGAGAAAAGAGAGCTGGGTGAATTTAACATTCCTATGACAGATTGAAAGCAAAACAGGCAAAGGTAAACAGCGTGTAACCTATGTAACGAATTTTTGTGAATCAATGGCAAAAAAAAAATAAAGAGGGATAGTAAAAAAAATCAATCATTACTTAGAACTACTAAAAGCAGGAAGTTGTGGAGAGTCATAATCGCCTACGTATTGAAGGAATACGAGGCATAAAAGAAGGGTGCAACTATAGTATGATATCTACCATCCACTTTTTACTATGATATTTACCAACTGTTGGAAGTATGAAGTATGTTAGGGTTAGTAGTTGGAGTTTTCTCTGAACATTTTCCAGCAATAATGAGTGCATCGTCATTCACGTCAGGTCGCAACTGCCTCTGTAGATATCATACTATAGTAACAGCAAACAGGTCTTCGTTTTCTCTGAGCATTTTCCAGCATTAATCAGTGCATCGTCATTCACGTCAGGTCGCAACTGCCTCTGTAGATATCATACTATAGTAACAGCAAACAGGTCTTCGTATTCTCTGAGCATTTTCCAGCTATAATGAGTGCATCGTCATTCACGTCAGGTCGCAACTGCCTCTGTAGATATCATACTATAGTAACAGCAAACAGGTCTTCGTATTCTCTGAGCATTTTCCAGCAATAATGAGTGCATCGTCATTCACGTCAGGTCGCAACTGCCTCTGTAGATATCATACTATAGTAACAGCAAACAGGTGTTTGTATTCTCTGAGCATTTTCAAGCTATAATGAGTGCATCGTCATTCACGTCAGGTCGCAACTGCCTCTGTAGATATCATACTATAGTAACAGCAAACAGGTCTTCGTATTCTCTGAGCATTTTCCAGCTATAATGAGTGCATCGTCATTCACGTCAGGTCGCAACTGCCTCTGTAGATATCATACTATAGTAACAGCAAACAGGTCTTCGTTTTCTCTGAGCATTTTCCAGCTATAATGAGTGCATCGTCATTCCCGTCAGGTCGCAACTGCCTCTGTAGATATCATACTATAGTAACAGCAAACAGGTCTTCGTATTCTCTGAGCATTTTCCAGCTATAATGAGTGCATCGTCATTCACGTCAGGTCGCAACTGCCTCTGTAGATATCATACTATAGTAACAGCAAACAGGTCTTCGTATTCTCTGAGCATTTTCCAGCAATAATGAGTGCATCGTCATTCACGTCAGGTCGCAACTGCCTCTGTAGATATCATACTATAGTAACAGCAAACAGGTCTTCGTATTCTCTGAGCATTTTCCAGCTATAATGAGTGCATCGTCATTCACGTCAGGTCGCAACTGCCTCTGTAGATATCATACTATAGTAACAGCAAACAGGTCTTCGTATTCTCTGAGCATTTTCCAGCAATAATGAGTGCATCGTCATTCACGTCAGGTCGCAACTGCCTCTGTAGATATCATACTATAGTAACAGCAAACAGGTCTTCGTATTCTCCGAGCATTTTCCAGCATTAATCAGTGCATCGTCATTCACGTCAGGTCGCAACTGCCTCTGTAGATATCATACTATAGTAACAGCAAACAGGTCTTCGTTTTCTCTGAGCATTTTCCAGCATTAATCAGTGCATCGTCATTCACGTCAGGTCGCAACTGCCTCTGTAGATATCATACTATAGTAACAGCAAACAGGTCTTCGTTTTCTCTGAGCATTTTCCAGCATTAATCAGTGCATCGTCATTCACGTCAGGTCGCAACTGCCTCTGTAGATATCATACTATAGTAACAGCAAACTGGTCTTCGTTTTCTCTGAGCATTTTCCAGCAATAATGAGTGCATCGTCATTCACGTCAGGTCGCAACTGCCTCTGTAGATATCATACTATAGTAACAGCAAACAGGTCTTCGTATTCTCCGAGCATTTTCCAGCATTAATCAGTGCATCGTCATTCACGTCAGGTCGCAACTGCCTCTGTAGATATCATACTATAGTAACAGCAAACTGGTCTTCGTTTTCTCTGAGCATTTTCCAGCATTAATCAGTGCATCGTCATTCACGTCAGGTCGCAACTGCCTCTGTAGATATCATACTATAGTAACAGCAAACAGGTCTTCGTATTCTCCGAGCATTTTCCAGCATTAATCAGTGCATCGTCATTCACGTCAGGTCGCAACTGCCTCTGTAGATATCATACTATAGTAACAGCAAACAGGTCTTCGTTTTCTCTGAGCATTTTCCAGCATTAATCAGTGCATCGTCATTCACGTCACGTCGCAACTGCCTCTGTAGATATCATACTATAGTTACACCGAAGTAAGAGGAAGAGGTAAAGAAGGTATGAAAGAGGAAAGTTCAAGAAAACTGAAGAAAAATGATAAAAAATCGGGTAAAAGGAAAGGTTGTACAGCGGGAGATATAGGCAGAATTACTATTTTCACATATATTTTTTTTTACTCTTTAACGTTTTCATTTTGTAAAGCTTTTTCTTTCTTTTTTAGCGTGACGCAAATTTTACATAAAGTTGATACTATGGTATTAATATACTGAAAATGCACACGACTATAGATTCCAGGAATGTGACCGATAGATCATATGTGGAAAAAAAGGAAGAAAAATCTACAGATCACCGCCGAAGCGCGAAGACTGGCCCTGATAGTCGTTATCAAGAAATTATTATTTGTTTGATCGCAGCTATGGCCCTGTCAGCAGGGTGAAGACGATAAAAGTAGAATGCTCCAAAGATAGGTGTGGATCATGAAAGTTAAGGTCATGCTAAAAATAGTTGATTCGCTTAGATGTATGTCAAAACTATGAGAATTTATACTAGATGGAAATGTGGAAGAATTGAGAATTTTCAGTACCGAGAACATTAATGCTGGGGTCTGCGTGGTTCATGGAAAAGGTGCTTGTAGCTCGAGTGATAACTAATCGACATCTAGTTTCGAGATGTAAATAAGTGAAATTATAATAAGAATAACAACAACAACAATAATAAGAAGAGAATAAGGACAACATTAATAATAAGAAGAAAATGATTGACGTAACTCTTCTAATATTTTTAACAGTTAAGAAAAGTTCGCCATTTAAGAAAAGATAAAGAAAAGAAAAAAACAGTGTTTGACAATGTTAATCAATATTTCAACAGAATGTCTGCCTTCTTCAAGTTATATTTAAACACTGAATAATAATGACAAAATGAATAATAATAATGAGAATAATAATAATAATAAGAAGAAGAATGAGAATAATAATAAGGAGAATAATAATATAATAAGGGGAATAATAATAATAAGGAGGAGAATAATAATAAGCAGAAGAATGAGAATAATAATAATATAATAAGGGGAATAAGAAGGAGAATAATAATAATATAAGGGGAATAATAATAAGCAGAATAATAATAATATAATAAGGGGAATAATAATAATAATAATAATAATACAATAAGAGGAATAATAATAAGAAGAATGAGAAGAAGAAGAATGATAATAATAATAATACAATAAGGGGAATAATAATAAGAAGAATGAGAAGAAGAAGAAGAAGAAGAAGAAGAATGATAATAATAATAATAATAATAATAATAATAATACAATAAGGGGAATAATAATAAGCAGAAGAATGAGAATAATAATAAGAATAAAAATAGGAAGAATGAGAATAATAATAATAAGATAATATCAAGAAGAATAAAAAGAATAACAATATCAACAATAATAAGAAATATAATAATACGAGTAATAACGCGAAGCAAAGAACAGGATGGAAATAAGCTTTGACGATATGAAAAATAGTTTTTAAATTGGCGGAAGCAATAAAAAACATAAGTCGTACGGAGCAACAGAAAGAAGGTCGAATGTTGAAAGGAAATAATAATAATAATAATAAATGAATCCAAAACGCAAAATAACTATAAAAGCAAAACTTACAAAAAACAAATGAGCGACTTTGAAAAAGCTAGCTGAAAAATTATGACAGAAATTCTTCATAGCCAAAACAAAGACTCAGAGTTTCGGCACCGTCCATTTGCCCACCACCCGAACCAGGGTGTGAAAAAAAAGTTAAAAGAACATTCACTCATAACTTATTCTTGGCAAAACGAAATTTTAGAATATTCAATGTTTTACCGAAAGACATTCAAGGAATTGGCTGAGTGCCCAATGTTGTGTTTGGGTGACAAGAATAATTCTTCATTTTCTTTGTCCTCTTGAGAAGATAAACAATCTTCATCGATTCAGTTTCATGCCGCATATTTCCAAGATTGTCATTGATGACCTTTTTGTTTTCTTTTTTTTTTAAATCAAAGGAATATTTTGGCAATGCGTTGACACGTGTTGAAATCTTCACAGTATTTAGTCTATATATTAGTTATTTTCTAAGCGTAGCTAAGGTGTGGCACAAGGTCGAAAATATGGGCCACCTAGTGAGGATCGAACTAACTTTTCCGTCGTAACTGATCTAGCGAGACAAGCTTGCTAACAGTTACACCACGCCGAGATTCCCCTACAGTATATAGCATTGTTGAAGTTATCGCTAACATATTTTACGAAGATTTACAAACTCTACGTTTTGTGCAATTTTGAAAACCAATCCATGAAATTTGAATAAGCAGATTTATTTTGAAAAATACTTTGACAAAAACCCTACTTCGGGGCTTAATAAATTCTTTAATTTAATAGGACTTCGTGGTAAACCATATTTTTAAGAAAATTTCTTTTTTTTCCTTTTTAACAGCAAAGAATAAATAGATTTCTTACAATATACAACTGGCCATGCGTAAATATTTCTTTCTGGAGCCAAATTCCAATTTTTGAAACGTTTGGCCTCGTGATTTGTTTATGGATCTCGCAAACGTTGGGCGAAATGGAATCTGGATTCTTATCCATTCCAAAGGATATTCGGATGGTTTAGAAATAAATTTTATTTTGGGATTAATACCACTCGTCCTATTCCAAACACTGTAGTGGTCGGTTGTCAATAAGTTTGTTAAACGTAAGAGTTGTCCCATTTTTATGCCTTCCCGAGGATTTATATTGCATAATAACATTAATGGCATTCCTGGTTTCAACATTAAGTTGTGTCTTGGAAATCTGTTTAGCATTAATGTATTCAAATACTCAATATCGAAACGTAACCTCGCTAGCACACACACACATATATATTATATTATATTATATATACCCAAATATAGGATTTGTGTGGACGGAATAAAATTCTAATAACAAAAAAAAACCCAAAAAACACTATTATTACAAGAGTGCTCAATAGAGAGTAGAGCAAATATTATTTATTCAAAAATTATAACATAATCATGTTATCACTACAAAAATATATGTAGTGATTTTATAGCATGTTTATGTTATAATTTTTGAATAAATAATTATATATTCTCAGGGACGTGTCGTCTGGACAGGCAAGGTAGGCAGTGCCTACAGTGAATAAAACAGATCAGCAGCTACATTTTCGTTCTGTGGCACCTAATCCAACAAAATTATCAAGGTTACTTTATTATGCATAAAATACAAAATATATTTTTTTTTCTGTAGATTTACTACATAAAGGTCCCAATGAACTGCATACCCTGAGTAATTGCTGGCGGCCTGTACTTGAGATATATATATATATATATATATATATATATGTTGTTACATATGAACAAAACAATCACTCACGACAAAGATGCATTTTTGTTTCGATGTGCAAGCATCTCGACTGGTGAGGAACCAAATGGGACGAGTTGAAAAATGTTTAATCACGTGTTTCGCCGACCAGCATAAGCGAGGCAATAAATTACCTTATCAGATCCGACGACAAGAGACCAGACATTTTTTATTTTTTTTATTTTGCTTTGATGAATTGAACGAAATAGACATAAACAGAGATAATTAAGAACAAACATTTACAGATAAAACAGAGGTAGGTATATATATATATATATATATATATATATATATATATATATATATATATATATGAGAGAGAGAGAGATCACGCACATACTCACTTAAGGAGTGTGTGGGTTGTTAAAAATGAGCATCTTGGACGTAAAAAAATTTTCCAACATTAATTTTCCATTCGCCAAATGCAGGTCAACTTTTTCCTTTGTCCTTTTTCCTTAAACGCATTTGCTGAATTCATTAAAATCTTACGCAGTTCACCAACTGACAGTTTCCCAATTTCGTCTTTCTTTTACTCTTTGTTAGAAATGAAGACTACACTGTTTCGTTGGTGGCAAACATTATTTATTCCCTCCTAAAATAAAGAAAAACAAAACCAAAATCATCGGCCAGGCATTGTTTTGTTTCTATAGCGTTTTCCAGAAAATATGGCAATGAAGAAAAAGACATAACTTAAAAAAAACATCTATAGCAAAAAGAGATTTATTTATTTGAAAAGTCGGTATTTAAATCAGTGGCGTGGCAAATATGTTTGATTTTTTTTTTTCTTTTTTTTTTTTAATTCCATTTCGTCTGTTGTAAGGAATGTTAACCACTTCTTCCAATTGCTTTTTTTCTTATCTTCCTCTGAACAAATATAGAAACTAGTAAATACTCCGAATAGGTAAAGAAAGAAGAACTTGAACTGAAAGGAAAGATAATGAAAATAAAAAGAATAAAAGGTCGAAGATTAAATAAATGCGTATAGTAAGTAAGAATGAAGCACACACGCACATTATATATAAACAGTGAGTATTACGGCTAATAATGCAAGACTCTTCGGTAAATCGAATCGAGTTCTCTCAGTCACTGTGTGTTTATCTAAATATAAATACGCTTAAATTCACCTTCTTCTCTGCCGTGCGCCAACGGCTTCAGGGTAAAATTTCCGACTGACGCGAATTCATCCGGTTTTCGATTCTAGCCAGAGGCAACCGGACGTCTAGCCACACTGATGAGCTGTGATACAGCGAAACAGTCTGTCTGTGGATGACAATATATAATATATATATATATATATATATATATATATATATATATTAGTGTGTGTGTGTTGAGGAAGCAGGTATGGTTCAGCTGGATTGATAAAATTCTCAATAACATTAAGACGAAGCAAAAGAACGGGCAAAATAATACGAGACAAAACAATTTAATGAAAGGCAAAACAAAGCAACTATAAGACGATAATAAAATTAAAATATCGCAAAAAAGAAATAATGTTTACACACAAACGTGATATAAAAGATTATTCCGTAAAATAGGGGCCAAACCAAACCAAACAAAACATTTAAATAGATGGCGTTTGATCAATGACTGAAGGACATTTCTAGATGGAGACATCACTAAAACATACAAAATTCGGATCTACCAATCAAACTAAGAAAAATTTTAAATAGATGTATAATGGAGTGGAATCTATTTTTGGGAAAGTGTATCAGGATCCAATCAGACATGGTTGGGTCAATCGGAGAAGGATGTCTGATTTCAGGAGACCTTAAATGTTCGATGATCCCGCTTATAAAACGTCACTGACGACACCAGCACTGCACATCAGAAAGGCGTATTTTAGTCACTAGGTAGATTACTTGCTGTTCCCTTATGTACCTCTTGTAATATGACATGTGCGTGTCAAATCTCCAATCCGTCCTTCTTCACTAGATGCCCCCCCACTACTGTCTCTTTCTGATCCGAAGTATAAGCATCTTTTGTCTTAATACTTCCTCCTTAATGACATGCTGCATCCATTGTATTATCCGCATACATCTGACATCCATTAAACATGGCACGTGGAACTAGAACAGTCTACCCCAGTGACCGAAATAAAGGGTTCAGTTCGACATTCCAACCACCTGAAGAAGGCCGAAGCGCACAACGGCTGAAACGTTGTAATAAATATGGCGACAAAGATGAGGGCAATAGTCCGAATAATGTAAATAGTGGAAAGAATCACTATAAAAATAAATAGATGTAACATGTTTAAATTATATATATATATATATATATATATATATATATATATATATATATATATATATATATATAACACACACACACACACACACACACACACAATCAGTTGATTGATTTGTTGCTGGCTATTTTTTTTTCGGGAAGGGACAACTCAACACCGCCGACTGAGCACCGGGGCAACTCAAGACTGAGACAACTCGGCATCAGAAAAACATCACTATTTTATAACCAAATAAAACAAAAAGTAATTTATTAAGGATTAAACTTTAATTAGTGAATATTTTTTCAAATAAGGCATTTGAAAAGTTTTTTGTTTTCTTTTTCTTCAATGAAGTAAATCATAAATTATTAAATTATTTTTATAAAAATATTTTATTTACTTTATTTTAAAAAAATTACATTACTTAAAAAAAAAATTAAAAACAAAAGCAAAGAAGACAAGAATTCTTTCAGATAGTTGACAATATTCTTTCATTTTTCTCCCCCCCCCCCGAATGCGAACAAAAATGATAAAAAGGCATTATCACGTGAAATAAAATCTGTTTAAATTATTAAACCATTTTCGAAGAACTGCTTTATTTTATGGGCAACCCGATATCAAAAATCTTATCACAGTTTTCTATAATGAGTTTGGCCCTCACCAGCCGACCTTTGGGTCATGCACCGTTCTGAACTAAGCTTGGTAAGTACTGTTTCGTAATAGTTGTTAAATTTGCATACTCATTTCATACACTATATCGGATAAATAATATGGGACAGAGATAGCATATTATCCTAGCTCGGTCCCATAAGAGTTGTTACATTTGCATACATATTTCATATACTATATCGAACAAAAAAAAAGATATGCAACATGCATCAAAACCTCTTTCGGTGGGTTGTCAAATGCATATTTCCCACTAGTATCAGTAGTCAGTCCATATAAAATTCAGAATTTTGGATGTTGATTTTCAAAGCATGCAGGCTTGAAAAGATTGGTGCAACGCAATCTGCTATCTCCTGTTTGGCCTCTCTTTCGTTCTCTTGTAAGCTAAGTAAATATCTGTATTTATATATCATTACGGTAGTATTTACCTACGTTCTTATGTAAAACGTGCGGCGTTGTCCCCCACCCACCATTAAAGTTTCACTTATTCTAAAAAAAAAATCAAAGGTGTAATAAAACAGCAAGTTTGTGCATTGCTTTCGCTTCCATCTCCCTATCACCCCGCTTTTCATTTTCGTTTTACCCTAGCTTCTTTACACTTTAACTTTCTTCTTTACGCCCTTGCCATCCCCAGGTACATTTTCCCGTTGAAATAAACAGTCACTTGATGGTGATATGTGTTCCTGTGTGTCTAACACTTATACAAGTGACAGGAAGCTACTTTTATCTAAGGTAGAGGCAATAGATACTTGAACCACGGAACCATATGTAAAAAAAAAAAAAAAAAAAAGAAAAGAAAAAAAAGTAGCATCATTTTTTTACGGGTATTATACAATTAACAATTAATTCCAGACATTGCTTGAATTCAAAATTATGCCTTTTTTTGAGTATTGGATTCTCTTCTGTGATCTTGAGATATTTTTCTTCCCACTTTGTCAAGTCACCCATACAGTTTTGCTCACAAAGTGGAATGTCTTAATATTAAAAATTATTTCTTTTAACCCGGAAGCTTTTCATCATTTTAGCATAGACTGTGGAAATCACGAGTTGTCTTTTTAATTTTTTAAAAATTCTTCCTGTAGGAAACCTGCCATCAGCTGTGTCCAGATTTTAGTGTCGATCGTGATGTTAACCGAAATTCAAAATAGAACTTATATAAATAGGTTAAAATATTAAAGCATTCTTATAAAATGTTTTACTACTTATAAAATATTTTTATGGACATATGCCATCGGTTTATCACTGCATATATTTTGTTTATTTCTTTCCTTTTTTCCATTTTCGTTTCGTGTCTATTAACTAAGGTGCGAACTTCAACTTGGTATAATGCTTAGCAGGCTTGTCTACAACTGAGTAATGAATTTGATCATCACTAGATGCCCCATTCTTTCGACCTTATACCACATCTGAGCTACGCTTAGCAAATCACTGGGCACTTCAACTGGTGTAATTGTTAGCGAGTTTGTCTCGCTAGATTAATTAAAAATGAGTAGTGAGTTCGATCCTCACTAGGAGTTCCATATTTTCGATCTTGTGCTACATCTAAGCTACGTCTAGTAAATAGTGATATTTGCAAAGACCCACACAAAACTATCTCAGGTAACGAACGTCAAGTGACAGAACATTGGCTGGAGATGAAAGTGTAGATATTTTTTAACATTAGGCTGACTGGTACAATGTCTGCATTACTAGATCGCACTCGATGAGCCTGAAACTCATATGTCCTGAGAGATTGGTTTGTTAACCATTACCTTGGACTAAATTTGTTGATATTTTCTAAACACGGCCTAGCCAGCAATACGCCATAATCGTATTACAACAAATAAGGATCTAATTTACATTATTAACAATCGCCTGTGAGATAAGCTTGCTATCATTATGTAGATATTTAGTAATCTTAACCGTGATGCCAAAATACCTACTTTATTGGTGCATTTAATTAGATTAAAGTTAATATGATCTGCCTGACTATTTTGCAATTCTCTCTCTCTCTTTTCATGTTGAATACACAGGATTCACCAGGTATTTGAGAACACGTCTTTATCGGGCCGTAAGTAATGTCACGTGGCATGCGACAAACTTTCACATTATCATTTCTCTTTCAAGTATATCGATGGTGTTAACATGGCAGCTTCCATCTGTGATGGTCCTAGAAGACGCGAGAAATGAATGCCATACCACCGCCTACATAGTCTTGCTAGACACGGTGTCCAAGCCCCTATTTTACATATAAGATTTATATATTACAATTTGCTATAAATTTATTGGGAGAGTATATTCATTATCAGAGATAGAACGTTTGTATTTCTAGACTCATGGTTACCGACGTGGGGCGCACGGATTTGATTTTTAAGGTGGGGCAATTCGTGAATGCGCCATTAAGAGTGATTTTTTTCTAAGGAGTCTGTATGAGTGTGTGTGTATACAGAGTACAATGAGTAAATTGTCGCCATATTATAGTTTTAATTTTGCGCATACGCGTTGTTTGTTTGGGAATTTTGTCAACTGCACAGTATAGTAGGATGAGTTGGGCGCCATCTATGAGAAGGAGAGTACCATGACGTAGTTCACTCCGCCAGAAATTTGGATGCGATGGGTAAATTGTCACCATTTTATATTTTTAATCTTGCGCATACGCGTTGTTTGTCTCGGAATTTGTTGACTGCACAGTATAATACGGCACCAGATGGGCACCGTCTGTAAGAAAAAGAGCATCATGTCGCAATCCACTCCGCCAGAAATTTGGAAACGGCATGCTGAACTGCTTGGCATTCACCCTGGAAGCTCTAGTACGAACATTTCACAGTGTTTGGGAGTCAATCCGAAGATAGTTCAGAGGATTTGGTCAGTTGGATGAGTCTAATGTTGATTACGAGGGTACGGCAGCTCGGAAAACCCACTCTGATTGTTCTGATAAACAAAGAAATTTGTTGCTGAGGGCCTCAAGCTCAACACAGAGGCCTATATCAAGTGCCTTCAGGAGGTAGTGCTGCCCTGTGTCAAGGGAGCAACAAGACTCTGCACTAGGCCACACAAGCAGGAGAACTCAGTCATGGCTGTCAAACAATTTCTGCTACCACATCACCCCTTACATTTGGCCACCTAACTCCCCAGACTGCCACACCCTTGATTATTATGTGCGGGACGCAGTTGAGCGAGAGACCAACAAAACTCCTTGTAACACTAAAGATGAATTGAAAACAAGGATTAGGGCAGCATTCATCAACTTAAACAAGGAAACCGTAGTTGCAGGAGATTCCGAAGTCGTCGGGAGACCGTGGTTGAAACCAATGGCGATTTTATTCAATAAATTTACTCTTTAGTATTTCAAGATATTTTTGCGTATTTCTCAGTGATAAAAAACAAAACAAGATAAAAAAAATCTGCACCATGCTACACAAACTGGAGAACCAGTCATGGCTATCAGAAAATTTCTGCTACCACATCACCCCTTACATTTGGCCACCTAACTCCCCAGACTGCCACACCCTTGATTATTATGTGTGGGACGCAGTTGAGCGAGAGATCAACAAAACTCCTTGTAACACTAAAGATGAATTGAAAACAAGGATTATGGTAGTATTCACCAATTTAAACAAGGATACCGATAAGAGTCTGGAGGCCGTGGTTGAAGCCAATGGCGATTTTATTGAATAAATCTACCCTTTCGTATTTCAAGATATTTTTGTGTAATTTTGCTAAATATATCTGTTAAAATGAGCGGTCAGTGTTATTTTCATTTTTGCTTAATTTAGAGGACAATTTATCTATCGCACTCTGTACATTATGCATACATACAACTATTTGTGTGTATGTATGTACATATGTAATTACATATGTTCTGTGTATAATACGTATACGTATATATATATATATATATATGTGAGTGTGTGTGTGTCACAATATTTTTGTCAATATTGTAAAATTCTAAAATTAAATAATACTAATGCATATGTGTAGTATCAAGTTCTTAAGGAAAGTTAATGGCCTTTTAGGCTTCCTCCACGTAAATAGAAGTGGGGTAGCATCAGGATTTTAGAGTTGTTTAAGTGAGGTATGCCCAAAAAAGGTTGGGGATTACTGCTTTAGACGGTATAGACATTTGAATCAAAACTATTTGGTGACGCTATAATTATTCATTTCTTTTTCGTCACACCATTCTAAGATTACAAATAGAAAATAGTGTGGCTAATAAACTGGGACATGATAGGAAGAAGAAACCTGTTGGTCAGAACCGACTGTATCTACGAGTTGTTAAAATATTCCAAGTGTTTCAGGAATAATTTGGAAACGGAAGTGAAAGAAATTTGATGTGTAGCCTTGTCCTAAAATGCCAGCACGTAGCCAAGAAAATCTTGTTTACTGTATTGGCAACGTTTAATTCTTTATAATGACTCTAGCGATTACACAAAAACATGAACTTTGGCCAATTTATACACATTTTTGATTAGGATGTACAACTTATTTGAAAAAAATATATTGAAAAATTCAACAAAGGGACTTTGACGCTTTAACTTTACAGAAATTGTTTTGTTTAAAGTAATTCTTTCAGCATATATATATATATATATATATATATATATATATATATATATATATACACACACAGGGTGTCCATAAAGTTCGTGTGCACATTAAAAAAATTATAACTTTATTTGTATTTGCGATAGAAATAATTTGTAAAAAGGATTAGAAAGAAGTAAATCTATATTTTTTAAGGTTTTATTGAAATTTTATTTAAGTTTCCACATGTCCTCCATCATTAACAATACAAAGGGTAATACGATTTTGCTGTTCACGGAAAACATTTGCCAACTGATTTACAGTAATGCCTGAAATCACATTAGTTATTTTAGCTATACTTAAAACTAGGTACATTAAACTTTATAACATTTTTTACAGATTATTTCTATCGCAAATACAAATAAAGTTATAATTTTTTTAAATGCACACGAACTGTATGTATACCCTGTATATATATATATATATATATATATATATATATATATATATATATATATATATATATATGTTATGAAATTTTTTTGTAACCCTATGTTCCTGTGTCATAAATCGATGAACTTTATGCTCGGAAGTAATGAAAAAGGCATTAATTTGTTTTAATTGAAAAAGTTCATCCCCAAAACAAAAATTCGATTTTACCTTATACGCAACAGGGGTAAAAAAAAAAACAACAGTATTTCAGATTTATTTTTTAATTTGTTAACGATGTAATTGGACAGTACTTACGTATTTTTAACACATTTGACAGTTTATACCATAACATACAATCTTGCAAATAAAGAAAAAATTGCAAAGTTGCAGAAACTTTATTTTTCAATTTGATAATGATGTAATTGAATAGTACTTAAGTATTTTAACGCATGTAACTGTTTATAGCTATAGCATAACTTTCAAATTTATAAATGAACAAAAACAAGTTCTGGAAGGTTTTCAAAAGGCATCGTACTACTATACTTATTTATATACGATTTTAGAAATTTCGTGTTGGGGGTGACATTTTTTTAAAAACTAAACTTAATTAAACCCCTCTTCATTAACTTTGAGCAGAACTTCATCGAATTATGATACAGGAAATCAATTATTTTACAGAAATTCATACCCCTAATAATATATATATATATATATATATATATATATATATATATATATATATATAATATGAGGTGTGTGATAGTACCTGAAACAAAAATGGAGATGAGACAATGTGGAAAAGCTTATAAACCATGCGTTTCGCCGGCGTCTGTTGGCCGCAGATTCTTTCATTTAGAATGAAAGACAAAATAGTGTCTCAGGAAAATGCGCTCGAATTTTTGAGAAAGCGTTTGTTTATATAAGAGCCTTTGATGGCTGCTGGATTTTAAATCAGCCCACTGTAAGTAGAAAGTGTTTTGCTAACCAGAAAGTGTTTTCCCTGGAGCTTAATGAGGGGCAAATCGACGAGGTGCAACAGCAAGTGTGCCTCGCATTACGACTTAGAAGTGAGTTTGTTTAGTTGAAATTAAGTTTTTTGTCTGTGGCGGTGGGGGAGATCATAAACTTTTTGGCTGGCTGAAATTTAAAATCTAGGTGAAGTCAATGACCCCAATGCGAAAATTACCAATCATTTGAACCAGCCACACCCACCCAAATAATTTAATAAGTCAAGAAATGTGCCTTGGGTAAAAAAATTACACGTCAAATAAAAGTAATATTTTATTTATATTTTATTAACTTTTTAAATCCTTAAATCACTTTTAATTTCATATATATATATATATATATATATATACATACATTCATATATATATATATATATATATACATACATTCATATATATATATATATATATATATATATATATATATATACATACATTCATATATATATATATATATATATATATACATACATTCATATATATATATATATATACATACATTCATATATATATATATATATATATATATATACATACATTCATATATATATATATATATATACATACATTCATATATATATATATATATATATATATATACACATTCATATATATATATATATATATATATACACATATACATATATATACATTCATGTATATATATATACATATATATACATTCATGTATATATATATACATATATATACATTCATGTATATATATATACATATATATACATTCATGTATATATATATACATATATATACATTCATGTATATATATATACATATATATACATTCATGTATATATATATACATATATATACATTCATGTATATATATATACATATATATACATTCATGTATATATATATACATATATATACATTCATGTATATATATATACATATATATACATTCATGTATATATATATACATATATATACATTCATGTATATATATATACATATATATACATTCATGTATATATATATACATATATATACATTCATGTATATATATATACATATATATACATTCATGTATATATATATACATATATATACATTCATGTATATATATATATACACATATACATATATATATACACACACACACACACATATATATATATATATAGTCACACATATACATACACATATATATATATATATATATATATAGACACACATATACATACACACACACATATGACATGCATGAATAAATATTCCCTTGTGGTACTACTTAGTATGCAGTAGTTTGTCTTTGAGTAAGTTTTAGTAACCTTAGAAGCTGGTCGTTGGGCTATGCCATATTGTCCTAATGCTTCTTCACTCTGTCTGGGATCAAACTATAACATCTGCCTCCCTCCTGTCTTCTGCTCTGGGGCGGTTTACTGTTTTGTAATGATGGAAACCTAGTCCTGAGCATGCCAAACCTGCAGTATCACTTCGTCCATTCTACTAAAGATGGTGTGTTGAAAGCTACCGAAACCAGCGTTACAATGCCCTTGGCCACGTGCGCTTGGCAGTATTTTCTCCTTGGTTCGTATGGGCGCCCCATATTAAATCAACCATGTGTCACATTTTGCTATCATAGATAAATACCGAGCAGAAATTTGATATCATGTGCTGGGATAGGGATGATCGTTGCTAAATCTAAACTTGAATACCAAACTACTTCCCCACCTCACACTTTTACGATTTGCTTATATTATAAATTTGGTGGGTGTGTGGGTGGTGCAATGAATTGCGGCACGGGACAAGAACTCGAAAAGCCGAGTTCGAATATCAATCTAGTTTCGTTACATTCACTTTCACAGAAGTATCCTTGATAAAAGTAAGAATCTATCTCTTCTCTAGCTATGGGTTAAATAGTAGGGAAGACTGTGTTTTTCAGCCTTGGCTGGTAACCAGTCTTTTATGGTAAATCTGAATTTAAAAAATGTATGTTGCCCTGGTAAAGCATATACTATGCAATTAACGAAGGATCGTGGATTTGACAATGTTTTTATTATTCCGACCGAGATTGTTTAATCAATCAATAAATAAAAACCTTTTTAGAAATAGGATTGTCTTGATATTATTTTAACCCTACGGAAGAGTGTTTTGAAGACTAAATATTTCTCTCTCTCCTCCCACCTAACTCCCCATGACTACGGACTCGCCAAAAAAAAAACAACACAAAAAAAAACAAATATAAAACCCTCTTCAATGTCTTTCAAGATTATAAGCTGTCAGAATAACCTTTTTATCGTGGGCGTTCGGGAGAATGTTTTGCAAATTGCATTTTCCATTAGTGTCTTTCAAATTTCCGATGATACGTTGTTGATTTCCTTTGCGGTTCCCTGAATGACGTGCTTCTTCTAATTTGCAAGAATTGTTGACATGCGCATAGTTTCCAAAAGAAGGCGTCTTGAAGTACACTAGCAGAACAAACCAGAGTTACCAGAGAGTCAATTGGCATCATCAAATAATCACCCGAAAGAAGAGACGTAAAAACGTATTTGTTAATAGAATAACTGTTATTTCTGAACTGACATGAAAATCGCACTTTATAAACGTTCTGTAAAAGATGAAAGACTCTTGCTCAAAAATAATTTAAAAATAAATAAATGAAATAAGATAAAACAATCGGTCGATCAGGTAGATTTGGGAGATAAGGCTTTTAAGGTAATCAGTCTTTGTAATTAAAGTGTTCAATATACAGATACAGGACATGAACAGTTTTCTTTTTCTTTTTATGTGCCGTGTCCCTTCAGGACGTAGGCGATCATGGCTCTCCACTTCCTCCTATCCCTTGTAGCTCTCAATAAGTTTTGTCGCTTTGCTACTTCCCTCGGGCCCTGTTCTGTCATCCACTTGCTTAAGCCCGCCAGGTATGTCATGCGTTGCTTTCACTTGTTTTTTTTTTCCCTCTATTCGATCTGTGAGTATAAGATTCTTCAAGCTGTTCTTTCTCACTACGTGTCCCAGAAATTTCAGCTGCCTCTTCCTGATGTTAAGTATAAGCTTCCTCCTTGTTTGCATCCTCTCCAAAACCTCATCGTTGCTCACACACTCGGTCCATTATATCCTTAGCATCCTTCTGTAGAACCATACCTCCTTTGACTCGAGTCTCTTCTTCCTCTTTGAGGCGACCGTCCAACATTCGCTGCCGTAATGGAGGACAGTTATCACATATCAGTTCAATACTCTTTTCTTTGTTACCAAAGATGTTAAGTATAAGCTTCTTCCTTGTTTGCATCCTCTCCAAAACCTCATCGTTTCTCACTCGCTCGGTCCATGATATCCTTAGCATCTTTCAGTAAAAATCTAAAAAGACGTGAAAATCAAACTTTACAAACGTTCAGTAAAATATTTTTTTAAAGTCTTATATAGAATATTTCATTTTCAATTTAAATTTTATTGTCTTCTTCCTCGATTGCCAATGGACCACTGATAAAGAAAACAAAGTCTCCACGTATCTAAAGTATTTCCCGCCATATGAGGTGATATTTCCTCTTTCCCCAAACGCCTACAGATGTTATATTATCGTTGTGCCTTATTAATAAAAACATGAAATTGAATCTCTCCTAAGTAACATTGTCTTTTGCTCAAAACTTTGTCAACCATCTCTCTCCCCTCTATGGTGGGTGTTTATATATTTGTCTGTCATCGATTTTTTTTTAAACGTAAACACATTCGATACAGCTCAAACTGTCGATACACCTGGCATCTCTTACATTACACTAAGAGTTTCATTTACCTTCAGTTGGATGTGCAATAGGATAACGTTTATCGGTGCGAAAATTGTAGCCGGTGAGCTAGGTTTAAATTCTGACCTAGTCTGTTGCGTTCACTTTCATACAAATGCCTTTTGGAAATGCATAAATCCATGTCTTCTTACTCCTGCAGCGGGTTAATTAACAGAGTAGATTTGACTCTCTTAGGTGGCAACCAATTTCGGAGAAGAACAGTTGTGAATATAAAACCGTTGAGTAGACAACGGGGAAACATTCCTCTATTTCTCCCACAAAGTCATGGCAATTCAGAGATAATAAAGAAAAAAGAACACACACACATATATATATATATATATATATATATATATATATATATATATATATATATATATATATATATATATATATATATATATATATAGAGAGAGAGAGAGAGAGAGAGAACCATAATCACCTACATCCTGAACGGATATAACATTAACAAAAAATATTATAATAAGCCTATATGAAATAACTAAATGGTGAAACCTACTGAACTGTTTTAATTACAATAATTTCCCTATTATTAGTTTCTCTAACATTGGGTGGCAGACATTTTTGGAGTTTACTATCCTGAAGTCAAAACGGTGGAGAGAACTAGAAGAAATCATTTATCTTTACCAAGGAGCCATGCCAATTCAAAGATTATAAAGAAAAATCTGTGTGGAGTCAGATTCATCAACATCCTGATGCGGCATGACATTAAAAAATAGAGTTAGGTTACCGAGAAATACATTCAACCGCATTTTTCATCTAAAAATGCCACACTTATCAAAAGAGAAAGTAAGTTACTCAAAAGGAAAATTCTCGAGAGTGCCGCTACCGAATCCTATCAAAATATAAATCTACGTACCAATTTCTTTCCTGTCTCACCTTTCCTGAAAGTATTACTACCTTCCTAAGCCAACATACACGACTACAAAATGCTAAAAAAATCAAAAGAAAACAGTTAAGTCCATTACCTCATGTTTTTGAAGATGTACAGTACATACATACATCCAAAATCATCATAATCTGATCATAAATTTAACAATATTCATTTATTTAAAAAAAAATATTTCTTGAATATTACTCGCTTATTTTTGTCTTACCAGACTTTGAATTATGGCACCTTGTGTCATCCATATATTTTGACTGACCTTTCAACCACCTGATGAATATTCATGAACGTTTTCAAATTAAAGATGTCTTGATAAACCAATGACATCATTCTCGTGTTTATAAACACGTGCAATAAATTAAATCTTTACATTTGCTTTGATAAATTCCCCCAGAGGACGAAACGCGTTGACTACGAATAGTTTCCTTTTATCTTTTTATTCATATATATATATATATATAGAGAGAGAGAGAGAGAATTAGATGTGAGTAACTTCTTCCGCTATTGAAAAGCGTTACGGTTCAAGTTTAATGTTAGAGGCAATTAGATGCAAATACGTTCACAGAGAAGCAATTGATGTTCAGTTGGTACTGAGTTCATTATAATCTTCATATAACGGTTTGAGAATAAACAACAGAAAATTAGATATATAACTGTGTATATACGTAGACCGTTCAAAAAGTTCTAAGCCTCGTACAGAAAGAGTTGTAGAAACAAGACAGTTTTTCATTATTATTTAATATCGTCCCCCTTGAGCATAATTCACTTGGTACAACGATGCTTAAGCATTGCAGCCCCATCATGGAAGAAGTTGGCGTCCTGTACCTCCAAAAACTCCTACGCAGCATATATGATCTCATCAGTGTTTCCAAAATGGCGACCACACAGGTTTGATTTGAGTTTAGGAAATAAGTAAAAATTTAGGTAATAGGTAAAAGTCAAATGGAGCTAGGTCTGGTGAGTAATGGGGGTAGGATAGCAGTTCAAATCTACAGTTGCCCGCTTCATCTACTGCAACCTGAGCAGTGTGAAAGGGCACGTTATCCTGGAGCAAAAGCACACCAACCCTCCGCTTCCCGACTTGATTACTTCCTCCAGTTGTCTTAATTCTGATGCATAGTACTGCCCATTAATAGTTTTCCCCCTTTCCAGGTAGTCTATCATGATTGTGCCTTCAGAATCCCCCTAAAACAGAAGCTATCACCTTGTCAACAGACGCTGCCTGCTTGAACTTCTTCGGGAGTGGAATATCTAGTGCTTCTACTGTTGCTTTGAATCCTTGATTCAGGTTCGAGCTGGTGAACCCAGGTTTCATCTTGAGTCACTAATCTGCGGTGGAAATTCTATGTCAAGGCTCAGCCTGGAAGCGAGTCAGAAGTGCCCTGGAAATGTCACCTCTTTTCAGCTTCTGCTCTAATGTTAGCATTCTTGGGACACATCTTGCAGACTGCTTGCTCATCCCCCAAGATCTCAGTTAAAACAATATAGGACGAACTAGAACTAATGCCTATGGACTTAGCTATCTGTTAGACCGTAAAACGTCTGTCATCCAAAACCTTACGGTGAATGGAATCAAGTTGTTCATCAGTGGTTGAGATTTTTGGATAACCTGACCGAGGGTCATCTTCTGTACTGTCCCTGTCCCGCTTTAATTCTGCAGCCGACTTTATCACAGTTGCATAGGAAGAGGAGTTCTTAGCAAGTGTCTGTACCATGTCTTCATAGATTTGCTTGGGTACCATACCTTTCATTTGTAGATACTTTATGACTGTTTGGGCCTCTGTTTTGTCTATTTTTAGATTTGGCGCACACCTTGGTATGGGCCTCACTTGTACAGAAATTAAGATGAAATAATTGTTTGTTTTTTTTTTAGATGAATTCAGGCCCTTCTATGATAAAATTTCCGTTGATACAGTAGCTCATGGGAAAAGTTTCTAGTCAGTATTTAATGCCCTCTATTACGTAGTCGTGTGAAATGTTGCTATATAGGTTCACAACATTGAGAGTATGTAAGTATTATGGTTTACGCCGTTTGGTATCTGGTTGAGAAAATCTAGATCATCTCGTATAGAGCTAGCTCCAAACGTGTTTGAATAGGAGGTCTAGGAAATTGCTGAGGCGGTGTTTCTCGCAAATTGTCTTGCTATTATAGGATTTAGTTTTAGGTCAGATGGTGCGAGTATATTCACACATTCAGTTTTTGTAGTATTTCATGTTTCGCTGATGAGTTTATTTTTATGTACTTTAGATGTAAAACAAGCAATCTTTATGAACTAACTAAAGTTGATAAGATAGTCACATTCCTTAGAAGTTAGACAGCCTCGGTATGGATGTATTAAATTGGTGAGGTTTTTCACCACTTGGTTGGTATTGTCTGGTTTCTTCAGTGTCGGTATCGTCCTATAGTATTTTTGTTTGATGCTTGTGTATTGTTTTGTCACTATAATAGCAACTGCACCTCATTTATCAGCTTCTTTTATAACAATATTTTTGTCCAATTTTAGATCGTTTAGTTGGACTTTGTTTGGGGCATTTCCAGTTTGTCAAATGGGAAACTCGAGATGTAATTACAGAATTCATCAAGGGCTGTATTTTTGCCTTTTGAGGATTGATAATCTTTTTTTGTTTTTTACTAGATTTATCATTGTTTTCTTCAAAAAAAAATTATTCTGCTAGCCCTAGTGTGAACTTTAGCCCTTGACATCGGATGTCTATTTGTATGGGTGTTAATGATTTTTGTGAAAGGTTGATTACATTCGGTTTCTCGTGGTTGTGGACCCTCCCGTGCCCATGTACTTCTGGTTTCTCTCTAAAAAAAACGCTTATTAGGGTGAGGTTCATTTATATTGTTTCTAATGTCGGTATTTTTCATGTTACTGTATTTGTGATTATTGTGTATTTCTGTATTGTATCTGTTCTTCTGTCCCTTGCTCGTTATGTGTGGGCTTTGGTTCAGTCTGGGGCTATTTCTGTGGTTCCGATTATGTCGTCGGTTTTCTCTGAAGTTGTAGTTTCTGTTTGTCGTTCTGTTGTAATATGTATTTTCTTTGTAGTTGTTTTTTTTTCTGGGGTGGCACTGGCTTTATCCGGAATTTTTATGTAAATCCGATGTTTGACTGTGTTATCTTCCCTTGCTGGTCTATTTATGTATTGAAATGATGGCGGTTGTCTTGAAAAATCTCTGATTCGCCTTTTGTCAAAAAATTGGACTGAATTTTGTCTATAGTATGATTTTCTTTAATGACTTAAATATTGGGTTAGCGTGGTGTTGGTATGATTTTTTTTTTTATCCATAAAATCATTCCAATTATTCCGTTAGAGTAGATAGCTTTGTATTAATTTAATTTTGGTGTTTGAGGATTTCTTCATATTTTTCCTTTGGTTTTTCTATTTTAGGTGGCATTTTCCGTGATTTGTACAGTGTTTGATAGGTAAAAAGTGAAATTGTTAGAAATGTCTGTACAAAAACTTGCTGTATAGAGAAAATAAGATTTTGAAAAACACCTAATATTTATATGTTATATAACATATATGTTATATATAACACGCGTATGCTTATAACTTTAAATATGTTATATAACATATATGTTATATATAACACGCGTATGCTTATAACTTTAAAGAAAATACAATAAAAATTTTAAAAAATTAAAGCAAATTTAAAGTTTAAAAGAGGAACGCTGGTTTTCATTGTTTTTTAATGCCCACCTACCTACACCCTATTTTCTGTATTTACACCCCAATATTTGACTTATTTTAAATTTGAGCTGCGTATCTGTGTGTAATTTAGCGTTCCTCCCATGAGACCCAGTATATTTTTTTTAAAAAAAATTATACGTTATATCTCGTGCCTGATGAGTTGATAAAACAACGAAATCTACGTTGCACCCCATACATATGTATATTTATTAATGTGTGTGTGTATATGTGTGTGTGTGTATATTCATTCTGCTATCAACCGGAAAGAAAAAAGTCTTTTTTTTTTCCAAATATTCAAACAATTTTGGCTAACAAATATCTGGTCACCAATCCGAAGAAGTCACGAGGCGAACTGAAATGGGATTTTTATTTGCATCCTAATTATTTTTTTTTCTGGTTATGGCAGGCGAGATTAAATTACTCATAATTTGGCAAAACATTCCGTCAGAAAATAAAAGAACGAGAAAAAAACAAAATATTTTCATACTAACTTTCAAGTTTTATCTTTTAAAGTTTTCCGCCATTTTCTTTTATATTGTTTATTATCATAAGTGACTTTATTTGGATCCTATCTTGAATGTAAATAGCTCTAATAAATAATCCAAAAATATTCCTGACTTTTTTTATCATATGTTAGATGTAAATCGTTCTAATAACTCACAATCAATAATCTGAAAATATTACTCTTGACTTTGTCATTTCTTGGATGTAAATCGTTCTAATATGTCCCCCAACCGATAATCCGAGAATATTATTCCTGACTTTGTTTGTCATATCTTGGATATAAATCGTTCTAATATGTCCCCCAACCGATAATCCGAAAATATTATTCCTGACTTTGTTTGTCATATCTTGGATGTAAATCGTTCTAATATGTCCCCCAACCGATAATCCGAAAATATTATTCCTGACTTTGTTTGTCATATTTTGGATATAAATCGTTCTAATATGTCCCCCAACCGATAATCCGAAAATATTATTCCTGACTTTGTTTGTCATATCTTGGATGTAAATCGTTCTAATATGTCCCCCAACCGATAATCCGAAAATATTATTCCTGACTTTGTTTGTCATATCTTGGATATAAATCGTTCTAATATGTCCCCCAACCGATAATCCGAAAATATTATTCCTGACTTTGTTTGTCATATCTTGGATGTAAATCGTTCTAATATGTCCCCCAACCGATAATCCGAAAATATTATTCCTGACTTTGTTTGTCATATCTTGGATATAAATCGTTCTAATATGTCCCCCAACCGATAATCCGAAAATATTATTCCTGACTTTTTTTGTCATATCTTGGATGTAAATCGTTCTAATATGTCCCCCAACCGATAATCCGAAAATATTATTCCTGACTTTGTTTGTCATATCTTGGATATAAATCGTTCTAATAAATGACCCCCAAACAAATAATCCAAAAAGTTACACCTGACTTGTTTTTAATCTTGTTTTGGATATAAACTGTTATAATTAATGAACACCAAACAAATAATTGGATAATATTTCTTCTAACTTTGTTTGGGTTATAGCTTGGATATACACAGTTGAGATGAGCACTAACCAAATAATCGGGAAATATTAATACTGAGTTCGTTTGGTTCATAGCTTGGATGTAAATAATTCAAATAAGTACACTTTGGGGGTGTAAAATATTCTTGGTTGTCTTCTTAAACGTAAATTTCTACTTTCACTTCCTCATCGTTGGAGAGTCACTGACTTCAGTGCACTCCCCATATTGGCCCAAACAAATGAAAGCTTTAGGATATCAGGTTGGGACAACCGGATGAATGAGACAAAGATGTACAGTCATGTGCTGTGGACACTTGTCTAGTCTTTAAGCCGGTGCACTGAAGCATTACATTGTCATGTTTTAAAGGCACGTCACAGATTTTCAAATGTTGCCGAGCACGAAGAAGACAGGCTCTGAGTTTTTATTATGTTCTCTCGTGTGAGCCAGAATTGATATTGTCAAAGGACATAAATCTAACGGTATGACTCCCTTTTAGTCCCAAAATACTGGGGCCATTATTTTCTATGAAGGACTTACAGTATTAAACGTCTTTATAGGTGAACTTAAGTGATGCTGGTCCCTTGATTTAATGCTCTTTGGATCATCCTAGTAACCCGGGTCGCATCTTTTGTGATTATTATGCGTAGCATGGAGCTCTCCGTTTTGCGAAGATAGAAAAACTCTAATGCAGCGACTAATCTCTACACCTTCATTCTGTCTGTTATTATTCTTTCCATTGACGTTCGGCAGAAAAGGGACTTTGCGAAACAGCGGGCACAGCCATAACTCACCTGAAGATTTTTACAGAGTTTTACAACAATGATTCTTCTGTCATCTGTAATAAGAGTATCAGTCTATTTGGCGTTACATTCATTCAGAGCAGCAACTTTGCCTGCCACTGCAGAACCTATCACGAACGTTAGATTGTTTCTTCGTTCTAGAATTGCCATTAACCCTAGAACACTAACCATGGGTATCTATATACCCAGCGCAAATTTTCATATTTTTAATTACAATTTTCAGTGCCTGATTTTCTTACCTAAATAATGTTTTTCAGTTCTTATTAATGTTAACTCAAAGTACAAAGTTTGAAGTGCCTGCATGTGAAATATTTCAAATAAAGATTTATATTTAATATTTTTTTTATATTTTCAAAATTGGTTATGATATACCCGTGGTTAGTAGTGGTGTAACTTTAATTGATGGTTAGTGTTCTAAGGTTAAATCAGCAGAGCAATCTCTTGAAGAATTTTTTATCAAGTGCAGCCGTGTCATAAACATTCAATAATATCCTGTGAATGTTGTCAACACTTTCTCATTCCAAAAACATTCTATAAACAATTCATTGCCTTCTACGTGTGTCCAGAGGGGCAGTTAATTTTTAAAACATAAGAATAGGACAAGTGATGTTAACATTTCAAAGCTTTCGTTTAGGCTTCTAGAGAGTTTAGAGTATACAGTTATAAAACTAAAAAAGGAATTCTAATGATTTTAGTTTTTACTCTCGTTTAAGTATTTTTATCTCTCTTTCTAAATAGATATATGTATATGGGCGCATGGCCGAGTGGTTAGAAAGTTCGCTTCCTCCTATATATATATATATATATATATATATAATAACTTTTATATACGGACAAAAATAACTTGCTCACTACAAAGATGCATTCTTGTTTCGATGCGGCTGCGTCTCGACTAAATCTTTTTGGTTCTCACTAGTCGAGATGCAGCCGCATCGAAGCAAGAATGCATCTTTGTAGTGAGCAAGTTTTTTTTTGTCCGTATATAAAAGTTATAATATATATATATATATTTTTGTCCGTATGTAAAAATTATAATTATTACTCTGCGCTTGTATTGAGTCCTCTTTTAAATTAATGCTTTGAATATTAGAATTTATATTATTTTCGTTTTCATTACATTCATTTTTATATATATATATATATATATATATATATATATATATATATGGTGTATCAAAAATTATTTTGCGCCAAGACATACCTCACACCAAAACATGGACAAAAATATATATAAACATATGTATGCAAATCCTTTGTGAGTTATTAAGTTTAAAGAAAGGTTACGGTAGATCGTGCTGTGTTGCCACGTAGACTAGTTTACATTTGTCACTCGTGTAAATTTGTAACAAGTCTGTATTCAATGTTTAAATTGTGTAGTAGTGAGTTAACTGAGAAGTGTTCCTTTTAACAATGGCAGGATATTCATATCATGGGCAGACAGATATGATTTTTACATACGGCTGCGCGATTGGAAATGGACGCGAGGCTGCACGTATGTATCAGATTGCATTTCCAGACCGAAGGCAGCTGAGTCATCCCACCTTTGCTGATGTTTATCTTCGCGTTACTGAGACAGGATCCGTGGCACCACAAACTATGGATAGAGGAAGACCGCGATCCGCTCGTACGCCTGAACACGAAGAACACATTCTACAGTCTGTCGGAGACGATCCATGTATCTGCACACATCAAGTTCCCCTAGCGTGTCGTACATATCAGAGTACCGCACGGAGGGTATTTTAAGAGAAGCTTCTATGTTCGTATCATATGCAATGTGTGCAGGGTTTTTACCCCTCTGATCACTCACCACAAAAGAACTGTTGCCGGTGGTTTATTGCAGATAGCGATCAGTTGTTTCTCTGTTGAGTCTTGTTTACGGATGAGGCAGCATTTGGAAAAGATAGAACTAATTTACACAACCAACATTTGAAAAACGTTCATGAAAGTATAAGGTTTTGAAAACACATCCGTTTTGCCAATTGTCAATAATTTATAACTCTCTCGGGATCATTTGCCCAAATTTATAACATACTGGTGACACTGATAACAATGAATAAAAAATCCTACAAATCTTTCATTTTTTTATATTCATTGTGAAGGAAACTATCTCTCGACTTGGACACTTAAAGCCAAGAAAATAAAATGTTAACGATATTTTTAAGAGGAACTGATTTTCTTTCACTTTTTTTAGTCACGAGCAACGTCAGCTGAAAAAAAAAAAGATTTCATTCTTTTGAACGCAAACAAATACATACACGTGCAACTCGTATATTCTCCTTCGATCGGATGAAATCAAGTCGGCGAAATGTATAATCGGGTGTGTTTTCAATACATACTATCATGAACGTTTTTTCCAATTGTCAATAAGAAAAAAACCTCATAAAGAAATTTAAACCAGAACTAAATAGATCATAACACCACACGCAAAAGCACACAACATGCACGCATAGTAACCAAATACAGTGATCAAACCACTCACATACATACATGCATGCACGCACGCTCCCATGCGGGTAATTGTGGAACACGAATATATATATATATATATATATATATATTGACAAAAGCAGGGGAACTACTCACGGGCACGGACACAAACCCCACACAACTTAGAAAGTATGTGTATATGTATATGTGTAACTGATTCCATGTAACTTGGGAAGTATGTGTGTGTACGTATGTATGTATGTATATATGTATGTAGTGATTTTCCGAGCGTAACTTAGATGTGGCACAAAGCCGAAAGTAGGGGCACCCAGTGAGGATCGAACTCACTACTAAGTTGTAATTAGTTCCAGCGAGAAAAGCTTGCTGACCATTACACCGCCTCGAGGTACCCCGGTATGTATGTATGTGTGCGTGTATGTGTATGTACTGATTCATTGTAATGGGACGGTGTGTGCGTGTGTGTGTGTGTAAATGTGTTTACTAATTCCTCGTAGTGAGACAGTGTGTATGTATGGAGAGGGAATATACACATATATAAACGCATGCTGACAGGAACACACAAAAATGGAAATAGATCTAAGAACACATAGGCGTCATTAAAAGATAAGAATGCCGATACATACTTCATCATTTCTCGGACCCATCTTAATTGTTTTATAACCGCTCGCACAGAACATTTCACTGCCAGTTCAAGAAAGACATTCGGATTACTAACACAAAAAAGAGAATGTTTCATATCGAGAATATTTAACATCGAAAAACATATAAGAGAAAAAAATTAATCATTTTTAATATGTGGAAATCTCGACCTTTTGCCTGATAACGGTCGGGAGACCGGAAACACGTGTAGCAAAATTATGGAAAATAAAGCATAATATTTCTTTTTAAAATTCACATTACAACCAAAAACGTTTGCGGTTTCTCTGTTCATTTTAATATATATATATATATATATATATATATATATATATATATATATAGGGTTAGTGAGAAGTAAATAGGCATTGAAAAGATAAAATCCATATTAAAATTATACATATTCTCTATTACATGGGAAAATGAAAGTAAATCTTCATGTTTCAACGTACGAACCGGTGGGGTCAAGCAGTTTCATCAAAGGATGTTATGTTCGGATCGTTATCAAAAGACGCCCAGTAATGGCAGTTGAGAGGATTGAAGAAACCACCAATAGGAAATACAGGTACGCCAGGCCAGGGGAGGATTTCAAAGAATGCAGGCCAATTCTCAGATCGAGTTTTAGCTCTAGAACGCAACGAGGAAATCAATATTAGGGTTGTTTGTTTAAAAAAAAGTATTCGTCAGGACTGCAGTGACATTAAAATTCTATGACAAATATCTAATGACTAGTTACCTTGAACTCGTGCATATATATATATATATATATATATATATATATATATATATATATATATATATATATAATGTGTTATATATATATATATATACACATACATAATGTGTTTTATATATATATATATACATAATGTGTTTTATATATATATATATATATATATATATATATATATACATACATAATGTGTTCTATATATATATATATATACATACATAATGTGTTCTATATATATATATATATACATACATAATGTGTTCTATATATATATATATATATACACATAATGTGTTCTATATATATATATATATATATATACATAATGTGTTTTATATATATATATACATACATAATGTGTTTTATATATATATATACATAATGTGTTTTATATATATATATATATATATATATATTATGTGTATATTATATATGTTATATATTATATTATGTAAATATTATTTATATATATATATATATATATATATATATATATATATATATATATAAATATTACATATATATGATGTGTGTGTATATATATATATATATATATATATATGCATATATAATGCATATAGTATATATATATATATATATATATATGCATATATAATGCATATAGTATATATATATATATATTATGTATATATACACTCCTGATCAAAAATTTAAGACCACTTGAAAAATTTTTTAAAAAAAACTGTTTTTCATGGATACATTATAAACTTTTTTTTACTTAAGGTTACTAATTCTATAATCTAAAAGGTTATGTAGACAAAAAGTTATAATGCGATCAATTTATTCAGATATGGACATTTTTATAAAATGAGGCGTTTTACACTTGATCAAAATTATAAGACCAGGGGGTATAAATTGTTAGATCTAGGGTAATTGCAATGTTTTTAGTTCAGTTAGAGATTAGCAATCACTGCGTAAACGTGTCACCATGCCTAAAGCAAGCAAACTTACCGAAGTTGAGCGTGCTCGAATTCTAGATTTCTATAATCAAGGTTTATCACAGCGGGCGATCGCAGCTAAGGTAAATCGCAGTAAAACTGTGATTTGCAACTTTCTAAAGGACAGTGCGAATTATGGAAACCCAAATCCACTGGTAGGCCCCCAAAAATTACTCCGGTATTGAGTAGGAGAATAAGACTGGTTGTGAAAGCCAGTGGACTTTCTTCTTGTCAAATTAAGGCAGCGAAAGATGCTGATTGCAGTCCAGTAACCATCAGACGAACTTATGACAAAAAGGCATGGTAAATAAAAAGTGCAAACAAATTCCTCGGCTGCTTCCACGTCACAAAGTGAACCGTTTAAGGTTTGGTCGTGAATACCAAACATGGGATATTGAGAAGTGGAAGAAAGTCCTGTTTTCTGATAAGAAAAATTCAATCCAGATGGTTTTGATGGCTTCCAACAATATTGGCATAACAAAAACATGGCTCCTGAAATTTTCTCCACACATCATAGTGGTGGCGTGTCCCTAATGGTATGGGGTGCTTTTTCTTACAGAGGGACGGTGGGGTTCCAGGTGGTGCAGTGTCGTCAGACAGCGGCTGGTTATGTTAGCATGCTACAAAAAACATCGTTGGTGACCGAGGGCCATTGTTTGTGTGGGGATGGATGGTTATTCCAACAGGATAATGCTGCAATCCACACTGCATGCCGGACCTTGACATTTCTACAAGAAAATGGGGTCCATCTCTTGAGACATATTGCATGCTCAGCGGACTTGAACCCAATTTAAAATGTTTGGGGATGGATGGCAATAGGTGTTTATCGAAATGGCAAAGAATATTCAACAAAAAATGAACTTCGTGCAGCTATCTTCAGAAGCTGGAGCAATATTCCTCGCAGCTTAAAGGAAACGGTAATTTCTAGCATGCCCCAAAGAATTTTTGAAGTCATCAAAACTAGTGGAGGTAGAACTCATTATTAAATTTGGTTGTGGAATGTTTCCGAACAAATTAGTGGAATTTTTTCTCTGGTCTTATAATTTTGATCAAGTGTAAAACGCCTCATTTTATAAAAATGTCAATTTCTCAATAAAATGTTCAGGTTATAACTTTTTGTCTACATAACCTTTTAGATTATAAAATTAGTAACCTTAATTAAGAAATGTTTAAAATCTTTCCATGAAAAACAGTTTTTTAAAAACATTTTCAAGTGGTCTTAAATTTTTTATCAGTAGTGTATATTGTATATATATATATATAATTTGTATATATTATATATAGATATTATGTATATATATATTATATATATATGAGATGTATATATTATCTATAATATATACATAATGAATATATAATATGTATATTATGGATACATAATATATGTATATATGTACATTATATATTATGTAGGCATAATATATATATATATATATATATATATATATATATATATATATATATATATAATATATACATTATATAATTCATATATATTTATTATATATCATATATAAATTATATTTCAAATACTTAACATATATATATATTATATATAATATTATATTATTCAAATACTTAATATATATATTATATATAATGTATAAATTATATACTTTATATACTTAATATATATATAATATATAAATTATGTTTTATATACTTAATATATATATTATAATATATATATATATATATATATATATATTATATAATATATTTTATATATATTATAAATATAAAATATACATAATATATAATATACATTATATATATTATATGTATATATAATACTTAAAATTATTCATATATATATATAATACATACATAAATATATATTTTATAATTATATATAATATAGCTCATATTCAGGGTTACCATATTATGCGAGGTTAAAAATATATTCAGATAGTATACTATCCATTATTGTTGCTTTCTTGGTTCAATGGGAATAGCTCTTATTTTCCTTTTGTATCCAATTTTTTAATGCACGTTTTATTATAAACTATCTTTAAAGCTGCCCTATCGTGTGTCATTTAAGCTAGCCCATGTGGAAGACTCTCGGTTTGGCTATCATCACAATAGGTAGGGAGGTGTAGATGCGATTGGCATCAATAAGCTACAGAAAAATTTTAATCGCTGAATTTAAGTATTAAATCAATGTTTAAGCTTACCTTTTAATGTTCAACGTCAATTCATCTGCTGTCACTTAATTTAATGATGATTTGATGTACGTATATCCTTATTTTCCGCACAAATAATTATTTTTATTTAATAGGTGACATAACAGGGGACAATTTATAAGATAAAATTAATATATTGTAAAGATGGGAAATAGAAATTAGACTTCGTTATACATTCAACATTTGAAACATAATATCAAATTAAGTAAAAGCTATATTATGGAATCTATATGAATAAAGGCGAAATTGGAGCTCAATTCTGCCACGAATTCTGAGACTAAAAACTCCCACCTCTACTTTATAGGAATTTCGTATTTACTCGCCACCCACCCAACGAATTCGCCTTGTGACACAAGGTCAGATTAATGTGGGGATCCCGGGCGCGTACACCCAGGTTAGGAACAAAAATTGCCCGAGCCCCCACAACCATCGGTTGCGCTGGCCTCGGTGCGAGCATCGGTCACTCTCTCTGGTGCAATGAGAGTGCGCGGCCTCGGGCAGCTCTTCCCCAGGACTGGGCACCTCTCAGTATAATTTCCCTCACTTTCGACTCTGTTCTTTGACGGAGTCGCCCTTGAGTGCACTTTGCCCAAAGACACTGTTCTTTGACGGAGTGCACTTTGCTCAAAGACAGAGACGCAATTGAGAGATGATAAATAGGGTGTTACAAACCACTTGAGAGAACAATTTACACACTTAAAGCTCAATATCTCTATTATATATTATCTACTTCTAGGCAATATCCCTTTTCAGGTTCAATTAATATTGCATATTGATTTTGAAAATGTTTTTCATTAATTAACTGTTCTTCATTATTGTTCTTTTATTCGAGGATTGTTTTGATTTTCAGATCAAAGATAGTTCTGTTTAGGAATATCATCTTATACAGTGCTGAAAAGGGTTTGAAATTTGCATTTTTCTAGGCTTCAACAAGTTGGCATCTATTTGTAAAACTTTCCTTAACTATAACAAGCCAATTTATGAATGAAATGTTTATTTAAAATTTTTGTTTCAAAGATTTCAAATAGTGAATATATCTTGCCAAACCCTTAAGTTGTTGACTTTCTTACGCATTTCTCCAGTAACCCGGACGGTAATGCTTCCCTTCTCGATCACTGTGTTACTTCAATCCCAGGTTCATGTCGTGTTACGCAGCTCTGTCTATCCTCTTGGTAACTTTGATCACGCGGTGGTGTCTATTAACATCTCCTTCTACTCCCCCTCCAGCCATGAACCTCCTACTAACAAAATATCTTTCTGTTGTCAACGCGCAGACTGGAACTCGTTCCGTCTCTTCCTTCACCACGTCTCTTGGAATATGGTTTTTAATCATCCCGTACAAAAATGTGATTTTAAGGTCTCCTCCTGGGTAGAAGCCGGCATCGTGGCTTTCATCCCAGCAAGAAAATACCAAGTTAAATCGCGCCTATCTCCTTGGTTCTAACCAGCTTGCTCTACCGCTATAGCCCATAGGAATGCCTTCTTCCGTCTGTACACGAGCGACATGTCTGATTGTAACATACATCTCTTTGTCTCTGCTCGTAATGGGCGTCCTCAATGAAGCAAATTTACTGTTTGCTGATAGAATGAAACAACGTATTGTATCTCGCAACTTTGGTTCTAAAGATTACCGGCGGCTCTGCAAGAGTGTGCTGAACAACAGTAAATCCTCAATCCCTCCTCCATTCAATATGGTTTCCCTCTGTCTTTTCTATAAATATTTTCATGGCACCTGTTCTGACGAGCTATTTTTATTGGTGCCCCAACTTCATGGATTTAATCGTGCTACTAGGTAGGCATCTCAGGCACTCCCATTTACTGTCGAAACAAATGTAACTGCCTCCAACAGCTTCTTCAATCGTACTTCCCGACAATGGAACTGAATTCAAATTACTTGCTTCCCTGATGACTATAATCTTCAAAAATATAGATGCAATGTCAATCGATATCTTCTTTTGTCTTCATCCCCGTTCTTCTTTTTATCCTTTTTTCAACCACTCCTCTATACCCAGTCTTACTTACACTCTCTGTAGCCACTTGCGTACTAGTAGCATTCCTGCCTTGCTTGGGGCGAAATGCTTAATATATATATATATATATATATATATATATATGCTTAATATAATATAATATAATATATATATATATATATATATATATTTCTTTTAAAATTCAATCTCTATATTATTTTTATTTTGGAGCTAATTTGGACGACATTTTATCTATCTCTACACACACACACACACACACACACATATATATATATATATATATATATATATATATATATATATATATATATATAATGTGTATATACATATATATATATGGGGCAAATATAAAAGCCCAGTTCACTAAATCTTGGAAAAGATACTTAGATGATTGCTTCATCTTTTGGA
>OZ038487.1:20905488-20927988 GCA_964036315.1 Acanthosepion esculentum
ATATATATATATATATATATATATATATAATATATATATATATATATATAATGTGTATATATCATCATACTTATTATAAAACCCGGGTTGTGTGTGTGTGTCTGTTCGTTTATATATGGGATCGGATTTCCTACATTTTTCAACCGATTTCAACAAAACTTCACAGAACTACGTAAAATTACCCGGCGGTGGTTCTGACACCGCCAAAAATTGGAAAAACACAATCACTTTTGCAGGAAATCAATTTGAAAGCACGGGTAAGGGCCATTTATGCAGATTTTTCGCAGTCTTTGGACGATGTTTTGTTACCGAGCCACCAAAACAAAGAAAATGGTCCAGTTTCTGATAGCACTAACGTTTGGCTATGTAACAAGTACCAAATTGTTTGCAAGACTGTCAAAGCCGCTTGACCAGGGTACCATAAACGGGGTACTAAGGGACAGGATTTAGTTCTCTGAACACACATTCACTGGCACAGTATGTACAGTTTTGGGTTGATTCAAATGAAATTTACGACACACTTTCGGCTTACTATCGCCTTTATGTGTGTCAAATTTCAGAATTATTTGGCACAAATAACCGTAGCTGCACGCGGATCAATCTTTTTTGTAACTTCCGTACATACACACAGCTGCGTACAACCGAGTCCGCGTGTCGATACCGAAACTGCTGTAAGCCCATTGGTCGCTTTCACAGAGCTTGACCTTGGGACCTGTCCAATCCTCGCGCAGGATTTCTCACACGTTATAGCGGCCGCGTGATCGCGCGTCAGCTTATGTGTAAGTGCGCTCAAGGTCAACCACCTCTATTGCGTGACTCGGGCGTGCTTTCACACTTTTGCGTTTATTGTTGCCCGCGTGCACGCACTTGGCTTACTTTATTCGCCTACTTCGGACACCGCAAGTTGTTGATTACGTGTTCTAGCTGCTTTTTGGTTTTATAGTTCCAACCCAACCCCACACACGTTAGCCAATTGTACTAAAAAAACATTTCCTTTTGGATTTACCCTTGGTTTACCTTTTTAAATTTCCACTTTTTTAGTTTCGTGTTCCCCATTAGTAACATCTGAACTCATTTCACTGGGTGTTCCCTTTGTGTGTCTACGTTAGCAGTGCACGTTTTTTCGTTTTGGATTTGTCGTAATCTCTTTTTAAGCTTTACCCTCTTTGACGTTTTTACTGTTTGGATGCCACCTAAAAGGAGGAAACTTTTTGGACGGCGCACGGCAGATGCCTCCGCTGCTAGAGCAGCGAGGGTGAGTGAAAATCCTGAACAGACTTCTTTGCGTCTTTCACGGATGGCCTCGAGCTCAGCTGCTCGCTTATCTACGGAAAGCGCCACTGCGTGGAATGAAAGGTTGGCTTCAGCGGCTTCAACAATGTCCGCACGCCACGCCAGGCTTTCAGTTGAAGAACGTTCACTTCACTTCAGAATTCACAGGACGCAGTCCGCGTAGCTAGGTTGAGGGCTTCACAGTCCCCAGCACAAAAAACCCTTCGTCGTTTGCGGAATGCCACCGCCAAAGCTTGCTCCAGGGGTTTAGAAAGCCCCGAACAAACAACTTCACGTCGTCTTAGGAATACTAGGGCTACAGCCGCCTCTATAGCTTCGGAACAACCCCAAGAAACCACTTGAGCGTCGCTTCAATGCTCCTGCATGTAATGAAGTCGTCGCAGTCATCCACGGTGAGGAGCATAACAGCCGTAACATTGTCATAAGGTACCGGGGCGGTGGTCTCCACCTCATCAGTGAAACCCACCGTTCATACGACTGTCTCCAGTACCCCCTTCTTTTTCCATACTGAAGCGATGGGTACCACTTCAAAATCCCAATATACCAGGCAAGCAGCGATTCCATGTTGACCTCAAAGACGGTCTCCTGTAGGGCTTACTACGTCTACATGTTTATGGTTAGGGAGGGTGAATTTAACCGCTTGTACAGGCGCCGTCAACTATTTCTTCAATTCGCTGTTGACATGGCTGCAAAAATGGAGTTGGAGAGGTTAGGATTCATCAAGTTAAACTTAGATGGTGACCCACGCAATCTCGGCAAACCGTGCATTTTGCCTTCCTCTTACAATGGTGGCCTTCGATACATGCATGAAAGGACACAAGACACAATGACCTATGTCCGTCATTACGGGAGGTCTGATTTGTTCATCACGTTCACGTGCAATCCGAAATGGGTTGAAATCTCACACGAACTTTTTCCAGGTCAGCAGTACTCACACCGCCCTGACCTAATTGCCCGCGTTTTCCGGTTACAGCTGTGTAAGCTTATGGATTTAATCTTTAAAGGTCAAGTCTACAGTGGAATGGCAGAAACGCGGTTTGCCTCATGCCCACATTCTGCTGTGGCTCAACGATAAGGTTGACACAAACAAAATAGACTGAAATTCCTGATCCTGCGCTGGATCCTTTGCTCCACGAAATCATTAAAAACAATATGATATACGGCCCCTGTGGCGCGAATTACGAAAAAAGGTCATGTTGGTCAAGCGGCCCCACTTGCGCAAAGGGTTACCCCCGTAAGTTTATCTAAGAAACGCAGACTGCGACGGATGGTTACCCACTGTACAGACGTAGAAGCCCCGCTGAGGGCGACAGAACTGGGGCAGTTAAGGGGCACACTCTGGACAATCGTTGGGTGGTGCCTTATTGCCCGTTGCTGTCCAAGACTTTTGGAGCCCACATAAACGTTGAATACTGCCACTCGTTTTTAGTCAATAAAGTACATCTGCAAGTACGTTAATAAAGGCAGCGATGCTGCCGTTTTCGGTATCCGGCGCGACAATTGTGTTGACGAGGTGGCCGATTACGTGGCTGGACGCTACCTCAGCAGTAGCGAGGCCTTTTGGCGAATTTTCGAATTCCCGATACACCAAAGGGCTCCAGCCATTGTGCAGCTTGCTGTTCACTTAGAAAATGGACAGGGGATGTACTTCACCGAACAAAACGCCCAGCAGGTTGCGGAAAACCCTAAAGACACAACCCTAACGGCTTTCTTTAAATTATGCTCAACAGACGCTTTTGCCAAAACATTGATATACCCCCAAGTCCCGTCCTACTACGTGTGGTCAAACAACCGGTAGGTTCGGCGAAAGGCTGGTGACCCTGTCGAGGGTTATCCTGATATAAGGTCTAACTCTTGCCTTGGACGCGTTTATACTGTGTCCCCCAGCCATCAGGAGTGCTTTTACCTCCGCCTTCTACTTCATGAAATTGCTAGGCCAACGAGTTTCACAGATATTCGCACTGTCAACGGCATAGAGTGCCAGTCTTATAGAGAGGCATACTTCCGTTTGGGAATGCTTGAAGACGACTCCCAATGGGATGCAGCCATGGCGGAGGGTGAACTTCTCAGAACGCCATCACGGCTTCGAACGCTGTTCGCCATTTTGCTTTTGCGATGCGAACTAAGCGATCCTGTGTCGCTCTGGCTAAAGTACAGAGAATCCATGTCAGAGGATGTGCTGTTCTCCGATCAGCGTAACAGCCCAGGAGTTGAATGCGGTTTCACTTCATATTCAACAGAGCGCTGGTGGCCCTAGAAGATGTTGTTTTCGAACTGGGAGGTGCCTCTTTACCAACTTAGGGTTTACCACCACCGCTCAGAGACGGTTTGACACTGTACCAACTGAGTTGTTGCGGGAAACATCCTACATCGAGGGGCTGAACGCATACATTACCGAAAACGAGCCCAAACTTCTACCTGATCAGAGGGTTGCTTTCACTACCATAACAGACAGGGCAAACGGCTCCAGGAGGTATATACTTTTTAGATGCGCCCGGAGAAACTGGCAAAACTTTTGTTACTAAATTAGTCCTGGCAGAGGTACGGCGACGTGGGGGGACATCGCTATTCCGGTCGCATCTTCCGGGATTGCTGCAACGTTGCTACCGGGAGGTAGAACCGCTCATTCGGCTTTTAGGTTGCCGCTTGATATATGCCGGTCACAAACTCCTCTCTGCAACATAACAAAGAATTCGCCACAGGCTGAAGTTCTGCGGAGATGCAAACTTATAGTTTGGGATGTGTGCACGATGGCAGACAAGGGCGCCGTTGAGACACTTGACCGAAGTCTCCAAGACATCCGCGACTCCTCCGACCCCATGGGTGGAGAAACCCTTCTCCTCGCAGGCGACTTTAGGCAGACTCTACCTGTTATTCCTAAAGGTACACGCGCTGACGCTGTCCGCGCCTGCCTGAAGTCGTCTGCCCTTTGGTGCCACGTGGAGACTCTTAAACTGAGCACGAACATGCGTTCCTACTTGAATGGGGATTCCAGATCCGCTGACTTCACACGGGACCTTCTTGCTCTTGGGGAGGGGAAATGCCATCTGACACACGGGGTTTTGTGCAGATGGATCAGCTTGCCACTATTGTTGAATCACCGGATGAATTGAAGAATGCAGTCTTCTACAATCTATCCACTAATTTTACCGATGCCGATTGGCTTGCTGGGAGGGCCATATTGGCACCGAGGAACTGTACAGTTGATTCCATCAACCTTAAACTGTTGAATTGCATTCCCGGGCAATGTCATGTTTATAAGTCCATCGACAGAACTTCCGATCCATCTGCATTAGCTGAGTATCCCATAGAAGTTTTGAACTCCCTTCAGCTGTCCGGACTCCCACCTCATATTCTTCGGCTCAAAGTTGGTACTCCGATTATGCTAATCAGGAATTTGCTCCCACCTAAACAGTGCAACGGGATTCGCCTCATTATTAAATCCCTTTCTCCGAACCTGATTGAGGCGACCAGTGCAACTGGCTGCGGCAAGGGGGAAGTCGTTCTGATTCCCAGGATGCATCTTCTTCCGTCAGACGCAAGCATACCAATCAACTTTCGTCGCTCACAATTTCCCGTGAAGCTTTACTTTGCTATGTCCATTAACAAATCACAAGGACAGACGCTTAGCATCGCAGGTCTGCATTTACGTGAGCAGTGCTTCTCTCACGGCCAACTTTACGTTGGGTGCTCACGAGTTGGGTCTAAGGACAGGGTTTTCATTTACTCTCCTAACAACTGTGCTAGAAATATAACCTACACTGAGGTTTTGTAAACAACCCGCCCGGTAGCGTTTAAGCGCCATGCACACATATGCAGTCCGATTGCATGGCAAATTTTTGTTTGTCCTATTGAGTTTAACGTTAGGTCGTCGTAGTCTCCAATTGCCATTACTAAGACATCTTTGTAAAGGTTATCCAGCTCTTTTTCTGCCTTCTGACTTTCATACCTTCACCCGCCATCATCACGTTTGTTTGTACACTATGATAACCTCACCGTATTCAGTTGCAACACAAGCTGCTAGACACATGAACACCGGCATTAGACATGATTGCTCCACTAAAGTTCCGGTTTCATTAACAGTTGATCGGAGCACCTGCAGTTCGTACCAGTGCATACAAGCACATTCACACTTGAGAAGCTTCGGAGTTCGTTTAATTGTCACAAACGTCGAGTGCGTCTACGAAATCCAGGCTTCTGCTTCCATATACACTTTACTGCTGCCATGGGTGAAACATGTCAGCCATACGGCTCTATTGTTTTGTTTGTAGTCGTGTAAAAAGAACCCTAAAAACACACGCCAAGTACGGCGACCCCGGTCGGTTTTCATAAGCTCTCAGCCGTGATGTTGACTGCGACTGAAGAGAAGGCACTTTTTCATTGCAATTGAGGCGCTCGGCCGTACGGCGACCCCGGTCCGGTTCTATGGGCTCTCAGCGTGATGTTGACTGCGACTGAAGAGATGGCACTTCTCCATTGCAATTAAGGCGCTCGGCCGTACGGCGACCCCGGTCCGGTTCTATGGGCTCTCAGCGTGATGTTGACTGCGACTGAAGAGATGGCACTTCTCCATTGCAATTAAGGCGCTCGGCCGTACGGCGACCCCGGTCCGGTTCTATGGGCTCTCAGCGTGATGTTGACTGCGACTGAAGAGATGGCACTTCTCCATTGCAATTAAGGCGCTCGGCCGTACGGCGACCCCGGTCCGGTTCTATGGGCTCTCAGCGTGATGTTGACTGCGACTGAAGAGATGGCACTTCTCCATTGCAATTAAGGCGCTCGGCCGTACGGCGACCCCGGTCCGGTTCTATGGGCTCTCAGCGTGATGTTGACTGCGACTGAAGAGATGGCACTTCTCCATTGCAATTAAGGCGCTCGGCCGTACGGCGACCCCGGTCCGGTTCTATGGGCTCTCAGCGTGATGTTGACTGCGACTGAAGAGATGGCACTTCTCCATTGCAATTAAGGCGCTCGGCCGTACGGCGACCCCGGTCCGGTTCTATGGGCTCTCAGCGTGATGTTGACTGCGACTGAAGAGATGGCACTTCTCCATTGCAATTACGATGCTCGGCCTTACGGCTACCCCCGTTGCAGTTTTAAGGGCTATCAGCCGCGATGTAGATAGTGACAGATCAGAATAAAGGAAGTGATATCACAGAAATTTTCTTACCATGACACCCCGTCCCAGTTCGCTCTTCTCTCGGTTTTACGGTTCTGCTTTGTGGTCGTGGCAGCGCCGTCTTTTGGGCATAAGACGCGTTTTTTAGTTAGACAAGCGGTTTGTTTGTGATTGCGCACGGCACATAGTTTATGTCTATGGCTTCCTCACGCCACGTTTTCCCTTCAATCCCTATGTATGTTGCAACTGAATCGTGGTTTCTTGACTACTTATCACAAGTGCTTCCAGTAATGCTTAACGGTCCAATTGGTTAAAATAGTAATTGCTGCCAGCTTTTACTCACAGATGTCTTAGTAATGGCAAATGGCTGATGCTACAACGGCTTTCCGTTACTTCCTTCGATACCTTCGAATACTTGGGCCTGCATGATGTCTGCTTAAACTTTGTGTGCATTGCGTTTCAACGTTTTGTAGAAACTTAGTTCCTGTCGACTTACAATGCACATCTTTCAAAGCAACAGCCGTCCCCAACTCTTACTGTTACATCCCCGGGCAACGCCGTGCTCTACTTCTAGTATATATATATATATATATATATATATATATATATAATGTGTGTATGTATGTGTGTGTGTATATATGTGTATATATATATATATATATATATATATATATATATATATACACACACACACGAGGCTCGCCTCCAAATTAATAACACCTATTTTCTGAAATAAATAATTCTGAAATAACTGTCCTTGCATATAATTATACCATTCATTATTAATGCTGTATGCTTTATATGCAATGAAATGTGTATTTGTTTAACTGTGTAATTTTAATTGCAAGTCAATTTTTGAAAAAGACATTACGTTTGATCTTTTCTTTTTTTTCTGTCACTTTCTTTCGTTTTTAATCTTTTTTGCGCAAGGCGTTATTCTTAGGCGAATAACTTGGGTGTATTGCCTAATTATCTAAGCTTAATAAAAAATTTAATGATTCTGCATATTTGTTTAACATATTTTAATCTATAATTTAATTTTACCAAATTTTTGTTTTTGATATATATATATATATAAAATTAATATTCTTTGATTTGTCAGCCATATTTCCTCGCTTCAGAAATTTCTTCAACATGTGCACATTTGTTAATTTATTTTATTTACTTTTTCAACTATCTGAGGTTTTTTTTTTGGTTTTTTTTCATCAAAACTTTTTAACTATTTTTTCAACTTCTTCGTGGTTGGTTGGCTCACCATTCGCTTTCCTTTTCTCCCTGTTTTGTCAGTTGTTTCTTTCATGCAGTAAATTTATTAAATAAACTGAGCTCAATTTTACACAAGGGAACAAGTGTCGTGCAAACAGCACCGATCGAACTCGGTAGTGTCGTGCTGCTCTGCAACTCTTGTTCGTTAATCTCAAGCCAAATATTCGATGCAGTATAGATATTCAGTAATGGTAGTATTAACAGCATTCATTGACCGAGCAAACAATGTTATCGTCGGTTGAAATTTAAAAACTAAAAAACTCTTTCAATACACTTTTTCAGGGAAATTGAGTTTTCAAGACCAGTAGCTGTTATCGCTCTTTCCAGTATTGATGGGAGAAACTAACATTTTGTTTAAAATAGTGTGGAACATTAACATCTTATGTCATTATTTTCACTTCACGTTAAGTCCATTTTAAGGTATCTATTTTAATTGTTGCTGAAAGTCTTCAAATAATGTTTCTGTGACTTGATACAGCTGACAGATATTTCTGAACAGGTGTGGCTCCATGTATGACATTATTATGAAAGACTTGATCTGAAGAGGCTATTTAAAAAGATGATTCGAGTTTTTAAGTTAATGTTTTGTAGTAATTTTCAGTGTTGGATGAAAGTACAGCATATTCTATGTTTAATTTCCTTATCTCTTGTACTAAATTTGTTATAACAGTTTCACACGCCGAGGTATTTGAAGTGGTTAGTATTAATTAAATCTACACCCTGAAATTTTATGATAGTTTCAGTGTAGGTGCCATCACTGCTTTTACTCCAATTCCAGATCATAGTTTAAGTTTTGAAAAGGTTTGAGTCCTAATACTTGGAGTACTTGGCAAACGATGTAGTTTTTTAAAAATATTTTTAATGTCCGATTAGTATGGCAAATAATTCTGGGTATGACGATATACTGCATCCGGCAGCCAGACCTCTGATAAGGAGATTTGAAGAGAGTGGAAACACCTCTTAATTGCTGTTGCTCCCAGGTCCATCCTGACGTGGGATGGTAACATCTGTTACGGTCCTAGCTATGGGCATATAATGAACCCCCAAACAGAACACTATGAAAGTATAAAAATACACTTTTATATTAAAATATTACCAACAATATATATTTAAGGTAAACTTACCAACAATTCATATTTAGAATAAAATTCACAATACAATTTTAAAGCAATATGAACAACAATACTTTTTATAGTAACCTATACAAACATACTTCTACATTGTATCTAACCTTAGGGCCCTCTTTGAAAATGTCGAACCCAAAACCAATCTAGAATTCTTAAAAGTAACAAAACTCTACCCCAATATATAAAAATGTTGTGGTAGGATCCACCTAATCTGCATAGGTGACTACCAACTATATAAATAATGGTTGGTACCGGAAGACGAAGAGGAGGAATCACGAGATCCAACTTGAGACTCTGATCGACTGCAACTAGTCAACACATTCTCCAGGAACGTCTTCCCAGAAATATACAGAAATACTATATGTACTTATTGTGTACACTTTCTTGTTATAATACATTCTTGTTCTAAGTACATTTTGTGTTGCATTATTATTCCATGCATTAGGCGAGATTCAACATTGAGTCAAGACTCAACAAAAAAGGAAACCGAATAAACACTCAGCTACAAAATGCAACTACAACCGAATTACATCTCCACCCTTATATAGTGACGACTTATAAGAGAATTTGTGTGCAAAGGAAACACAAAATAAAACAAATCTTAAAACTACCCGATTCGGCACGAAATGACCTGTGAACCGGTAAAATAACCTATCTTGATCTAGTATGGCCAAAGTCCAACTTGAGTGGCTAGGGGTGTTAGATTGTATTGGATCAAACAGAGGGAAGCCTGAATAGCTTGAAAATTAGCATTCAAACTTCAAGTATTTTCAACTGTACTCGAACGACGATCACTGGCGTAACGAACCTGATCTTTATTGTAACCAGAGTCCATTATTTTAGAATTATACTTATGAGTGTGATGCAATGGTTAACAACAAAGAAAGTGGAATGGCTGAACCCAGTTCAAATCTTGACTGAGTCTGTTTCATTCACTTCGCACTAATGCTCTCGGAAAAGTAATGAATCCATCTTCTTCCAGTTATTGGTTTAAATAGCAGGGAATATCGGGATCTCTTTCCTTGGGTGGCAACCAATCTGAATTCAATCTTAAATAATAGGACAGAATGGTTGTATAGCGTTGACTGGGTAATAATTCTAAGATTACTACTCTGGATTCAGAAAAGGGGTAAGTTACATCAACCCTAAACTCAATCACTGCTACAGCAGCAGTACATATAGTGATCTAGCAACAGCCAACGGGGTTCACGATACTTTTCTGATTTTTGCTGCATTAGAATAGCTAAGTTTGGCACAAGGCTATAAGTACAGAGTAACAAGTGAAAATTGAACCCCATGTAGTCATAAAGTTCTACGAGTCCGGCTTGCCAGTCTCAAAGTTACTTATATATAGCGAGGCTGCCAAGTTATTTCGTCATAATGCCGTAAACCTTAGTGATTCACTAAGATCAAACTAACTATAACAGGTCATCTTCATCGAAACTAGTTAATTACTCCGCTCCATACCAAGCTGAAAAGCCGGAAAATGAAGTTTATCACAGCAGCAGGTCTAGTTACCCCAGTGCAAATTTAAATTTACCTCGTTAGTAATGTTGGGTGAGATCTGTTTGCTATTTCTCCACGCCACCGCACGTATTTCTTGCGCTTCGCTTAGTCTACCAGAAGACTACAAGTGTGTGGTTCTTAGTGATGATCTAACTTAATACAGTCGGAGGGTCATATCTCCTCACGATGTGGGCGATCATGACTCTCTAGAGTTTTCTTTTAGTGTGTGTAGACAAATGCACTGTTATTGTTGTTCTTTTTGGAAAATAGAAATGTAGATTTGTACTGTATTTGGATTCGGTTTTGAATTCCGAGTTGTCCTAGACTGGATATCAACCAAGGCTAGTGAACCTACTCTGCCCTGCTATTTTACACATAGTTATAGGAAAATAGATTCATGCCTTTTCCTAGGGCAAAATGCAAAATAAAAACAATCTGTCACACGTGGTATTTGAACTCTGCTCACCGACTTCATTTTCCACGTTTTTAACCGTTTGTTTGCCTGCACCTCCCTACTCGACGCGATTGTTGTTCTACTGCAAAGCCAATCCGTCAGATCAGACAAAGTAAACCTGACAGCTGCTCTTGAAAAGAACTCCCAGTCAGTGGTTAACTGGGGCAAGGAATGGCTTGTAAATTTTAACGCCTCCAAAACAAAACTGCTTTCATTTAATCACCAGAGAATCTTTTCTGTCGCCATCAGCATGGCTGATACTAAACTGCAGGAGAGCATCACTCTATGTCTTCTTGGTCTCATGTTTTCCACTGGCATGCAGTGGAGTGACTATATTGTATCAACTGCTTCGTCTATTGCAAGAAAAGTCGGTTCACTGTCGTGACAGAATATTTTTTTGTCATAATCTATCTTACGCACTTACAAATCTACCATTCGTCCGTGCATTGAATTCTGAGGTCGTATCTGGTCTCGTCTCATATTGTAGATTTCGAGATCCAGGGCTACGGTGTCACGGGACGGATACTTGGTTTAATCCAATCGCCCCTAAGAAATCGTGAAATAAAGGTCGTGTTGAACAGACTCACTTCCTTCCATACAAACGCAGGGATCCCCCAGATCTCTATCCTGGGTTCTACGCTGTTTCAGATCTTCATCAATGTTCTGCCCCAATATGTATTTATGTAGATGACACTACCACATCTCAGTAGCAAATCCGTTAGATCTGACAAAGAAAGTAAACCTAGCAGCTACTCTTGAAAAGAACCTCCAGTCAGGAATGACTTGTAAATTTAAACGCCTCCAAAACAAAACTCCTTTCAGTTAACGACCATACAGAACCTTTTCTGCCTGTTGATGCTAGACTCAAGCAGAGCAACACACTGCGCCTTCTTCGCCTCAGGTTTTCCACTGGCTTGAAGAGGAGCGACTACATCGAATCAGTTGCTTCATCTACTGCAAGGAAAGTTTGGTCACTGTGTCGTGTCAGGAAATCTTTCCCGTCAGAATCCATCTTGCGCATTTACAAATCTACCATTCGTCTCTGCATTGAATACTGTTGCCATACCTGGTCTGGTGCTCCTGCTGTACATCTCGAGATTTTTGGCAAAATCCAAAGAAGGATCTGTAATGTAATCGATCCTGACCAGGCATCTGGGCTTCAGTCACATTCTCACGGATGTAACATGGCTTCCCTCTGACTGTTCTACAAATACTTTCATGGCAACTGCTCTGACAAGCTTTATTCCCTGGTGCACTGACTACATATATTAATGCGTGCTACGAGATTGGTATTTAGGTTGCACCCTTTTATAGTTGAAATAGTTAAATACAATCGCTACTTCTACTCCAACAGTTTTTTTCAAGTACTTCACACCTGTGGAACTCCCTTCTGATTTCTTGCTTCCCTGATAACTACAATCTTCAGAAATTTAAATGCAGGATCAATCGCCATCTTTTGTCTTCTTGAACGCTGTTCATCTTTTGTCCTTTCCTCAATCCTCCCTATTTTCAGTCTTCTCTTTCAGTTTCACCCCCAGTAACTCCCTACGTACCCCCGCTTGGCTTGGGGTGAAATTATTTCTTAAAAAAGTCGATTTTCAGGCTAGTTTAGAACTCGGCCACAAGTGTAGAACATTCCGTAAGGATCAAACTCGATGCCGTCTTACTGGCCTTCAAGACTCGTTTCAGAGAGTGGGCCACCATGACTCTCCACAACTTCCTGTCTTTTCTGCTCTCAGTAACTCTCCACCCTTTACCATCTTTCTTTATACTTGTTCAACCATCCATTCACACAAACTCGCTAAGTAGGTTTCTCGCTATTTCCCTTTGCTTCTCTTGTTCAGTATACACTGTGAGTGTTAGATACGGTAGACATTCTTTCCTCAATATGTCAATTTAGTTGTGGCTCCATTTTCTTTAAAACTACTTCGTTACACAAAACTCCAGCGTCCTGGGTAAGACGATAAACTACATCTGCGTCCGGGGTAAGACGATAAATTACGTCTAACAGCAAGGCCTCTGATCAGGAGGATTTGAGGAGCGTGGAACCACCTCTTAATTGCTGGTGTTTCCAGGTCCAAACTGACCCGAGGTGTAGCACCTGTTAGGGTCCCAGTTGTGAGCAAATACGTAAGCCCCAAACTGAGGTCAAAGCACTATAAAAGTGTAAAAATAGGTTTTAATACCATCAATTCATTTTTTGAAAAAATTATTACCAGAAATGAAGTTTTGAAGAAAATAATTATTACCCTCAATTCAATACATTTTTTGAAAAAAATATCAGCAATAAAAATCTTGTGGGCATTAAATAACCCATTGAGGTTGATATGCCGTAAAACACCTCCCCCCCCCCCAATATTATCAGCAATAAAAATCTTGTGGGTATTAAATACCCCAATGAGGTTTATATGCCGTAAAACAACCCCCCCCCAAAAAAAATATTATCAGCAATAAAAATCTTGTGGGCCTTAAATAACCCATTGAGGTTGATATGCCGTAAAACAACCCCCCCCCAAAAAAAAATATTATCAGTAATAAAAATCTTGAGGGCATTAAATAACCCATTGATGTTGACATGCCGTAAAACATATTAAACCAAACCAAACCATATCAAAAGTCCATCCACACCGTTCTAAGTATTCGTCAGTAGAACCACATCTCTGTTGTTTCAAGTCACCACTTCACCTGTGGCTAAATTAATCAGTTTTCACAACCATGTAAGAGATTAGGTATTACATAGCAGTTTCATCAGTCTTTTCTTTGTTTCTAACGACACTTTTTCTATTTCTATATTTTTTAGTCGCTCTGCATTTTTTTGTCCTAGACATTTGCTCTAATGAAAGGAGGTCCAATAAACCGCTTTACCTGTTTTAATCGTTATATTTCGGTATTACCAATTTACAGTAATATATAATTTTTGTTACCCCACCCTTTTTTATGAATGTCCTTTTATATATGTGTTTTTTATTGTTGTAATAAAATTTTGTACCCCTGCGAAAATATTTCAACATCTCGAATAGTAAAAACAAAACGGTAATGTACAGGGTGGTCCGAAAGTCTTGTGTACCCCCACCGAAAAGTAATGAGAACAAGAGAACAAGTGAAGTCATGTCGCATATCTTTCATGCTCTTACCAGAATGGACACGATCATGTGTCCATATACACTTGCAAGCAGCATCTCTTCCAAACTGTAGGAGCTTGTGTCAGCCATCTGAAATAGAAAATCACGTTATTTAGGGGTAACAAGACTTTCGGACTACCCTGAAATTCTTACTCGGTTACATAGATCAGGATTTTAGTTTCTTGTAGACATATTTCGTCGTTCCAATGAACCGACTTGAGTAAAATTCTACAGGGTTTTTATGTGAAAAAGTTTCCGACGAACTGTTGAATCCGGTTTTCATAAAAGAAAGTTTTTCTCCGTCAAAATATTTTGCACCAATCGAACAAAAAAAAAAGAAGGTAATAATTTATTATTACAAGATCCGCTGAATATGGTGAGTGGAGTAGAACAGACCAACCGAGTTCTAAAATCTTTTTTCCTATGTTATTCTTGGTGTGTCGATTTGGAACAAACCTTTATGGCCAGTTAGCAGCTGGCGCACGTATAAAAGAGGAATTAGTGTTCCATTGCAGTCTTAAGGATTGTAAATGAATAATATCCCGATGATCCAACTAAGCAGATAACATTACCTTTCTTCTGTGGTACTCAGATTTCTAGGTCAGTTGTGGAGATGTATCCTTGTTAATCCACTGCGTTTTGGGTTTGATTGTCGTAGGGTTGCATCATCTAAATATACTCGTAACATCATTAGTAGGTAAAATGATTTGTAATTACAATTGATTCACAAAAATTACTTATAGCTAGCTAGATAGATAGATATGAAAAGAATTGAGATATGAGGATAAGATCTGATCTGGTTGAAATAGAAAAATAGATATGATCACTTAGATAGATAGATATGAACAGAGTTAGATATGAACAGATTTAGATAGATAGATAGATAGATATGAACAGAGTTAGATAGATAGATATGAACAGATTTAGATAGATATGAAAAGATTTAGATAGATAGATAGATATGAAAAGATTTAGATAGATAGATAGATATGAACAGATTTAGATAGATATGAAAAGAATTGAGATAGGGGATAAGATCTGATCTGATCGAAATAGAAAAATAGATATGAACAGATTTAGATAGATAGATATGAAAAGAATTGAGATAGGGGATAAGATCTGATCTGATCGAAATAGAAAAATAGATATGAACAGAGTTAGATAGATAGATATGAACAGATTTAGATAGATAGATAGATAGATAGATATGAACAGAGTAAGATATGAACAGATTTAGATAGATATGAACAGAGAATTAGACAAATGTTTTCAATCGTTAAATTTCGGTATTATTAATTTACGGTAATATATATTTTTGTTACCTCTCTGTTTTGTGTTTTGCACCAATAGAAAAAAAAAGTAATAATTTGTTAGTACAAGATCCGCTGAAAATGGTGGGTGGAGTAGAACAGACCAACCGAGTTCTAAAATCTTTTTCCTATGTTATTCTTTTTTGTATTCAGTATTTCGTCGTCATGGCGGAGGACAATATTTTGTCTATTGGCGAGCACAGAGCACCTTCGAACAAATTACAGCTGCTGTACGTATAAATGAGCATTTCGTGTTTCGTTGTTTTTTTAAGAACTCTTTAATGAATAATACACGGATGATCTCATCACATGTGTAATATTACCTTTCTTCCACAGAGCTCAGAATTTGGGGTCACTTGTGGAGATTTATCTTCTTTTGTCCACTGTTTTTGCCCGTACTGGGTATGACGATAAACTACATCCGCGTCCCGGGTTAGGACGATAAACTACATCCAACTGCAAGACCTCTGATCAGGAGGCTTTGAGGAGCGTGGAACCACCTCTTAATTGCTGGTGTCCCCAGGTCTACTTTGACCCGGGGTGGTAGCTCCTGTTAGGATCCCAGATATGGGCAAATATTTACCCCCCACCCACAATCTAGGGTCAAAACACTATGAAAGTGTAAAAATAGTTTTTAATGCCAGAAATACGTTTTTGTAAAAAAAATTACAAGCAATAATTTTTTCTTCAAAAAATTATTGCTTGTACAGCAGTACATTATTATCTGCAATAGCTTTTTGGAAAAAAATATTATCAGCAATGCATTTTGGAAGAAAAAAATATTACCAGCAATACATTATAACCAGCAATACCTTTTTGGAAAATTATTACGAGCAATGCATTTTTGAAAAAAATTTTACAAGCAACAAAAATCTTGTCAACATTAAATAAACCATTGAGGTTGATATGCCGTAAAACAAACCAAACCAAACCTGTCTTTTGCGTTGAACATTGTTGTATATAATCCAATTTTCATTGTTGTATATAATCCAATTTTCATCTATTGTGATATATATATATATATATATATATATATATATATATATATATATATATATATATATATATATATATGAACGAATAAAAATAACAAATAATATACTACGTTACTTAAAAATCGAAAACCGAAAAGAGAAAATATACAGTATAACAAATAAATAACAACACAAGTAGAGTAAATTGATCTAAATTCATCCAAATAAATAAATAAACTAACAACCGATATCGATAAACTCGCCGTTAGAAAAAAAAAACAAATAAAGATAATCCAAATAAATACATGTAATAAACAAATTAAAAACTGTTCCCGCCAAAATAATAGTTAGAACAATTACAACAATCAACCCCAAAATTGAACAAATAGCTTTATCTCCCCAAACAAAAACAAAACTATTAAATAAGAAATATATAAACACATTTTTACTACGTTAATAAAAATACCGATCAAAATAAAAATAAAAATAAATAAATAAATATATAAGATAAGAAATAAAAGAGAAAAAAAAGAAAAACAAGCAAAATAATTTAACCCAAATAAACGACTTCCGGTAAAATAACCGCCAAAATAGACTACCGACAATGCACCACTGACCTGTATATATAAATAGCCGAGAAAAATAACAGCACTCGTGGCCTGACGATTGCATCTAGTATGAAACAGACTGTCGCCTCTAAGTGTTCACTTCTATGTTCACTTTTATATTTACACACGCTCTATCTCTGATATTGAGCACTTTATCCCATAAATATAGCACATCTTAAGACTATATTTGTTCATATATATATATATATATATATATATATATATATATATATATATATATATATATATATATATATAAGGAACTGTTTTTAGGATGATACATTCGTCATTACAATTGGTTATCCAAAAACAGAACTTATTTATGACTCAACTGATGAAGGAAAAATAATGAATAAGGGCGTGTGTCGGGGAAATAGAGATACGTAGCGGAAGATGTAACAAAAGAAAGAAGTTATTTACAATTATCGTATTTGCCGGACTATTGGACGCGGATTTAAAAAAAAATTTCCCTGGGTCCAATACAGCAGTATTATGTATGAGAGGGACATGAAAACCACGAAAAAAATTAGGGTCCACCAAGAGTCAGTGCATGTATAGAGATTAACTCTGAAACTAGGACTCCTGGAAATAAACATGATATCAATAAAAAAAATTATCTGAAAAATTTACACAATAATTTTTTTTTAAGCTTATCACCCCAAGCAAGGCTGGAAGCCACTAGCACGCAAGGGGTTACAAAAGGTTTGGAGGAAGAGCAGATAGGAGTGGTAAAGGAGAGGATGTGGAGAAAGATAGTGGACCGATCAAGGCAAGGGGATTACAGAAGATTTGGAGCGAGAGCAGATAGGAATGAAAGGTGAAAGGATGTGGAGAAGGGAAGTGGATAGATCAAGGCACTGGAGATGTCGATTGACGTTACACTTAAATAGTTGGAGATTGTATTTGTCAGGGAAACAGGAATAAGGAAGGGAGTTCCACAGGCGAGATGTGCAAGACATGAAGCTATTGGAGTAGAAGAGACGTCTACATCTAACAGTTTCAACGGTGAAGGGGTGGGAACGGGATGCCAGCATCGTAGGACGCTTAAATTCATGAGGCCTAGGAACCAGCGAAAGCAGTTCATCGGTGCAATTACCGTGAAAGTATTTGTAAAAAAGACAGAGCGAGGCAACGTCGCGTCTGTGAGAGAGCGACTGCAGACGAGATGACAGATCAGGGTGGAATTGTACAATATTTTGCTGCATGTTTTGTAGAAATACCAGGTTTTACAGAAATATTTGCTTTGACTGGTATAGTGCTGCTTGCTTTGTGTGCGTTTTTGTTGACACACAGATATTGGAATTTACTTTTCTGCGTGTATGGTATGGGACTTCATTTACCAACAAGTAGCATAGTTCTGTTTTGTTGCCTATTACCATATATACCAGTGTTCACTGATATCAGTAGATTTCTTTATAGCTATTATGAATTTACTGTATGTGTAGATGTTGCTCCCTGAAAAACAGCTAAAAAAAACTTTTCAGTAAATGTCTGATGAAATGTATTAAAATTCTTCCTAAAAATGTCTTGGTCGTTAAGCCTTACCTTACTTCTATTAAAAAAATTATCAGTCGTATAATTTCTGCTAATACTGTTAGTGTTTCTTCATGGTAAGTGAGAATGTCACATAAAGGTAAGGTTATATTTTGTTATAATTGTTATTTTTTTTTTTTTTTTTGGTGGGGGGCGCCAGTAAGGTTCACTTTTTACAAGGCCCGGGGACCACTCGAGGTAGATGCTTACGTTTGGAAGCCATTTGTGTGTATAAGAGTGGAAGATAAAGGTTAACCTTATCCTTGAACAGAGACGTGAGCATTTTTTCCTCTAACTATTCCATCCCAAAACAACTGGATGTGTCCAATCGGCCGGCAAATACGGTATTTGCTTAGCTTCGTTTGGAACAAGGATACAAATATGGCTAGTAAGGCTTCATACGTATAACCTTACTACTCAATGGTAATAAATAACAAAACCAGTTTGTCGAGCCTCACCCGACAAAGTGACGCTCCACCGGCCTCACTGTAGTTATTTAACTTGGCAGAAAGCCATAAGTACGTCGCACTGAGTAAGGTATACAAAAATGAAGGTATGTTAGTGTATTCCAAGTTTATTCTAAACGGCAACATAGTAGGCAATCATGGCTCTCCATGCGTTCTTTTTCTTTATGAATTACTAATAGTTCTTGGGAAAAGATAGTTGTTAGAATGGCACATTCGTCATTAAAATTGGTTCCCAGAAACAGAGTTTATTTTTGACTCAACCAAATATTTTCCGAATCAGGCACAGGGGCATAAGTGTGGGGCTTTATAAACTAGGATCGAACGATTAATGGTCTGCGAGATGAGCTTGTGAATGAGTAATACGTTTCTCTCATCTTTTGTTCTGTTTTTCCTTTCTTTTTTGTTTTGCAACCGAGATTCTTAAGAGGAAATGTTTTCATTGCCTAACCTCGTCTTTCTTTTTTTATGCTTTCTTCAACTTATTTCTTGTTATCTACGAAGCTTCTACTTTCCCCAGTCCCTTCCCTCCATCGGCACCATGCTTCTTTTCGAGTCTTAAGAGGCGGCAAAGGACGCGTCAAATGTTTTCATACACAATATTCTACGTTAACTTCAACAACCGCGCAGCCGACCCTTCGCCTCAAAGAGCCTTGGAAGTTCCCGAACTGTGACATACCAACAGAGAATGAGAGAAATAGATAGAAAGAAAGGGGTACATGGAAGGGAGATAAGGATAATACGCGCATCCTGTTAACAGGCAGACGTGCTTTTTTTGTCTGTTAAAGATGATTTACAAATTCAAGCGAGGTAACGAAATAATAACAGAAAACGAGTATCGGATCGGGAGGGCGGATATTAAACATGGTGGGATGACAGTCCTTAGTAAAGAGATCATCAGAATAACGTTATGTTGATTCCAAGAGTTATTCTCACAACTTCACCATTTTTTTCGCGTTATTTTTTTTATTGCCACTACGTTTTAGCCGATCAATTCTACGGCCTACTTCAAGCGTAATATCTATAACAGAAAGAGTAAGATTTGTATTTATGCATCTTCACACGCAATTAGGATGTAGCACAAGTCCATTTTAATTGAGGAGCCCCAAATTATTTATGTGGGTGGATGTAGAAATTAGCCAGTTTCATCAGTATATTGCCTTAAGTCTTAGAGCGTAGCCACTGTTTCAACTCTTTAATATAGTAAAGCAACTGCTTCTGAATAATGAGTGCCAGTTAAAAAGGCATTAATGAAGTCGCGCCTCAAGAGAAGCTCAGTAAAGAGGAGATTTAAAATATATACATATAATAAAAGTTGTTTCAAATTCAACGCGACCTGGGTATGACGATAAACTATATCGCGCAGCAAGGCCTCTGACCGAGAGGTTTTGAGGATCATGGAGGCACCTCTTAATTGCTTTTGTTCCCCGGTCAATCCTGACCCAGGGAGGTAGCAACTGTTAGGGTCCTAACTATGGCCAAAAAATGAAAATATAAAAATAGAATAAAATGAATTACCAGCGGTACATCTTCTGGCAAAAAACAAGAATGATTTTTAAAACAAAAATATTACCAGCAATACATTTTTGACAACAAAAATATTACCAGCAATACATTTTTGACAACAAAAATATTACCAGCAATACATTTTTGACAACAAAAATATTACCAGCAATACATTTTTGACAACAAAAATATTACCAGCAATACATTTTTGACAACAAAAATATTACCAGCAATACATTTTTGACAACAAAAATATTACCAGCAATACATTTTTGACAACAAAAATATTACCAGCAATACATTTTTGACAACAAAAATATTACCAGAAATACGTTTTTTGAAAAAAATATTATCTCCAATATATTTTTGAAAAAAATATTACCAGCAATATATTTTAAAAACAAAAACAAAAACAAATATTACCAGCAGTACATTAAAAAAAATAATAAAATATATTCTGTTCATACGAACCTCTCCTAAAAATCTTGTCGGTTTTTATCAACCCATTGAGGTTGATAAAAACAAAATAAGCCAAACCAAATTCAACAAGATGTGCCGGTAATAAATACACAGGAAAAAACTCACAACTTGGTTTTGCGAGTGACATGTTTCGTATACATGAACCCATTGTAGCAGATTTGTGAATCACCCTTATTACTAGCAATAATTTCCATCGCAGGAGGAAGTCAAAATTATTTTCACTAAATCCAAATATATTCACGCTGTCTTCACAGTTAGGGTTCTTCTTTTTCCTTCTTTCCGTGCCGTGTCCCTTCAGAACGTAGATGATCATGGCTCTCCACAATTTCCTGTAGCACTTTGTAGCACTTTGTCTTTTCGTTATTTTTCCTAAACCCTGTTCCGCCAACCATTTACTTAAAGTCGTCAAGTATGTTATGCGCTGTTTTTCCCTGTCTCTCTTGCCCTCAATCTGTCCTGTGAGTATCAGATTTTCCAAGGCCTCCTTCCTCATTATGTGCCTAATAAATTTCAACTGCCTCTTCCTGATTTTAAGAATGAGTGTCCTTTTTGTTTCCATTTTCTCTAAAACCTTCCGTCCATGGCATCCTCAGTATCCTTCTGTAGAACCACATTTCTGTTGTCCCAAGTCTCTTCCTCGTCTTTGAAGAGATTGTCCAGCATTTACTGCCATATCGGAGGATAGATATCACGTAACAGTTCAGTACTCTTTTTTTTTTGTTTCTAACAAAGTTATTCTATCTCTGCTTAGATTTTGGAATATATCTTTGGCTATACAAGTCTATTAAAGAAAGAGCAGAAACAGTACTCACATTGATCTGTTTCTTTTTTCCTATGATTTTAACTGTGATATTTTACCTGGATTCGTACAGTAAACCTTATTTCATGCGTCCTAGGTAAGACGATAAACTACATCTGGCAGCAAGGCCTCTGATCAGGAGCTTTTGAGGAGCGTGGAACCACCTCTTAATTGCTGATGTTCCCAGGTCCACCCTGACCCGGGATGGTAGCACCTGTTAGGGTTCCAACTATGGGCAAATAGTTAACCCCCAAACTGAGGTCAAAGCACTAGGAAAGTGTAAAAATAGGTTTTAACACCAGCAATACGTTTTTGTAAAAAAATTACCAGCAATGCATTTTTGAAAAACAAATATTACCAGCAATACATTTTTGGAAAACATATTACCAGCAATACATTTTTGAAGAAACAATTATTACCAGCAATACATTTTTGAAGAAACAATTATTACCAGCAAACATTTTTGTAAAAAGTTATTACCAGCAATACCTTTTTGAAAAACAAATATTAACAACAATACATTTTTGAAAAAAAAAATTACCAGGAATCAAAATCTTGTTGATATTAAATAAACCCATTTAGGTTGATATGCCGTAAAACAAACCAAACCAAACCTTATTTCATATAATTTCATAAACACGCTAGAAAAAAAAAAAACAGAAACAGTTCTAACGAACCCTTCAGCAAATGAAAACTTTCTTAAAACTTCTGCCTTATTGCATTATATAGTTTCTATTTCATCTTTTTAAATTATCGTCAAGCAGACGCGGAAGTTTAAATATCTGAAAAGCGTCTTGACAGAGGACGGTAAGTGCGACACTGAGATCTGTAGGCGTAATGGGATGGCCAAGGACACATTCCAAAAGTTGGGCAGAGTAATGCGAGAGAGGAGGATATCTTTGGTAACAAAGAAAAGTACACTGAACTGTTATGTGACAT
>OZ038487.1:20947988-21005488 GCA_964036315.1 Acanthosepion esculentum
AGCACAAAATGTTCGCAAATGTTTTTATCAGATTTTCAAAGTTAAATATTCCAACATATGGTATAGACTCGTTTATATATATTTTTTCTTTTCTTGTTTCTTTTTCGTTCTTTCTTTCTTTAAAATTAGAGCGGATATTTCCAAATTCTGAATTGTATGGGATTACCTAACAAAAGATGAGGGTGGGTAAAAAAAAAAACATTGAAATATTTTCATATCGTACAGGTGTAATGAAAATTGAACTATAAATCAAAGGCAAGGCAAAAAATAACTCATGTAAAAAAAATAAAACCAAGAATTAAATGTGGTTTTTACCATCCTTAAAACCAATAACGAAAATGTCTTCTGCTTCAAAATTACATATTTGCATAGGGAAACAGGAAGAAGAAAACAAAGAAAAACAGTCGTTGTGTTTATGGCTTACGTATATGTATTTGCGTTGACCGGAAACAGTTCACATCCGGAAGAGGGAAAAAAGAGGAAAATGTCACATCCGGAAAAGTTGATGGCGTAAAGAGGAAAACCTGAAGTACAATTAGTTTTAGAAATCCTGAAGTTATTAAATTTATCATTATCGCCTGGTTTATTTGTATATCTAACGGAGACAAGGAAGAAAAGATGAAATCTTCTTTTTCTTCTTATTATTAATATAGAAGAAATAAAAAGTAACATTACATTATGATTTCAAACTACATTTTTTTTATGTTTCTGACAGTGTTTATGGAGTTCTTGATAAAAATGCATTCGAAATCCTGGCGGGAAAATACTTTCGATTATTTAAGTATATATTTGAAGATGCGGGCCAGTAAAATGAATTAAACTTTAAAGAAAAAATGCTCTTAAAGATCTTTAGAAAATATTTAAATGGTTAAAAACCACAAAATAAAGAATTTTACCTTCACTTGATCGCTGATGAGAATAGTAATGAAATATGAAACTTTTAGGGAATATGGCGTGATATAATATGCATATTCTTTCCTTGTAGCGAAAATATAGACGGCCATTTTTAAAAAATTATCGTTCCTGAGATTTTATTCCGAATACTGCATTCGTGTCAAAGAAACAACAACACGGATTTATAGAAAATATTGATGTCATTTACGTAGACATGATAAGCGCTTGAACACAAACTCCCCCTGCTCCTCCTTCTTCTTCTTCTTACCGCGATCATGGCTCTCCACAATTTCCTGTTCTTTTTAGCCCTTAGTAAAGTTCGTTTTTGCTATATCTCCTAATCCCTGTTCTGCCAACCATTTACACTCTGATTTCCTCCATCTCGCTTAACTTCAGTATGTCCCGTGAGTGTCAAATTTTCCAAGCCCTCCTTCCTCATTATGTACCCAGAAATTCAAACTGTCTCTTTATGATGATACGTATATGTGTCCTTTTTGTTTCCATTTTGTCTAAAACTTCATTATTGCTCACATGTCTAGTTCATGATATTCTCATCATACTTCTGTAGTACACAATTTCTGTTGTCTCTGGGTTGAGATGGTTCAGAATTCACTTCCATATAGGAGTAGCGATATTACATAATGGTTCAGCACTCTTTTCTTTGTTTCTAACGAGATTTTCCTGTTTCTTAATAATTTGCTTAACTTTTGGAAGGCACCTTTCGCTATCCCAATGAGCTGTAATACATATAGAAAATTATATATATATATATATATATATATATATATATATATATATATATATATACACCTACGTTTGGGGTGCGATTTTAATTCGCTCTCCAAACGTATGTATATTTATTAATATATTTCTTAGCCCTGTCTAATCACATTGAGCACTGTCGTGTTTACACCTTAAAGTAAATGTACTAAATATTTATTTGCTTACTTGTGTATGCACGAAAACGCGCGCATATACGGTTGGTAATATCTAGTTATTTGATTTACTTACCTCTATACCTAATATATATATATATATATATATATATATATATATATATCTTTAAACTACAATCTTCCATGATTCTCTCACGTACATTCATATCTGCTCATGGCGTATCAAATGTAAACAAATGACACCACATTATGAAATGGACAAAGTCCGACAATTATTTTAAGACATATTTATGTTTATTATAAACAGAGCATTTACTTAAATATTTGTATCTATAAAAAGAATGTATAAACATAAAAATGTCTTAATATATATATATATATATATATATATATATATATATATATATATATATATATATATTAAGTATAGAGGTTAGTAAATCAATATATATATATATATATATATATATATATATATATATATATAGACATTTTTTATGTTTATACGTTCTTTTTATAGATGCAAATACTTAAGTAAATGCTCTGTTTATAATAAACAGTATTAGCGACATTTACCGGCCTGAATGTGTGACGTCACACGCACACACAAACACACACATATATATATATATATATTTATATAGTCATCCACAGACAGACAGTTTCGCTGTATCACAGCTTCTCAGTGTGGCTAGACGTCCGATTGCTTATATTCAAGCATGTTTGGTTAAATAATCTAGACATATTATGTTTACTTATTTTTATTTTAAATCCTCTCAAATTCCCGGATCAATTTCTTAGTGTTGGTATTAAACTAATTAAGACGCCGTAGTTTTGGTTATTTCTTTCATTTTTCTAAGTACTTTCAATTTCATCCGAGATCATCATCAGGGTTGAATTACTAAGACGAAATTTAATGTAATTGATAGCTGTGATTTATTTATTTATAAATGCGCATGAAATACTCTCCGTTATAGGCAATTTAAAAATTAAAGTATATGTAAGGGAGGTAACTTATATTTTTTATTACAGTGTAACCCGGATATAAGAGAGTTGTCGGGACCGGATACGAAGTCTCTTATATCCGGGTTTGGTCTATTTTGTTTTATTAACACAGGCTCTTATATCCGGGTTACACTGTATTAATGTTTTTAAATACTTTCTTTAATTCTTTTTTTAAAATTTGTGCATTTTTAAACGTTGCTTTTATAGACGTTTTAAATTTTATTTTAATCGCAGTTCCTCGTCTCCTCCGACTATGTCTATTATCTCGCGATTCTCGTTACATTATACGATTCTTCTGATGAGGTGTTGATCGAAAAAAAAATGTTTCCTTTTAATGGAAAAAATATGCAGGTTTGTTTTATTAAAACTATGTATAAGTTCTGTGGTATCAGACATTTATTTAAATATATATATATATATATATGATGGAAAAATTGTTGTCTAAATTACGCAAAAATGAAGATAACATTGACGTTTCATTTTAACAGATTTATTTACTAGAATTACACAAAAATATCTTGAAATATTAGAGTAAATTAATTCAAATAAAATCACATTTGGCTTCAACCACGGTCCCAGATAAATTCGAAATCTCCTGCAACTCTTCTAGGCGGTCTCAAGTTTGTAAATGCTACTATAATCCTTGCCTTCAGTTCATCTTTGATATTACAAGGAGTTTTGTTGGTCTCTCACTCCATTGTACCCCCACATAATAATAACAGTCTGGGGGGGGGTATGTCTGCCGAATTGTTTGATAAAAACGCATTCAACTTTACAGCGTCGATTTTGTCTTCTGCTTGATACCACTGAACGAAGAGTCGCAAAACGGATTCATTAATGTCGACTGTAAGAAAAGCCAGTGCCTGCTTTTTCTTTTCATCTTTGTGTTAGCATCATTCCATAATGTTTCCTGTAGCTCAGTTACATCAAAAGGACTAACGTCTCTGTCTTGACAGACAGGGGTAGAAAAATAAACCAATAAAATTTCAACATGTGTAATAAATTCGCACACGCGAGAAGAGTTGTAAAATTAAAAATTGACGACACTAGAAATTTTGTTTAGATATTCCGAAATTAAGATAACCAACGTTTTACTAAAGACAGACACATACACACTCACACACATATTAATATAAATACATGTCTATATATCCGCACACGCATATATATATATATATATATATATATATATATATATATATATATGTGTGTGTGCGCGTGTGTATAAAAATTTAGATACTGTATGCCTGTAAAAGAATAATATGATTAAAGATAAGTTTTCCTTTTGTCTTTATATACTCGACTCTGTCGTCGAATTCGACGTATGACGGTCAAGCAGATCAGTTCCTAGGAAACCGACAGCCCGACAACAGCACATGAGATTTGATTATAGGTTTCGTGCAGGACCATCCACACTTTTTGAAGGGCCGAATACAGAGACCTGGTGCAGCGAATGCCACAAGGTCCACAAACGACCCTCCGCAGGTTTTGAATTCATAGTTGTCCTTCCCCTAGACCAGTTGCCATCCAAGGCTATAGAACCCAGTCTGACCTGCTATTTACCCATATCTGGAGGGAGAAGAAGAGGATTCACACGACTATTAGCACGTAAGTGAATGTAATGAATTTGACTGGAATTCGAACTCGGTTCTCCGATTCCTGTGTAATCTAAGTAAAGGCAGGCGCACTTTCGTCTAAGGTCTATTAAGTGCCAGGATGCACAACGAAATTAATGCAAACGCACGCTTCTACGTAAGCCTATATATATATATATATATATATATATATATATATATATATATATGTATATGTATATATATATATATGTATGTATATATATGTATATATATATGTATATATATATATATGTATATGTATGTATATATATGTATGTATATATATGTATATATATATATGTATATATGTATGTATATATATGTATGTATATATATGTATATATATATATGTATATATATGTATGTATATATATGTATGTATATATATGTATGTATATATATATATGTATATATATGTATGTATATATATATATGTATATATATATATGTATATATATATATGTATATATATATATGTATGTATATATATGTATGTATATATATGTATATGTATATATGTATATATATATATATATGTATATATATATATATATGTATATATATATATATATGTATATATGTATGTATATATATATATATGCATATATATATATATATGCATATAGATATATATATATATATATATATATATATATATATAATTGTTTACCCGCTTCCCCACACAGCAAGATGTGGTACAAGTCCGAGTACATATATATATATATATATGGAATGTACAAATAGTTGAAATATTTAAGTAAGCTTTTTTAGATTCATTCGACAGTGTATGTCTTATTTTAATGCAATTTGCCAATTTTCGAATAAAATGATGTGCATCTGATTTAAAATTTGGGGATAAAGTTTATAAAATTTCATGTGTTGCTTTGTTTGCCTTCATGTATTTTGACGGTCTCAGTCATTATCAAGAACCGAATGTTGTCAGTATCGTAGACAAGATTTTGTTAGCTGTATCCTGGCATTTATTGTAACGCTAGAATTCAAATCAATTCGAATATACTTATATCAGTGATGCTATGCGTAAAACGCTTTCCAGACTGTACCGGAAAGGAATACATCAAATATTTTTACCTATTATTATCATTATTTATAGTCATATTAAATATTTTATACATTCTTTAAAATACCGTCTCCTCTGGTGAAAGATTATGTATTTAGTGATAGTCTTTTCTTTTGTATAATAATACAATCTCACAACCTGGGAGTACATGACACATGATGACTGGCTGCTCATATCCGAGTATGCCTGTCTACTTGGGCGGCTAACCAATCCCAGTTGTAGACGCCTGCTCAGGCACATTTGTGTTTGTTCACCACCCACAGGGCCCACATATGGTTTATACTGCACCTATGCTGAGCCGACCTTAGTTACAGTTTCTGGGAGAGAGCGCATTACCTGGCGTGATCAACAGTCTGAACAAGGCCAGCACGCTCAAACCCTTGGTCACGATGACTTGTGAATTCGTGCTAGCACATCCATAGATTTCAGTGTATCCAGTTTCATTTACAAGCCTTGGGTCAACACGTGGTGTGGTGTGGTTTTTCAGGTACTTTCCGATGGTGCCCGCACGCACGGATCCCCACCTCCCATTTGGCTGGTTGGTTGATTTTGTTTTGCGGCATCTCAACCTCTATGGGTTATTTAATGCCAAAATGTAAATATTTTGAACGCAATTCAACTACAGATAAAATGTATTGTTGGTTATTTTGCTTTTACATTGTATTGTTGGTCATTTCACTACAAATAGGTATTGTTGGTAAGTTTTTATATAAAAATATGTTGCTTGTATTTTTACTATAAAATGTATTTTTATACTTTCATTGTGATTTTGCTTGGGGTTCACCATTTGTCCATAGCTGGGACCCTAACAGGTGCTACCACCCTGGGTCAGGGTGGATCTAGGAACAACAGCAATTAAGAGGTGGTACCACGTTCCTCAAAACCTCCAATATCCCAATCAGAGGCCTTGCTGTCAGATGTACATTATCTTCATATTCAGGACTACACCTTCCCAGGCCGATAACAAGAAGTTGTCCTGACACATCAACCATGTTGAGGTTCGAACCCGGGTCACATTGTCGGAAAGCGAATTTTCTAACCACTCGGTCACGTGCCCATGCATAGAAGACGGTATAAATCGTGTTTCTGCGAATAACGGATATGACCTTAACAAAACAGGAGTAGATAGGCTGTGACGAAACTTTCCTATTTATTATTCTCCTCATGCATTCGTGAACGAAAAGAAGTTTTCGAAAATTTCAGATCTTAGAAGAAAACGGAATGTCCGATTGGCCCACAGCGAAGATAAACATTCGTCATGATTTGCCTTTCACGTGTCGGATTTGGAAAGAAAACAACAAAAAAGGTTTTACTCTTGATGCCATTTACTGTAACATAGAAGAAGAAAAACACGATTCAAACTTCCTTTCTGCCAAGCCTACAAAAGTTGATTTCCAACCTGCTGAGCCATCCTCTCCCGGTAATCACTCCCATAAGACTCGGGTGTGTTTCACACCAGGTAAAATAAAATATAAAAAACTAGTAGAGAAAACAAAAGGTCTTTATTGTGGACAAGCAGCCGTTGGCAAAATTCCGATTAAGCGTTTTGATTAAAAATAAAATAAAAAAAAAACCCAATCCCTTTATTGTCACTGGCGTCTGAATCCGAAGTCGGATGCTTGCTTGGTGTAACGGTCAGAGACTCAAATAAAAAAATCGGTGAGTCTGGTTCGAATTCAGGCAGTGTTTATTGCATTTCTACTGATTCCTTTTTGTGAAGGGACAACATGTCTCTCGGAATGATGACAATGACATTAAAGATATCAAAGTGTGGTTGTAAGGAAAAGAAAAAAAAGACTGTCAACTTATAGGAGCAATAAACGCCTGCAATAGATTTCTTCTGTCTCTCGACCGCAACACTTGTAGCCAAATCACAGTTCAAACGGTAGTCCGTCGTAACAGTCGAACAGGCAACGTAGAAACGACAAAATGGGATCACACATCCAACCTTCACTTCTCACCAGCAAAAACGCGTGTTCGTCCACCAAGCTCAGAAAATCCAAATCTCCCACATAAAAGAAAACAACGGCTTTTGTTCACCGAAAGATCTTTCGGATTGGTCACGCCATTCAGGGGAGGGAAGAACATTAGCATAAATTCTGGTCCTTAAAGTAATTCTTTGCTAACTACATTTTGATAATTTTTCTTCGGCAGATTGCACGCAAAACACGAACTCTTTTTCGAGGTGGCTGATTATCTCTTTCACTACATAAAGTAATCCCTTATGCCGACAACTTTGCCGAAACTCTTGTCTAAGACACGGACAATAGAGAAGCAGACGAAAGCGTGCCTTATATCCATATGAATATTTTTTCTACAAAAAGTAAGCAGTTAAAACTGACACGTGAAGACCCGATTTTCTTCTTCTGTGTGCCGTTTCGCTTCAGGACGTCGGCGATCATGGCTCCCCACAATCTCCTGACCTTTGTAGCTCTTAATAAATTTTGTCTTTTTGTTATCTCTCTTAAACCTTATTCTACCATCCATTTACTCAAGCTCGCTCACATGTTTGATCCATGGTATTCTCAGCATCCTTCTGTACAACCACATTTCTGTTGCTTCAAGTCTCTTCTTCATCTGTGAGGAGATTGTCCAGCATTCACTGACATATAGAAGGACTGATATTACTTAGCAGTTCAGTACTTTGTTCTTTGATTTTAACGATTTTTTTCTGTTCTTTGCTTAGGTTTTGGGAGGCATCTTTCACTATTCCAATCTGCTTTGGATTTCAGTGTAGCACTTTCCGTCGTCTGTTAAAACACTTCCCAGATATTTTAATGTTTCTTAATACTTTGCTTACCTTTTGGGAGGCATCTTTCACTATTCCAATCTGCTTTGGATTTCAGTGTAGCACTTTCCGTCGTCTATTAAGACTGTTTATAAATATTTAAATTGTTGTACTTGTTTGATTTTGGTATTTCCAATTTGTAATTTGCGTGTCAGGCTGTTAGCTTTTGCTAACAACCGTGCATTCTGTTTTTTTTTGCAGTTGAGTTTTGGTCCTTTTTATCGCTTTTCTTTAGCCTCTTCTGTAGGCATTCTTGTAGATTCATTTGTCTGCCTGCTATCATCACTGCGTTAGCTTATGTTAAGATTGTGATTGCCTATAATTAATTCTGGTAGGACTTCTAGTTCTCTCAGAATCGCCTCATTGTATAGGTTGAATAAAAGCATGACATGAAACATTAAGACGCGATATTTGAAAAACGACGAAACTGACATGAAGCAAAACTATTCGACAGTGGCTTATGAAAACCGAAAGCAATCTGAAATTTTATAATTTATATTTAATATGGTTCGAAATATAGGAAAAAAGGCTTAAAAAAGAAATTTTGTTAGTTTTTGAATAAACTTATATAATAAAAAGATTATAGTTATACTTTCTATTCATAGAATTTATGCGTGTGACATTGAACTGATGGTGGACTCCGAAGGAGAACTACAAAAACTCTTAGAGGTGGTAACAAAGAAAAACCAAGAAAAGACTAATCACAAGTTAAAAGAAGACAGAATGTATGGTTGTCAGAAAGAAAGGCAGTCTTAGAGGTGAGCTTCGAATTGAAAGACATCAGTGTCAAACAGGTGCCGAATCATAACCCTCTGGGTCCTATAGCAACAGACGACAAAAAATGCGATACAGGAATCCGAAGGTACATAGGAATATTGAAAGATGCCTTTCAGAAACAAAATAAAGTATAAAGGCAGGAAATTTTCTTTAGAAACAAAATAGTGCTGAACTTGCTATGTCGTATATATTTCCCTGCGTGACAATGGGTGCTAAATAATGTCGTTACAGTTGAAGAAACTCTAGGCGGCAGAGATGTTCTACAAACAGATGCTAAAATACGATGGGCCGAACATATGAACAATGAGGAAGTTTTAAAAAGAAGGGAACTAGAAAGACGGCCATACTTAAAATCAGAAAGACAGCTGAAATTGCTGCGGCACATTATGAGAAAAGACGGCTCGGAAAAGTTAATACTCATATGACGTATTGAGAAAAGGATGGATATAAGGAAACCGTGAGAAACATATCTATTATGTTTGTTTGAATGAATGGCAAGCAAGAACATGGAGGTATGGCAATGAATTGCTTAGATATACAAGAGGCTGTGGCGAGCCATGATCACCACTATCCCCAAAGAACACAACACATAAATAATGATGTGCGGGTAGCGTAACGGATATTGGTGCAGAAAATGGAACTAGTATCAATCCAAATTCCGGGCGAGTCGGGTTAAATTTCACGCAAATGCCTTTAATAAAAGCATGAATCTGTCAATTCTCCAACTAGCTACTGTTTAGAACCATACTTCTCAAGGTAGGATACACGCCCCCCACCCCAGGGGGTAAAATTTATTTTTAAGGGGACAATTCGAGAGTGAATTTATTTTAGGGAATATGTGTGAATATGAATGTGTGTGCGAGTTAATACATACAGTACATATACAATATGCCTACATAAACATATTTGTGTGTATATAGGTACATGTGTAATTACATTATACTTTATATATATATATATATATATATGTACTTTATATATATATATACTTTATATATATATATATATACTTTATATATATATATATATATACTTTATATATATATATATATATATACTTTATATATATATATATATATACTTTATATATATATATATATATATACTTTATATATATATATATACTTTATATATATATATATATATACTTTATATATATACTTTATATATACTTTATATATATATATACTTTATATATACTTTATATATATATATATATATACTTTATATATATATACTTTATATATATATATACTTTATATATATATATATATATATATACTTTATATATATATATACTTTATATATATATATATATACTTTATATATATATATATATATATATATACTTTATATATATATATATATATATATATACTTTATATATATATATATATATATATACTTTATATATATATATATATACTTTATATATATATATATATATACTTTATATATATATATACATACTTTATATATATATATACTTTATATATATATATACTTTATATATATATATATACTTTATATATATATATATACTTTATATATATATATATATACTTTATATATATATATATATATATATATATACTTTATATATATATATATACACATACTTTATATATATATATATATATATATATATATATACATACATACTTTATATATATATATATATATATATATACACTTTATACTTTATATATATATATACAGGGTGTCCATGATGTTCGCGTGCACTTTAAAAAATGTATAACTTTATTTGTATTTGCGATAGAAATAATTTGTAAAAAGGATTAGAAAGAAGTAAATCTATATTTTTTAAGGTTTTATTGAAATTTTATTTAAGTTAGCAATACAAAGGGTAATACGATTTTGCAGTTCACGGAAAACATTTGCCAACTGATTTATAGTAATGCCTGAAATCACATTAGTTATTTTAGCTATACTTAAAACTAGCTACATTAAACTTCATAACATTTTTTACAGATTATTTCTATCGCAAATACAAATAAAGTTATAATTTTTTTAAAGTGCACACGAACTTTATGGACACCCTTTTATAAAAACAATATTTTTATCAATATTGTAAAATTCTAATATTAAATGATAATACTATTGCGCATATGTAGTTTCAAGTTCTTAAGGAAAGTTAAGTTAATGGCCTTTTAGGCTTCCTCCACGTGAATCGGAGTTTACTTTTTGAATGATGACGATTATATATCCGTATTTTAGAGATGCTTAAGCGGGTCATGGGTGGGAACCACTGGGTTAAGTTGAAAGCAGCCAGTCTCAGAGAAAGAAATCTTTGAATTCTAAGCCGCGAAAAAGACAACGAAAAAACGACTCCACTATCTTTCCTAAGGTCATGAATATTCACAGATAATAAAGAAAAGGAATGTGTGGAGAGCCGTGATCGCCTATGTAGTGAAGGGATATAGTATTAGAAAGAAATCTTCCGAACGTCCGGTTAGGCAACGTAAATGAAAATGTTTCCATTTTATATACGAGGCAAAAAGATAGGTAAATAGATTGCATGCCAAAGGAGAGAGTAAGTTTGTCAGAAGAGGTATTTGGAATCTGCTTACCTTAATTTCGCATCCTCATCAGTGTCGTGACCAGGTGTGGTCGTAGGGTTGCTGCGCAGTTGAGCACCTAGCCAGTTCCCTCTACGTATCTAGGAAGACATTCTTAGGCAAATAGACATGACAAAGCCCACTCCTTTCCAGCTGAAACTAGAGCCGATGTCCTCCAAATTGAGGTCTTGCCTGGGTCCCGGAAACATGTCCATTGATTGCGTCAGGAGAACCTTCCGCTCTGGCCGTTGAAGCCCCCCGCCTCGCGATGTCGTTTCATCACTTCACTGGTGGCATACATAGCAACAGTGAGCAGTATAGCACATTGTCCCTGCAAGAAGGTTCGTCCTCCCTTTCATAGTTTTTTTTTTTTTAATCCTACTAGGAGTCTAGCTATGCAACAAGTAGTACCATGTTACTTGGTACCAGTAACACTTTGATTTAATAATAATAATTATTATTATAAAAGAAAATAACAGCGGCACAAACCGTCCAGAAATAGCTTCGTTCATAAATCTGGGGTACAAACAGCTATATAATATGAGGTAAATCGATGACTGAGTCCAGTGAGATTCAAAACGCTTTCAATCACCGCCTGTCACAAGGAAACTGGGTAAGCGACAACTGAACTCAATAAATGATAAGCTGCAATCAGTCCTGTAAGATTTCTTTGGAAATAACTGACCACTGCAGCACTCTTACAACTCCCTTTTGCCCAATCTCGAGTTTTGCCCCTTTTCACTCCTGATTCGTCTAGGCCATTACCTTCGCTACCCGGGTTCACTCCAGATCTGTAATTATAGCAAGTACTAAGCTAATTAAGATAAAAAAAAATTACCGTAACTTTGGGGATGTAAGACACCCAGCGTATATGACGCGCCTTATTTTGAAGACAGTTTTGCGGAGTTTCCAATGAAAATTGAAATATCGATTAGGCGATTATCGACCTTAACTTCATTAAGCGATTTGATTGGTGAGATGCCCTTCACCTTTAAAATCCATACTATTGATATTAAAGAAGACATTCTATGGAACTAAACCATTCCTATTTAAATATATATTATAAATCACACACACACACACACACACACACACACACACACACACACACACACACACACACACACACACAAGAAACATATGTATGTATGTCTGTGTGCATATACGTGTGTGTGAGTGCATATATATATATGAATGTGCGTGTACATATATATATGTGTGCGTGCATATATTTATTTGTGCTAGTGTATATATATGTGTGTTTGTGCATATATGTGTGTACGTGCGAGCATACATATATGTGTGTGTGTGCATATATATGTGTGTGTGTGTGCGAGCGTATGTATGTGTGTATATATATGTGTGTGTGTATATATATATATTTGTATACATATATGTGTGTGCATGTATATATGTGTGTACATATATATATATTTGTATATACATATATATGTGTGTGTGTGTATGTGTATATATGCGTGTGTATATATGCTTGTGTGTGTGTATGTGTATATATGCTTGTGTATATATGTATGTATATATGTGTGTGCATATGTGTGTATATATGCGTGTGTATATATATATATATGTTTGCATATATATATATATATCTATATATATATCTGTGTATCTCTCTCTCTCTCTCCATATATATATATATATATATATATATATATATATATATATATATATATATATATATATATAATGTCTGTGAATATACATAATATACAACGTCGTATAGCACGACTTGAAGTTTCATGCAGTTCCTGCAATCTTCAGGTGTGGATGTGTATACGCCACACACACATACACATAATTTATGACCTTTGTATATTGGACACCAGCCGATTTTGATATTAAAATTAAAAAGTGTCTTATATCAAGAAATACGGTATTTGCAAATAAATTAAAAATTTAAATTCAACATTACCTGTAATTCTACTAATTCTTAACGAGCAAGAGTTTATTATTAAATGATTTTAATATTTGAAATAAAGCAATGATGCCAGTGCAATTATGAAATCTTTTTTTTTTAAATACATTTTTATGTAAAGTAATATATTCTTCACAAAATAAAGGTATCATTATTTTATCCAGTAATCCATAATCTTTTTCTTTTTTGTTTTTCTCTTTCAATGTTGATATAATTTTCTTTTCAACTTTTATAACATCGAAGCATTATTATCGCGGCAAGTGTGAATACTGACTACACACTAGGTTATTATTATTAATTCTCAAACTATTATATTCTTGGAGTCGGAACCTGTGTTGGCTTTCAAAAATCATGCTACGATGTTCCGTTTTTTGCTGTGTTACCGCAGCAACCACGTCCACGGACAGAAATCAGGTTATTATAATTTAGCTAAGTCGGTGAAGAAAGGAATTAATTACAAGTTGTCTTCGTCTCAAAAATCAGACACTCGCTGATAAAAGAGAAACAACCAGTTTGAAGAGGGATGTTTTCCTTTATTCCTCGCTGTGATCACTACGCCCAAATCGAAATTTGAAATGCTGATCTTGCTGGCTTCAGTTCAGCTGCTTAAACACTTGGCTATTACCTGGTGCATAAACAAGTGAAAAGTTATGCAATGAGACATTTATCTGTGCACCTGAATAAGCAGCGCCGCCCGCGGCGGAAAAAAAATTAAACTACAGGCCAGAAGTCATAAGAACAAAAGTGTTTTTGTAGGTGCCGAAAGCAGCCTATAAAATTGTCTAATGAGTGTTAGATATAGTTAGAAAAATACCAATTATAATAATTCGGTCGGGTTCCATCCACAATTAATCCATCATTGGTTTTTTATTAAAGGCTCCCGGTCGTATGTATTGTAGATCTTTAGACAGAACCGGTATAAGGGTTTCATGCCCTCCTTAAATCTATGATACCCCTGAGTCCATGATACGGTCTCCCCACCCTCACATACACATACACACACACTGCTCTATCTCAGTTTTTATAAGGTAGTATTCATGTAAAATACAAATTTTATTGTAACCTAATCATGTAAAATAATGGATCATATGCAATATAGATGAACAATTCAACTAGTAAAAATTGAAAATAAAATACACTGTATCTAAATACAAAAAGATACTTCGTAATAGATCATTCCATCTTAAATAAATCAACAATGTTTTGGGGCAATTTTTAACGTCAACTTGAGTTTTTTTCTTCTTAAAATGTTGAATAATTTTAACACATTCAACATTATGGATAAAGAATAATGAATTTTATATTCCGTGTTTTTTCGAGACTTAGCTTGAGCAAAAGAATTTCAAGGATTTGGATGAAAAAAAGAAGACCCCACTGAATGACGTCAAAATCCGCGAAAATCTTTCATCCCTTAATAGTCAGTTGTGCTTAGTTTAATTTGTAACATATAAATGTTGGTAGAAAAAAACAAAAGTTGATAAGATATCGATGATCATAAAGCATTGTCTGGGGTCCCCAATCAGTTTTGGGTCTCCAGTGGAGTGGTTTGAGGGTAATAGGCATCAGCCTTCAGTTCAGACAATTACTTAGCCACAGCGCAGAGAAAATCTATATCATCATAAATTGGTATAGATTTAATACTGTATATCCTGTTCTAAGATACAACTCGATATATATATATATATATATATATATATATATATATATATATATATATATATATATATACACACACACATCTACGACCATAATGATTTAGGTTTATTCTTATGCTCATGAACAAATTTTAACCAAACATCACTGTTTCTTTAATAATGGTGGAGTTTTTTTTTCTTGGAGAAGGCGATCTTAGTTGATATATATATGTGTGAGTGTGTATATATGTCTTGGAAGAAGATCGAAAGTACTTAGGAAATGAAAATAAAATAAATTTAAACAGTTATAGCACATTTCTCTCATCCTTTAATATCAATACATAGAAGGTTATACGTGCCTATGAACGGATTTTGTTAAAAATTAGCAGACATATTGTCTGTAATTTATTCAATCAGATATATATATATATATATATATATATATCCAAAGCATTTGATAGAGTTTGGCATGCCGGCCTTCTTCGCAAGCTCCAGGGTTATGGTATCACAGGTCGATTGTTTGACCTGATACAATCATTCCTGTCAAACCGGGAATTGAAGGTCGTTCTCAGTGGATTCATCTCCAGCTCCTATCCCACTAACGCAGGTGTTCCTCAAGGCTCCATCCTAGGCCCTACTCTGTTCCTCATATTTATAAACGACCTTCCTGACGCCATAGACTCCCAAGTCGGCATCTACGCTGACGACACCACAATTTACTCCTGCCTCAAACACAAATCTAGTGATGCTGACAAAGTTAACCTGGCAGCTCAAATTGAAAAGGACCTCCAATCGGTTATGGTGCCCCGAGTGCATGAATTTAAGCGTGGTACTAGATTGGTATCTAGGCCCTAACCTTTTACTGTTGAAATAGCTAAATGCAATCCCCACTTCTACTTCAACAGTTTCTTTTCTCGCGCTTCCCGCCTGTTGAACTCCCTTCCGTTTACTTGCTTCCCTGATAAATACAATCTTCAAAAATTTAAATGCAACGTCAATCGTCGTCATCTATCTTCTTGAATCCCATTCATCTTTTATACTTTCCCCAATCCTCCCTATACTCAATCTTTTCTCTCACTCTCATTTCCTGTAATCCCCTGCGTAATGGAGGGAATTTCCGTTATGATTGGGGTGAAATGATTTTTTTAAAAATTAACCTTTTAAATCAGTTTCTTTTCCTCACTTATACTTCGTTTCATTTTTAAGATTAGTGAAGCACTTTTTCATCCAACCACACCCAATGATATCCCCCTTCAACCAACCTTCAAGTGTCTCCATGAATCTACTCTCTCCATACGAGTCGAGTCCTGGGTATGACGATAAACTACATCCGGCAGCAGGGCTTCTGATCGGGAGATTAGGAATTTTGAGGAGCGTGGACTCAACTCTTAATTGTTGTTGTTCACGGTTCTACACTGACCCGGTGAGGTAGCGCCTGTTAGGATCCCAGCTATGGTAAAATAGTGAACCCCCAAATAAAAAAAATCACAATGAAAGTATAAAAGTACATTTTTATGATAAAATATACCAGCAATATATTTTTATATAAAAATTACCAACAATACCTATTTATAGTGAAATGACCAACGATACATTTTGTTTGTAGTTAAAGGCATACAGTTGCGTTCAGAATAGTTCGTCATTAAAGAACCCATAGAAGTGTTGATATGCCGCTAAACAAAATCAACCAACCAACCATACGAGTGGGGTCACTGCCCATCTCGTAAATATATCAGGATACGGACTTATTGACCAACCCTGATATGAAACCTCCAGCAATGATGAGAGTACCTTCCACAACTGAATCCATTTGTTTGCCCAACAAACATCACACGGTTTCCCATTTTCCCCCACAGAGCATGCCATCGCTCCCCACCCCCCAGGATAACAATACGCAAGTACTATACCATTCAAGCAGGCGACCTTCTTCCGTTGATACAATTATCAAGTTCCGATGTTGGCGTGTCCATATCAATACACTGTGTGGTTTGCGGCGAGGCAGTCCCATACGTAACAATGATCGACCGAGATGTAATTCATTTCCTCTTTTTTCTCGCAATTCGTGTCACAGCCATCGCATAGTTGGTTCGTCCTTGGCGGGAAATTTACCATTCAGTTGGCGCATCGGTAATTCTTATCGGCAGCTATTGATTTTCCCTGCCTCCGACCACTGCCGATAGACGCACACCAGGAGCGAATATGAACACCCTACAAGGCATATTGTTAGGAAATATTCTAACCGGGTCTTCTGGCAATATCAACTTGGCAATAATATATATATATATATATATATATATATATATATATATATATATATATATATATAAAGTGAACATTGAAGTCAACACTCAGAGGCAACAGGCTGTTTCATGCTGGATGCAATCGTCAGGCCGGCCAGACGATTGCGTCCAGTATGAAACAGCCTGTCGCCTCTGAATGTTGACTTCAATGTTCACTTTTATATTTATATTTACATACGCTCTATCTCTAATATTGGGCACTTTATCCCATAAATATAGCACACCTTAAAAATATATTTCTTCATATATATGTATATATATATATATATGGCAGAATTATGAACTTTTGGGGTGCCTATCTGCTGTAATTATGCTCCCCCTTCAGACGGAGCTACCCTCTAACTCGCCCGCATCCGCCTTGAATAATTTTACACGAGATATATTTTAGCAACATAGTTTGAAGCAAAATTATTGCAAATTCTTCAGATAAACTAGAACAGCTATCTTTTATTTGTCAGTAAAAATCCTCTTTAAGAAATACCACTATTTTACTTTTTATGGAAAAACCAAATTAGTACATATTAGTACATATTTCGTATATAATACATATATTAGTACATATTAGTACATATTCCGTATATAATAAATATATTAGTACATATTAATACATATTTCGTATATAATACATATATTAGTACATATTAGTACATATTTCGTATATAATACATATATTAGTACATATTAGTACATATTTCGTATATAATACATATATTAGTACATATTAGTACATATTTCGTATATAATACATATATTAGTACATATTAGTACATATTTCGTATTTAATACATATATTAGTACATATTAGTACATATTCCGTATATAATAAATATATTAGTACATATTAATACATATTTCGTATATAATACATATATTTGGTACATATTAGTACATATTTCGTATTTAATACATATATTAGTACATATTAGTACATATTTCAACTCAGCCGTAATAAAAACAAATTATAACCAATATTATAACAATGAAATAATAAAAATAAATATGAATTTCTCAGGTTGATATCATTTATATGATACTGATATCATTTGATAAGAATGAAACATTCTATAGTGAAATCAAACATGTTATCTATGTAAAACACAATGGCACAAAATAAAACATTCTTTTCCTTGTTTTGCTTCCTGCAAAATCAAATAATTATGAGTTTGTCATATTGATATCATTTCAGTTTTTATTTGGAAATTATGGCCTCGTAAAATTAAAATGATTGCTTTATAAAAGATTAAGGAGCCCTAGGCTGCAGCCTATATTAGCCTAAGGGATAATCCGGTCAGATATATATATATATATATGTATGTATAAATCAATATATTTCGTAAGGTGTGCTATATTTATGGGGTAAAGTGCTTAATATCAGAGATAGAGCGTGTGTAAATATAAAAGTGAACAATGAAGTCAACACTTACAGGGGACAGGCTTGACGATTGCATCTAGTATGAAACAACCTGTCGCCTCTAAGTGCTGACTTCAATGTTCACTTTTATATATATATATATATATATATATATATATATATATATTGTATTTGGACAGTAATCTTTCTTTTATACATGTTTCGTTAAATCGATTGACAATGTTTTATTTAATTTTTCTACTGTTTGTACAAGTGTTTTCTTTTCTGGACACAAAGTGTATAAAAATTGTCAAAAACTTCTGCTTATCCAAGCGCTTTTAGCCAGTAGCGATTTTTATTTTTATTTTTTTAATTTTTTAACTGAATGTGTGGGGTTTTTATGTATGTATTTGAAGTTATAGGAATGTTTTATTTTCCAAACACGGTCAGCACATTGTTAAACACCCACAGAAACCTACCAAACTCCATTCGAAACATACTAGTGGAAAATACAAGTATAATAATGTTGTTAATGACCTCATGCAGATGTAAAAAAAGATTAAAAATAGTGGAAGTCCTAATAATAAAAAATGAAATTCGAACAGTTAATAACATTAACTACGAGCACAGTGACTGTGCTCGTAGTTAATGTTAACTGTTCGCATTTAGTTAAAAATAAAAAGAATTAAAAAAATCCGTGATAATGGCTAAAATCGAAAGTGCTCGGATATACAGAAATTTGGACAGTTTTACACACTTTGTGTCTGGAAAAAAAAACACTTTTACGAACACAAGAAAAATTAAATAAAAAGCTTCACCGCAGCACCTTGTCAGTTGATTTAACGATATATATATATATATATATATATATATATATATATATATATATATGAATTTAAACGTCCTACGAGGCTGGCATCCCATTCCCACCCCTTCACCGTTGAAACTGTTAGATGTAGACGTCTCTTCTACTCCAATAGCTTCATGTCTCGCACATCTCGCCTATGGAACTCCCTTCCCTATTACTGTTTCCCTGACAAATACAATCTCCAACGGTTTAAGTGTAGCGTCAATCGACATCTCCAGTTGCCTTGATCTATCCACTTCCCTTCTCCACAAACTTTTACCTTTCATTCCTATCTGCTCTCGCTCCAAATCTTCTGTAACCCCCTTGCCTTGATCGACCCACTGTCTTTCTCTTTCTCCACATCCTCTCCTTTACCACTCCTATCTGCTCTTCCTCCAACCCTTCTATAACCCCTTGCCTGATAGTGGCCTCCAGCCTTGCTTGGGGTGATACGCTTAAAATATATATATATATATATATATATATATATATATATATATATATATATACAAATACATTGATAAAATAGGAAAGAAGCGTTAGATTGATGATCCGAAGTCATTTTAGTATTTTTGTTTTTATATTTATATATATAATATATATATATATATATTATATATATATATATATATATATATATATATGAGAGAAATTCAAAAATACCCCATATGTATAGCTATTTTACCCCACAAGAACTACCTTGCAGGATTTGTCAACACCAAAGGGTTAGGAAATAAAATAAAAAATAAAAAATTTATTAAATTTATCCCTTGGTGTTGACAAATCCTGCAAGGTGTGGGGATGAAATAGCTATACATATGGAGTATTTTTGAATTTCTCTCATATGTAATTTATTTATTTATATATACTTTGTTATAATAAATTCATTAAGCTCTCATTGTGGACCAGTTTTAATATTTTATATTATGAGGATTCACTTGGATTATTTACCTACAGACTTTTACCTGTATATATATATATATATATATATATATATATATATAATATTTGTTATATTTATAAGGAAAGAGTGCATAAGTGTGTGTGTGTGCGTGTGTGACGGGTTGTTTATGCTAAACTTTCTTTTTCGTATTTTTTTTTTAACCTCATTTTTTTCTGTTTTCCTTTCTCCCAACTTTATTTTTGTCTTACGAACTTTTTATCTACTTTCCACCCACGAAAGTTTCCCTAACCGAGAAATAAAATATTGGCCATTAGCAAAAAAAAAAAAAATAAATAAATAAATAAAAATAATAAAAAAATTCCAGTTCACTGTTTCACAGAAGAATCTTGATATGTTCTGCCGAATTATTTCATTATGTTGTTAGTTACCCCGAATCGCCAAGCAGGGCATCATTTGTAGTTTTAAAATGTGTTAGCCAAGGAAATAAGAGGCGATGATGATGTAATATGATTACATATATGCAAATAGAGAAATGAGAAAAATAAAAAAATAAAAGAAAATGTTTGGAAAAAGAAAGAGAAAGAGAAAATCTGTCAGAGACAGATTTTTTTTCAGAAAAAGGAACAAATTAAAAGAGGAACAAAATAAAAAAAATAAGGAATATCAGAAAAACATGAAGATACACTGACAGGGCAAAAAGACGAGAAAACAAGTGGACAATATTGGGTCAGAAAAGAGAAAGAATCAATTAAGAAATAAATTATCAAAGAAGGAATATAAAGTAAACAAAGCAGGAAAGACGGAGAAACGTGGAAGAAAATAAAAAGTAAACTGAAGGAAGAATCAAAGTAAATGAAAGAAAGTGAAAAAGGGAAAGAAAAAAGAAAGAAAATAAAAGAAATAGTGAAGAAGATTTGAGAAAAAAATCGCAAAAAGCTTAATTAGGAATGAAAAAAATTCACAAAAAACTTAAACAGAAACACTGAATGTGAGAAAGAAAGAGCGAAAGAAAAAAGGCAAGAAAGAAAGAAAGAAACAAACAAACAAACAAAGAAGCAAAGGAAATAAAGTGGAAGCTTGGAATGTGTTTTAATACATAGAATAAAAGACAGAATATTAGTTAAGGATAAAGTAAAAAATAAAAAAGAATTACACGCGGAAATGAAGTTGGAAGGATAAACGTAGAAGAAAAAAATGAATGAATCTTGATATTGGAACTTATTTCCGAAAATTTCACCAAATGGAAAAAGAGATTTATTTTAAAATTCATTCTTGGTGTATATATATATATATATATATAGCTACATACAGTAAACTAAGTATATATACATGTGTGTATGTGTAAAGATGTCAAGCAGAGTATTTCTGTAAAAGGACAAACTGAATGAAGACAAAAGGAAAACTTATCCGACGCGTTTCGTCCTCTTAGGAACATTTGACTTGATAAAGTCTCTCAGAGGACGAAACGCGTCGGCTAAGATAAATTTTCCCTTTGTCTTTATTCACACACACACACACACACACACACACACACACACACACACACACACACACATGGGGTGACACTGGGGGTCGAGCTTGTCGGGCTAAGCCCGAGTGAGTCAACATTCAAGTATATCTATTTTAAAGCAACAAAAATATTTTGCAATGCGCCGTTTTCATTCTTGAATTCAACTGCATCCAAAATTAATTAATTCTGTGCCTCAAAATATTGACCGAAATACATTTAGTTGATATTGTTCATAATAAATAAAAAGAAAAAAAACAAACAAAGAAAGTAAGTTAAAAAAAAGAATGAAATGAAATTAATGTGGCTAGTCGGGCTGCGTAGATCTTGGCTCTATCGAAGCTGGAGATATAATTAATAGGCAATGTATTTCTTGCTTTAATTTTATAAATAATCTTTTACAAATCATTAATGACTTGTATGCCCTGTTTTTTAAGGAACATATTTTTATTTCAACTTATTGTTTTTAAGTGTTCATTTTAAATAATTTATTCCGTACAGAATAAGGTTTTTAGCAGAAAAAAGCAAAAATTAAATTTAGCCCGACTTAAATTCGGCGAAAATCAAAGAAGGCGTCAGCCTTAACTCGTCGACTGGAGGGTTGTGGGTGAGAAGGGTAACTGGAGTAATGTTGAGGAAATATGATATCAGTCAGCAGTACTGATCATAAATGTACAATAAATTAAACTATAAATTCACAGACACAGATACATAAACACACTAAAACATAGACACATATACAAACACACACTCTACCCTCAGTGACTTAATAACCAGTATATAAAACAAAAATGAGAAGGGGGCAATAAAGAGACAAACGTATTAACGACTTTATCCTGATTCTTTTTTCTTACATATCTGGAATTTTTTATTAAATAAATGTTTATTTTATAGAATTATTGCAATTAATATTAAAATACCAAAATGTCTATTTCTTTTAATTTTATGCACGGAGAATTTTTAAAATTATATATTTTAATCAGGGTATCATTTTAGCATCTAATTTATACCAAAGCATATTTTGTTAAAGATTGTAATGAGCCTAAGGAACATGACGTATCACACAAAAACTTTTACACTTTGTCATATATATATATATATATATATATATATATATATATATATATATATATATATATATATATATACAAACGTTCCGTTAAGGACAACTGACAAGGTACTGCGACTAAGCTTTTTATTTAATTTTCCTTGTGTTCGAACAATTGTTTTCTTTTTTGGACTCAGTCTGTAAAAACTGTCCGAATGCCCCTTAAGGAACTGTTCCGACCAAACTAAACTCATAAATAATTACATTGGTCATACTACTACATGCCTATCTAGACGACTCAGGTTACACGTACCATAGCTCAATTAGGAGTCATTTAGACACACACGAAAACCTACCGATCCGAAATATACTAGTGGAAAATGCGAGTATAATAGCCGCAGCTACATGTAAAAAGGTTTAAAATAATGGGAGCCCTAATAACGAAAAAATGAAAAGCTAACACACAATAACATTGACTACCAACACGGCCACAAGTTGCTTACCGTGTTTGTAAAATAAAACATTCCTATAACTTTAGACACATACATAAAACATACACACATTTAGTTAAAAATAAAAATCGCCCTTGATAATGGCTAAAAATAGCTGAAAGCGCTTGGATATGCAGAAATTTTGGACAGTTTTTACACACTTTGTGTCCCGAAAAGAAAACACTTGTACGAACAAGAGGAAACAAAAAGCTTAATCGCAGTTCCTTTTCAGTTGACTTTAACGAAACTTGTATAAAAGAAGGATTGTTGCCCAAATACACAATATATATATATATATATATATATATATATATATATATATATATATATATATATAATGCTGTCATGTGTCACTACCAGCAATTTCTGTTAGCTATTAGTAGCAATGGATTCCACACAAGAGAAGACAAATTCACCATTTTGCCGCAATGTATTCGATTGACGTAGCCGTTAAGGATGCTGTTGGTTGATTGTGGTTCAGGAAATAATCATTCATCTCAAGTAGGACGATGCACTTTATTTAACAGGAATATTCTCCTTGAGTCTAAGAAATGTGCTTTCATCATTTGTGCTACTTATTGCATCATAATCTATGTCTTCTGGTCGTAACACTTTTACGAAGTGTTGCAAAACCTATTTGCCTGCTCCGGAAGCCCGCAAATATAGCCGTTCTATGAATGATTACGGCGTCGAAAATAAGTAAGAAATATATTAATTTCTGCGCGAATTTGAACGTACAGCTTAAAATATTTAGCACAGTTATCGTTATCTATAAGGATTCGTTAACAAATGAGCAGACATGGTGAAACAATGCCCAAAACTTAATAAAAACAAAGTTTTAGCGTCAAAATAACTATGTTATTGTTAATAGGAAAGATCAAAGGATCGTTTTATGTAATTTTTTTAAAATTCTTTTTAGAACCTTCGAAAAGTTGATTAAAAATCTTTCTAGCGTCAACGTGAGACCATAAATTTGCACGGGAAAATTTTTTCGGTGAAAAACACATTGATTTAGAAATTGTTGCGAAAATCAGTTGTCAGGTTTTAATGAAACTTTCAGGACTTATTCACAAGTGAATCAAATTATTTGTGATATGTTTCTTTTTTTTATAAAAGCCTGGTAAGTTTTATTTTACATCTGTTACCCCCACTTCTTCTAATTTTATGAAATTCGAAAAATTCTTTTTGTAACACTTAATATTTAGATTAGCTATAACGACAGCTCCTAGGAAAACTTAACTCATCAAATTATTTTTGGTCGAACAGAACCTTCAGTTGCATTTTAATCTATGAGTTTGAAATTAAATCTAAAATAAAACCTTTTTAAAATGCATTTTAAATCTTAGGAATCACTTTTTCTTTTTTCGGTGTTATCTAACAATAAGTAATCAGATCGTAAGGATGCTGAGAATAACATGGACGGCGTATATGATGGACGAAGAAATCAAAGAAAATGTGAACGAAAATGATAATTATACTCAGAATCAGAGACAGCTGAAAATTCTTGGACACTTTGAAAAAGGAGGGTTTGGAGAATTTGACACTCAGAGGACATATCAAAAGCAAAAAACAAAGAAAGTTAACGGCTCACCTACATGACGAGCTTTTGTGAATGGATGACGGTCGGGATAGCAACGAAAGAAACGTTACTAAGAGCGTGTGAGTTGCGGATAACCGTGATCGTCCACGTCCTGAAAGGACACGTCACGTAGAAGAAGAAAAAGAAAACTGAGATATTAAGATAATTTAATCATTCTTTGTCCTTTTCTTTCTTTTCCTTTCTTATATTTTGTTTGTCGTTTTCTTTTTCTTTTTTTTCACATGTTTTTGTTATTTCTTAAATGTTTATCCATACCGTAAAAATGATGGCATATTTACTGAAGACTTTACTGATATATTCAATTATTATATTAATATATAGTAATTCTTGGAGGGATTAGTTTATTACTTAATAAAAATTGGATATCTATCCCATATTTTATGTCCTGCAGAATCTTATTATAATAATACGACGCACACACCGAGCAGACGCATTGGTATGCGTCGAAACACGACTGCAATTGTGTAGCGATTTTGTTGTTTTTAATATCCTAAAATAAATAAATATACTCTTCAATGTGGCTAGACGTTCGATTGCTTCAAGCCGGGACCGAAACCCGACCGATTTGATAGCATACCCCTACACCATTTGATATCTTACTTCTAGGCCATCGTCACACGGCAGAGAAGGGAAATTTTAACGTTTTTTCTATACGAAATACGCCATATATATATATATATATATATATATATATATATATATATATATATATATATATATATATATATATTATGAAATGGACAAGTGCGACAATTATTTTAAGACATTTTTATGTTTATACATTCTTTCTATAGATACAAATATTTAAGTAAATGCTCTGTTTTATAATAAACAGTATTAATAACATTTACCGGCCTGAATGTTAGAGAAATTTTCATAGAAAATATTCGTCCTCCGACAGGAATCGAACCTGTATCCTGTATTAAGCCACGGAGAATCATGAAAGATTGAATTATAAAAGCAGTAAAATTGACCTTGCTAATCGAGCGATCCTCGTGGCTCGATCGGTTAAGGCACGTCAGGCTATATGACGGTTCCGTATAGGATACAGGTTCGATTACTGTCGGAGGGCGAATATTTTCTATGAAAATTTCTCGGACATTTAGGCCGGTAAATGTTATTAATACTGTTTATTATAAAACAGAGCATTTACTTAAATATGTGTATCTATAAAAAGAATATATAAACATAAAAATGTCTTTATATATATATATATATATATTCTGTGTGTAACAATCGAGGAGCAGTGTGCAAAATTTTGACATGAGATGCGCAGAAGTCAAAACCCATTCACGTCCACACGCAACAATCTACAAAGAGACCGCGCCAAACAACGGCGACACAGTTCACAGTAAGAACTAAATTCTAATTATCTTTTGTATCCCCGTTACTACTAAGAAGCACATACTGACTCTTTCACATAAACGATGACCCACACGCCCAAATTCAATTTATATTTGTTTTTGAAAAGAAAAAAAAAGAAGAAATATATAACAACATTTCACTGTTTCTCAAATACGTACATAAATTATATTTATTTATTTATTTCTAATTGGCCCTAAAAAGGAAATAAAATACAGTTAAATTTGTAAAACAAATATTCCACATGACTAAAGTTGCCCGTAACTCATGTCTGGCTCTCATAATTTTTATTTAACTAAAGATCTTATTTTTCTTTTCAAAAACAAATATAACTTGAATTTGGGTGAGTGGGTCATCGTTATTTTGCACACTACCCCTCAATTTTTACACAGAAAAAAATTATACTTGGATTAAAGGAAAATTACTTACAATATAATACATATTACTTATGATACATTCTTTCTTGCCGTCAATTTTGACGGCACGGGTACACTAGTCTTCTAATAATACAGGTTTATCAATGTCATATAGATCAACTGTGAAACCCTTCTTTTTTATGTGCCAAGTCATTTCAGGAGTTGGGCAATCATAGCTATCCACAACTTAAGTCACTTATAACCCTTTACTTTCATTCTCTGTCCTTGTTCTGCCATCACACAAATTCGTTGAGGGAAAAAAAAACTTATTCGAATTTTTTAGCGTACAAAGCATTTAGAACCGTTTCTGTATTTTTATAATATGAAACGCAGCAAAAAAGACATTATAAAGAAAAATGATTTACACTTATTTTTGTGCTTCTTTGCAAGAGTACAATTATAACAACGCTGCGCTCCCGAAGTTTTTTCGTTTTATGTTACCTGTTTTCTCAGGAGGTGGGAGATCGTGGCTCTCCACATCTGCCTGCCTTTTGTTACTCTTGTGAACTGGGGCAAGAATTGGTTGGTTAACTTTAACGCCTCTAAAACAAAACTGCTCTCTATTAACCACCACAAGGATCCATCCCTGCATCCCATTAGAATGTCTGAAGACCAACTTCTCGAGAGCTCCTCTCTGCGGCTGCTCGGTCTCACGCTGTCCGCTGACCTGAGATGGAACAAATACATCGAGTTAATTGCTTCATCCACCGCAAGGAAAGTTGGCTCCCTGTGCCGAGCCAGGAAATTTTTCTCCCCGGAATCGATCCTCCAAATATATAAATCAACCATTCGCCCTTGCATGGAGTATTGCTGCCATATATGGTCTGGAGCCCCTGCTGTTTGCCTCAGGGTTCTTGATAAGATCCAGAGACGGATATGCAATGTAATTGGCCCTGATCTGTTATCTCGTTTGCAGTCGCTCTCTCACAGACACACCGTTGCCTCGCTCTGTCTTTTTTACAAATACTTTCACGGTAATTGCTCCGATGAGCTGGATTCGCTGGTTCCCAGGCCTCATGAATTTAAGCGTCCTACGAGGTTGGCATCCCGTTCCCACCCCTTCACCGTTGAAACTGTTAGATGTAGACGTCACTTCTACTCCAATAGCTTCATGTCTCGCACATCTCGCCTGTGGAACTCCCTTCCTTATTCCTGTTTCCCTGACAAATATAATCTCCAACTATTTAAGTGTAACGTCAATCGACATCTCCAGTTGCCTTGATCTATCCACTTCCCTTCTCCACATCCTTTCCCCTTTCATTCCTATCTGCTCTCGCTCCAAATCTTCTGTAACCCCCTTGTCTTGATCGATTCAATATCTTTCTCCACATCCTCTCCTTTACCACTCCTATCTGCTCTTCCTACACACCTTCTGTAACCCCTTGCATGCTAGTGGCTTCCAGCCTTGCTAGGGGTGAAAAGCTTTAAAAAAAAAGTAACTTTCAACTCTTTTCTGTACTTCTTTATCGTTCTCCTGTCATCCATTCTCACAAACTTGCCGAGAAAACGCCTTATTCATTTTTTTATCGCACAAAGCTATTTTGAACTGTTACTGTATTTTAACAATATCAAACACAGTAAAAAAAGGTATCCAGTAATCTTATAAGTCTGCGTGTCCCTCGCTTAGTTTGCACGTACGTACGTTACGCGCTGCCAATACCTCATAAATAATAGACTATTCCGTTTTGATCAACTGGAAAGACGGAAAAGACATATCAGTGACGCTGCTTGGTTTCAGTGAGAAAATGAAAGAAAGAAGGAAAGATAGAAGAGGTCATAACACTGTGTTTAACATCTATTTTCAGAGAAACGGAAAATAATTGTCAATTTCAATTTTTTTTTATTTGTACCCTCTTACTTCTGAAAACAACGACCAGCATTTATAGTTATAATTGCTATTGCTATATTTTGTTAAAGTGTTAAGCTCAAATATTTAACGATGCGATAGGGGAAGTTTCTACGGATATTTCATTGTCGTGGAACTCGCCATAAGCTTATTCAATCATTAATTTTAGAATTAAGATTCATCAGAAACTTCAAATAAGAAAACACTGACATTTTCAATTGTGTTTCTAGTTATCTTTATGCTTGTTCTTTCGTTAGTGAAATGGAAAAACTTGTTAATTTTAAATCTTTTCATATTACCGTCTTCTTCTATATGCGCCGTGACCCTTCAGGACGTAGGCGATCATCACTCTCCAAAAATTCCTCTCCTTCGGAGCTCTTAATAAATTTTATCTTTTATCTATTTTTCCTAAACCCTGTTTCGCCATCCATTTACACAAGCACGCTAGGTAGGTTATGTGTTGTTTTCCTCTGTCCCTCTTAACTTCAAGCTGTCCAGTGAGTATCAAATTTTCGAAGCCCTCTTTCCTCATATTCCCTTGTAATTTCAGCTCTCTCTTCCTAATGTTAAGTATGTTTCCTTTTTGTTTGCATTTTCTCTAAAAGTTTATCATTGCTCACATGTTCGGTCCATGGTATTCCCAGCATCCTTCTGTAGAACCACATTTCTCTTGCATCAAGTCTCTTCTTCATCTTGAAGGATATTGTTCAGTATTCACTGCTATATAGGAGGAGTGATACTCTTTCCTTTGTTTTTAACGAAATGTTTCTGTTAATACTTTGTTTAGCTTTTGGAAGGCATCTTTGGCTTTCCGTATCGCACTTTCTGTCCTCTGTTAAAACACTTCCCAGATATTTAAATTGTTGTACTTGTTTGATTTTGGTATCTCCAATTTGTAATTTGCATCCCCTTTTACTGATTGTAATAGTGACCTCCCTTTTATACTTATGATTGCTATTGCGATATTTGGTTAAAGACGTTAAGCTCAATTATTTATTTATTATTTAGAGGAAATCTGATATTATCTCGACGTCACACTACCCGTACATTCTCTAGATTGTAAAAATGCACTGGATTTTACGCAGACACGAGCAAACGTGACAGATCTGGACTCCGTACCTTCTCGCGTTTTGTTTGTATTTAAGACACAATTATCTAAAAACTGAGACGAGAATACCTGGCTAGTAGGTTGGACGATATGTCGAAGACTCATGATTCAGTTTCTTGGATCAAGCTGGAAAAGATATAAGGTCATTCATCCTGAACAGGAAAGAAAATGGTTTTAATTACTTATTTGTATTTTACAAACTTAACACAGGTCTGATTTAATAGTCTTAGCGACATTAGTGTGTTCGCTATCGAACTCGACAAACGCATTGGTTTAAAAACTATACGTAATCGAATCTTATTTGTTCGGAATGTTTGTATTATTGGAATATTTGTACGGTATTTTTCTTAATCAATTTTCTAAGGCTACCGAGAAATTCATCAGTGAACTTGGAAGGATCCCAACGAAAACTAATCGACAGGATATGTCTAAAATCCTGTTTGATTGAAAATACAAATACAAATAATTGTATTAATCAATAAATACTGGGGATCTCCAACTAAAATCTGTCTTGTCAAAATTATTACTTAAAAATCTGAATAAGTTCTGACGACTTATTCTCACGACAAATGTAAGAGCACAAATTTTCATCTTGTAAAGAAAAAACACATTTTTAAGTAATTATGGCTCATTTAAACGGCTACAAAGACAAAATTTTACCTTGAATCTTGAAAAATTACAATCGTCCTTATCAGATTTAACAGAAAACTCGATTTTAATAAATTTATTTAATAAAAATATATTAAAAATAATCGTAACATTAAGACAATTTTATAGGAAATGATTACTATAATCTTTACATGATTTAACTTCGCAAAAGAAATTACCTGATGACCACCCAACCAGAATCATCTACCAATCCGACCCGCCGTTTGTAAAATGGCGATGACCTCGCGGCAGACCGCTCAGCCGCTGGAAGGACGTCATCTAGCAGATTAATCTAGTGCTGGAGAATCTTTCGATGTGAAATTATTCTGGTGGTGGAGAATCTTTCGATGTGAAATTAATCTGGTGCTGGAGAATCTTTCTATGTGAAATTAATCTGGTTTTGGAGAATCTTTCGATGTGAAATTAATCTGGTTTTGGAGAATCTTTCGATGTGAAATTAATCTGGTTTTGGAGAATCTTTCGATGTGAAATTAATCTGGTGCTGGAGAATCTTTCGATGTGAAATTAGTCTGGTGCTGTAGAATCTTTCGATGTGAAATTAGTCTGGTGCTGGAGAATCTTTCTATGTGAAATTAATCTGGTGCTGAAGAATTTGTATGGAAACATTTAGCACTAAATCCACAATGTTTAATGAATTACGATCTTTGCCAAAACACTGAAGCTTCACTCACTTTTTTCACTATTGATCTTATGCAGCCTATTCAATGTTTAATTTCTTTTTCTACTATGCTTAATTTGTTATAACTGATCCCTACGCCGAGATATCTGAAGTGTTTAGTATTTACTAAATCCACATCCTGAATTTTTATGATGGATTCAGAGTCGGTGCCATCACTGCTTTAAGGGCTTGGGTGATATACGTTGGTGTATTTCTTGGTTTACGTGGGCGGAAGCGAACTGTTTTGTTAGCTGATTTTGTCAGTTTAGTTAGAAGTAGTCTGTGAACTTATTCAAAATAAGTGTTGTATACTCTAACATCTGCCACAAACTACCTAATCCAAGAGCTTGAGATTCGTATCTAGCATCAGTCAGTACGAATCAAAGGTCAATTTAGATGGGTGAAGTGATAGTTGTATTACCGTGTGGAGCGAAAACGGAAATAAATGCCAAGACAGTCTATCATCAAATGCTTTCTCAGTCGAAGGAATTGCGCATCCTTCCAGTTAATAAATTAATCCTTTGAAAATATTTAACATTTTTCAACCAACGGATCGCGTTCCCGCCGACAATTAAAAAAAATTATGCTTTGTGATCCTTTTAGCAAAGTCGCTAAACGGACAAAATCAATATGAACGGCAATAGACGGTAGCAGTTCACGGTACATCGGATTCAAAGAGATTCCTTTACCTCATTCACCCGTCATCCCTACAAAGCTACGTGACGCTTACACTTTCTCCCTTGACTCTCTTTTTTACACACACACGCGAGGAAATCACGTTTCTTTTCATCTAACAAACAACTACAGACCAGGAAATTTAACACAAGAACTTTAACACTCGTACACGCTGAGAAAGATTTAGTTGTAAAAACACGAAAATAAAAATCTTTTGAAAACCTTTCTTGCCTTTTTTCTTGTGGGGTGATTGAAATCCGCAAGAATCGGCTAATGGACAGCAACTCAACTTCGTGTTGACAGCTCTAGACTGAATTCCTTCCGTTTGATGAGACCCGTAATAAAAATCAATATTTTATTTTTGTAAAATATTTTTTCTGTAATTATTTTGTCGTTTATTTGTTTTCAAGTAATTAATATTTTTTATTGAAAAATGATTATGCTATTTAAAGAAATAAAATTTTCACCGTGAAAAATTTAAGAATCAAATTATTTAATTTTTAAAAATAAAAAATAATCTTGTAGTTTAAAGTTATGAAGAAGTATTGGAGCAACCAGAAAAAAGTGTTTTGTATGGAAGAAAAATGCAACATATTTCACTGGTTTGCATGCAGACATGAAAAATCAATGCACTATCTACTAAATTAGTTTAATTAAAGAAAATAAATTCTTATTTAAATAATTTATTCCTGAGTCATATTTTGAAATGGTGTAGTACAAGTTATTTCTACTTTCTGTAAAATAAAATATTATATAATAATTATGAAAAAATTTAATATTTGTCCCTTAAAGTGTACAAGGCAGTTTCCTATAAGTCCTACAATGTTAACTTGTAATATATTTGTTAATTATTCCATAAATTCTTCTTTAAATTCTGTAGAAAGTAATGTAAGAGACATATATTTATTTATTCTTTCAATCATTGCGTCTTAGCTACGGCGTGACTGGTGCGAGAATAATGACAACTGAAAAGCAGAAATCATTGCGAGTCTTTGCATCCATAGTTAATAATAATATCCAAGCAACAGATTTGTAATACTTTAAGAAATTTATTTTAAGAATAGCTGCAGGGTATATTTTACCAATATCTTTGTATATTTATCTATTAAAGGACATGAAGGTTTTTAAAACAAACAAAAAATCCCAGAGTTGTACACCTTTTTTTAAAGAATAAATATTTTAAAAAAATATCTAATTTATACGATAGAAAATTACAAAAGAAATCTTTAAACAGTATCAAAATATGTTAGATTTTTTTGTTACCTATAATGGCCCCAAAATATAGATAAAAAAAAATTTTTTAAATGTTTAAAAAGGGCTATATTTTATTTATTTATTTATTTCAAACTAATGCATTCTTGTCGACTTTTTCTTTTGCATTCCAATTATTCATTTTTTGAACATTTTTAACTTTCGTACCGGCAAAAAAACGGAGTGTCAAAAGAACAGCTTTTTCCTTGACACCGCTAATATTTTAATTACCGTCATTCCTCGGCAATGTTTATTGATTTAAAACCCGATGATTAGAATTGGAATAGAACCTAAACATGATGAAAATGAATTTATACATTTTTTTGTTCTTGAAAATTAACAACAGAAATATAAAAGTAAACAATGTTTATTTATGAGATTGTTTATTGGAATGGGTGTCTACACTTCGGCTAATTGCCAAATGATCTGAATTTTATAGAATAGTAAATAAAAAGGATTTCCTTATAGTTGGTTCACATAATTTTTATAATTTAATAAATTTTTATAAATAATTTTTTTCATATTTATTCCTTTATAAATTGGTAAATTATAAACATTGAATTTTAGTTGATTCGCATATTTTTATAATGTAAATATAAAATTATTCTTGTAAATAAACAATCCAATAAATAGTGTTTAATATTTTTGTTGTAAATTCTCAAAGAACAAAGAAAATGTATAAATTCACTTTCATGTGTTTAGGTTTTATTAAAATTCTAATCATCCATGAAGGTAGTTAAAATAATAGCGGTGTCAAGGGAAAAACCGTCCTTTTGATCCACCGCTTTTGTGTATGGAGGGGGGAGCACGAATGTTAAACATTGCCATATTTTTAGCATTTTTTTTTGTTGTTCAGTGACTTATCTTTAAAAATGTAACCCTCAAATGTAAACTCCCTAAAGAGTGACAAAACTAATTTCAACTCGGAATTAATTTCAACTCGATTTAAAATTAGTTATCAATTTCCGTGAATTCCTAAACAAAATGCAATGAGTTGGTGTAATTTTTTTAATTTAGTAGCATTAAAAATCCTTAGTAAATATAATAATTCAGAATTCATCTTTTCTGCAACTTTCATTAATTAGTTCCGAGTTGAAAGTAGTTCTGCACTCCTCCCTAAATGTTTCTTTCACGCGCGTGCACACACACACACACTCTCTCTCTCTCTCTTTCTCTCTCTCTCTCTCATATATATATATATATATATATATATATATATATATATATATATATATATATATATATATAAATAAAAAGGAAAGAACAGTAAGATATAAAATCCGGTGTTCTTATAGATATTTTTATTTTTACACAATAGTGCTCTATGTAAATTTAAATTTACAGAGCATTAATATTATAAATTAATAGATTTAAAATATGGTTTTACCGCTACACAGTGATAACCATGTTTCAGAAATGGAAGCTAAAGCCCCTGAATTTAATTTTGTTATTAAACCAAAGACATTAGTTCCATTTCCTCATCAAGCGAATTTTGGAGTAACTTACTTTTTAAAATTTACGGTTGTTAACGGCACAGGAAAGATTCATAGTTTGAGGGTTTCCAAGGTTACCGATAAATCCATTCATCTAGACAAGGGGTGGTAGAGGGTTCAATTTTTAATTTTCGTTGTATCAGTTAATCAGTTAATAGTTACATTTGAAAGCGGGGTTATGTTTAGGGATGGGTAGGGATGTATCTTTTAACAAATTCTGACATCCGCTAAATTCATGTCATCTGGGTTTTTTTCTAACGGCAAAAATTCTTATGGTATTTTTTCTATTTGTATATTTAAAGATTTTGAGGGACTGTTTAGGTTAGAATATGTTTTATCCACCTTTCTAAAAAATTATTTTTAATATTTAATATACTATACTTCTATTTAAAAACCAAGTAAATGTATTAGGATTATTTACAGTATTTAAAATTATTTATTCTTATCGAGTATAAGTAAATATTATTTTATTTTATTTTATTTTATGTAAACTTTATGACAATGACGGCAAAGGTGGTTAAATTATTTCACTAATTCAATAAACTTTTATTTATAAATTTAGTATTAAATGTATATATGTATGTATAAAGGACATTTAATGTTCAATATTATATTCTAACTTATTAATTTCATTTGACTTTCGGTGTTCACTTGGATTCTTTTCAGTGTTTGAATTGCTTTGGGAGAGGTGTTATATATATATATATATATATATATTAAATACACAGTGATTTAAAATATGACAGTTTGTTCGGCAAAAATTAAACCGAAAAACAAAAAATAATTCAGATTTATTTAAAACTGTTTTAGGAAATTGCTATTATTTTTTTTTTTTAATCATAAAAAAAAAATAAGACGTGAAATTTTTTTATCGCATAAGTCAATGAATATACGAGCAGTACAGCGGCTGTCGGTACGTAAAGTAAAAGCTGCGAACTGAGTTCGAATCCCGGCTTAGCCTATTGCTTTTGATTGATTGTTCTGTTCTAACGGTATATCAACTCCGTTGATTATTTAACGTCGAAAAGATTTTTTTTTAAATATATGTCTTATAAACAATCCTTTTGGTTGTTGGTTCCATCTTTCTCGAGTCATACACCTAGAAATGGGTTATTTAGTGCTATCATTTGTAGTATAGACCAAACCTCCTACAAGTAGGCTAGGATAGTCTCTCTACACTTTGCTTCTTGAAGAGGGTCCTCTACACTAGTCATGTCATAAAAATCGTTGACGTATAGAGGCAAGGTCACGACAATCAGTTAGAATATGTTTCGCAATATATGCCTCCTGACATGCTGGCTTATGACCATAACACGTTGAGATATCGGTTCTCGCACGATCACCGAAGTTAAGCAACGTCGAACTTGGTCAGTATCTACAAATCGCGGTAGTAAGCCGTGTTAGCTGTCCGCCTGTGTCTCTAAAACAAGCATAAGGGTGGAATAGAATCGTTCGTGCAACATGACTGAGCCGGATGTTTTCAGCGTTAAGTGAATTGCATTGACAAGTGCATAGCCACTATATCCGGGATTGTGAGACGAAATTATTATTTTTGTTTTTAACATTTCTTTTTTAAGTGAATTAAATATACAATTTAGAAGGAGTGGGGAATACGGTATTTTAGAAAGTTTCTTCTTGTGTACCTACAATAAATGTTCAGGGGAAATAACTCAATTTACCCACTTTTTTTTTAATGAAATAATAGATACACATAAAATTCTAATTACACGATTAGGAGGGGAAATAAGCAACTTGGGATTTTGACCAGTTTCAGGTTGTTTGATTTTTACGCAAAAATTTGAATTAAAGTTGCTTAAGTGGTTACTTAAATTTATTTAATGCTTGGATTTAATAAATAGAAGGGAAAAAAGAAATTTCAACGTAACTAAACTAGTTGAATTGGTAGAATTCTTGAATATAATATGAAATAACGTATTTTAAATTATACATTTTAAAGTTTTACGTTTTTTCTTTTTTCATTTTTTTCATTTTTTTTATTTATCTGAACACAGTTGCTTATGAACAAAAACCGTCTTCTATGATAGCTGTGAAGTTTTTTTTGTCATCCATTTTTACTTTTCTTAGTCGTTTTTCATTTATTTTTTCATTCTCTTTTATTTGGGTCAGTTTTTCTTTCTTTTTTTTCTTTCTCTCTATACTGCATGAATTTTAATATGTCCATAAAATATTTTTATATTTAAAAAAAAAATATTTTTAAATACCAATCTAAAGAAAGTGTTCCAGTTCTAACATGCTTCAAAAGCAAAACGTTCTCCTTTTTTAAATTAACCAGTAACTATAATTATTCACTAATATAAGTAAAGTCCAAATTTGTTAGGAAAGACGAACTTATTTCTTTTTCTCCATCCGCCGCCTATAGGCTAAATAGCAAGACAAAGTGGACTCTTTAGTCTTGGTCGCAACCAATCTGAGAGAAGGATAACTCTGTAGCGGACCGTGCGGGTGAAGATGTGAAGAGATATCAGAAGTTTAAAAACTTTCCTGCTGGCTGGCCCAGCTACATGAGAATGTTGGACTTTAATTAAGTCCAAAGAAGACAAAGAAGACCGATATATATGGGTAAACAAATATATATTAATAACAAGTTACACAAAGACATGAACAGTTACATAGTGTTTGTATGGAGAAATTATGTGTGTGTGTGTGTGTGTGTGTGTGTGTTGTAAGTGTTCGTATGTACGTGTATTGTTCTTAGCGCGTTCCCAGAATTTGGGAAACGCTGTAACTGTGAGAGGTCACATATTGGTGTAAGTGGGAAAAAAAAAAAAAAAAAAAAAAAAGAAAGATTTTTACCTCACCTCCGCGCGAGGTGGCGGCCCAAGACCTGTCGAAAAGAAAAAGAGCGAAGGGTCAGCCAGTATTTATAGCCACGGGAGAGAGACCCCTGTTGAAGGATTAAGGAACTGAGGAGGAGCTAAATCCGACAACTCTGTATTCAGAAGCTTGCAGAAGTCAACAGGATATCACTCCGCTACCTTTTCAACGATGCCATGGTAATTCACAGAAAATAAAATAAATGTATCTGTGGAGAGCCATGATCACCTACCTTCTGAATGGACAGAGTATGAAACATATGCCTAATGCTATCAGCGGAAAGAAGGGAAAGTTGAACGGTCGTGTACATCTGTACAAACCAGAGATGTTTGATTTTATGAAAGGACCCGTTTGATTTACGTACTGTTGCTACATTTCCGATTTACAAGAGACACGGTTGTTCTTTGGATTATTTTAGCCCTCATAGATCTCTTAATGCAATCGTTTACATTATTATTATTATTATTATTATTATTATTATTATTATTATTATTATTATTATTATTATTATTATTATTATTAATAATAATAATAATAATAATAATAATAATAATAATATCATCATCATCATTATGACATCAAATTGAAAGAATCAGATGAAATGATGGGCCATAATAATGTATAGTAACTGAAGTACTCGTGGGCAACAAGCAATACGATTCTTTCATTCTGAAAAAATGTCCAAACATAACTTCTTATATTATGAAATGGACAAAGTCCAACAATTTTTTAAAGTCTTTTTTATGTTTATACATTCTTTTTATAGATACAAATACTTAAGTAAATGCTCTGTTTTATAATAAACAGTATTAACGACATTTACCGGCCTGAATGTCCGAGAAATTTTCATAGAAAATATTCGTCCTTCTCCAGGAATCGAACCTGTATCCTATGCGGAACCGTCATATAGCCTGACGTGCCTCAACCAATCGAGCCACGGAGGATCGTTCGATTGGTAAGGTCGATTTTACTGCTTTTAAACTTCAATCTTCCATGAATCTCTCACGTACATTCATATCTGCTCAAAGCGTATCCAAATGTAAACAAATGACGTCCCACATTATGAAATGGACAAAGTCCGACAATTATTTTAAGACTTTTTTATGTTTATACATTCTTTTTAGATACAAATATTTAAGTAAATGCTCTGTTTTATAATAAGCAGTATTACTTAAATATTTGTATCTATAAAAAGAATGTATAAACATAAAAAAATGTCTTAAAATAACTTATACCAAAGTGAAAAAAATGAAATGTATATCTAATTTTCTATTTAATAATGTTTATTATACGTTTGGCAGTTTGCACCAGGATGCCCATCTTTGTTTTTATGCTCACAAACCTTCAGCTCCTATAGACTCGATAATCTTTATTGGTATTTTTGAGATGTGGAATTATCGGCAAACGTAGACCTTCATGTCCACAATAAGATGCAGTGTGAAAAGGACGGTTTTTCCCATGAAACCGTTTTTATTTTAACTACCGCCACTATTCGGCCATGTTTGTTGTCTTAAAAAGCGATTATTAGAATTGTAATAAAATTTAAACATACGATGACAGTGAATTTATACATTTTTTTGTTTTGTTCTTGAGAATTTACAACAAAATATTAAGGACTATTTATTTGTTAGATTGTGTATTTAGAAGAACAATTTTATATTTACAACATTCTAAAAATTAATACAATTAAGTAATGCAACGCAATATTAATCGTTTACCAATTTATAAAGAAATAAATACGAAAACAGTTTTATTCATAAATTTATAAACATTTACTAAATTATTAAAATATGTCAACCGACTAAGAAATTCTTATTATTTACCTTAAATTTTGAATCAATTGGCAATTAACCGATGTTTTAGTTTTACCAACCATTCCAATAAAAAATCTATAAATAGTGTTTATTATTTTTGTTATTAATTCTCAAGAAAAAAAGAAAACGTATGAATTTACTTTGACATGTTTAATATTTTATTACAATTCTAATCATCGCTTTTTAAAACAAAAACAGAACAAACATTGTCAAAGAGTGAAAGTAGTTAAAAAAAACAGTGTCTTGGGAAAAAAGTCCTTTTAACACTCAGCGGACACTAAGTCCATGTTTGCTGAATTATCATGTTCATATTGGCTGTTAAACTCGCAATATTTCTGCTGTTGTACCTTCCGGCCTTCTTCCGGTGTGTATCTTCCTATTTAGTAATCTTCTTGGAATGTTGAACCAAACCTTTTATTCAAAGCACGATCTCATTCCGCTCTCTATGCTTAGGGGATATTTCATACCAAATGCTTACCTGTCTTGTTCACCTTTCTGTCATTTGTCACTTTCGCCCACTCATTTAGAGTATGTGTCTTTTCAACATTAAAAATTACTACGAAAGTTAACAATCGCTGTTGCCACTCCACTCTCGTCTACTGTGTATTAATGAAAAATGAATTTTTGCGTTAGCATTCTAGCCTCAAATTCGGCAATTATACAAAGAGGAACATTCGCTAATTGCTAATTGATTCAAACTTTATAAAATGGTAAATAATAAGGAATTCCTTATGGTTCACACATTTTTATAATTTAGTAAATGTTTATAAATTTATGAATGAAAATTGTTTTCATATATATTTCTTTATAAATTGGTAAATGATAAATATTACATTAGTTTTTCTTATATTAATTTTTAGAATGTTCTTGAGAATTAACAACAAACTAATAAACATTATTTATTTATTAGATTGCTTATTTATAATATTGTTTATTGGAATGTTTGGCAAAACATTCACTAATTGCTAATTGATTCAAACTTTATAAAATGGTAAATAATAAGAAATTCCTTATAGTTGGTTCACATATTTTAATAATTTAGTAAATGTTTATAAATTTATTAATAAAAATTGTTTTTATATTTATTTCTTTATAAATTGGTAAATCAAGTCGTATATATGCATTTACGTGGGCGGAACAATAAGTCTGTATCCTGAGACGTATTTATTAGTTTATTTTTGAGCTGAAATTTTCAATGTGTAATGTTCTTTCTGGGAAAATGACATTCACGACTGAATTAAGTGCAGAAGAGACTGTTGATAAATAAATATTGGTTACGTTTAATGTTTTTTTTTGCGGGGGGGGGGGGGGGCATTAGGCAACGAAATTAATTGATTTTCGAGAAGGGTTAGAGATGGAGGAATTGCCCGACGATTTTCCACGTGGCCTACAGATTCATTTTTTAAAACTGAATCGCCAGACTACCCTCCATACACGTGATTTGAATGTAGTGATGAAAGATTGTGTGGCGCCAGCGACATATTGCAGAAGATCTGATAACAGAGAAATTGTGCACAGCGTGCTCCGAGGCCAGCAATCATCTTCCTCTTGGTTGAATTCAGTTTTCCTTCTTTTATACTACTTGCCAAAACAAGGCTAGGGAGCCAAGACTGTACTGCTATTTAACCCATAGCTGGGGTGAGGGAAAATAGATGGATTCATAGCTTTCCCAAATGTATTTGCCAGAAAGTGCACGTAACGAACTCGGCCTGCTGATTTTTCGAGCCGCTAACCTTTACATTACACACACACACACACACACACACACACACACACACACACGCACATATATATATATATATATATATATATATATATATATATATATATATATATATATATATCGGCTCACCGAGTTCTCATTCTCAGCCGCTATCAATTAAACCAGCTGCACATCTCAGTGAATAGGGAAAGGTCTTTTGATAGAAATAAACAGAAAATGAGATAAATGTACTTTTATGTCATCTTTGATGCGGTTTCTGTCTATATTTCTGAGATGAGGTATTATGTACATTATTTACATTATTCGGACTATTGTCCTCATCTTTGTTGCCATATTTATTACAACGTTTCGGCCGTTGAATACTCCGGTTTTCTTCAGGTGGTTGGAATGTCGAACTGAACCCTTTATTTCGCTCACTGGGGTAGACTGTTCTAGTTCCACGTGCCATGTTTAATGTTAATTTCCCTCTGAAAGTGCTCCACTGCCTTAGCCGGGTATTGAATTCGCACTCTTTGGGTCCTGTCACTGGATCTAAATAACGCCTTTATCCACTGTGCCATGTGCCCTTAAGGACATGTTGCGGTTATTGTAAAATTATCAATATTTTGGTACGCTGGTTCTTATTGGTTGACTCTGATGGTGACAGCGTTTTCTCTGGCGACCATCATCCCAGTCCAGTTACGTGCAGAGGTTTGGTGATGTTTGGGGCCGACTCCTTGATTGTAAGTCCCTAGGAATCAAGTAAGGGGCCTAGTATTGAGAACTATAAGAAATGAAGACATTTTAATGTAAATGTAAAAACAAATGAAACGTGAAATAAACACTTTATTCAAATTAAATATATAACTAAATTTTTATTTCACTCATTGATTGGATGCCCTCCCGATAGAGATGCACGGAACCGTCATATCATCTTAACACCCGCCCGCCCCCGCACCTTCTGCATGCTACAGAACATATTGGCGATAGGACAATGCGGAGAAGGAGGTAGTTTCTTACCTTTTCCGAAGGTAATAGCGCAAAGTGAAAATAAGCAACCACAGCCGAAATTAAGACGAAATAGAAAGAAAGACCTTAGAAAAAGAAAGAAAGAAAGGCTTAAGAAAGAAAGAAAGAAAGAAAGGCTTAAGAAATAAAGAAAGAATAAAAGAAAGAAAGACGTATGAAAGAAAGAAAGAAAGAAAGAAAGAAAGACTTAAGAAAGAAAGACTTAGAAAGAAAGAAAGAAAGAAAGACTTAAGAAAGAAAGAAAGAAAGAGTTAGAAAGAAAGAAAGACTTAAGAAAGAAAGAAAGAAAGAAAGAAAGACTTAAGAAAGAAAGACAGAAAGACTTAAGAAAGAAAGACTTAGAAAGAAAGAAAGACTTAAGAGAGAAAGAAAGAAAGACTTAAGAAAGAAAGAAAGAAAGACTTAGAAAGAAAGAAAGACTTAAGAAAGAAAGACTTAGAAAGAAAGAAAGACTTAGAAAGAAAGAAAGAAAGACTTAAGAAAGAAAGAAAGAAATAAAGAAAGACTTAAGAAAGAAAGAAAGACTTAAGAAAGAAAGACTTAGAAAGAAAGAAAGACTTAAGAGAGAAAGAAAGAAAAACTTAAGAAAGAAAGAAAGAAAGACCTAGAAAGACTTAAGAAAGAAAGAAAGAAAGAAAGACTTAAGAAAGAAAGACTTAAGAAAGAAAGAAAGAAAGACTTAGAAAGAAAGACTTAGAAAGAAAGAAAGAAAGAAAGACAGACTTAGAAAGAAAGACTTAAGAAAGAAAGAAAGAAAGAAAGACTTAGAAAGAAAGAAAGACTTAAGAAAGAAACAAAGAAAGAAAGAAACTTAGGAGGAATGAAAAAAGACATATCTAAGAATGGAAGAAATATCTCAGTGGAAAAGAAAAAAGATCTTAGATAAAGGAAAGACAGATCCTCTAGAGAAAGAAAGAAAAGTAGGTTAATGCCTTTCCCGAGAGTATTAGTGCGAAGTAAAGACGCGCAGGCACAGCTAAAATTCAAATGGAAAGAAAAGAAAAAGGATCTCAGAAGTTTTTTTTAATAGAAGTTAAAAAGAAAGAAAAATGTTAAGTAGAAGCAGACCTAAAACAGAAAAAAAAAATAGAAAGAAAGAAAATTATTAGAAAGAAAAATCCTTCGATACGAATATAAAATACTAAAAATTAATAAAATCAAGAAATAACGAAGTTAATTTACTTTTGAATTTACTACGTAAACTAACATTTATCTTGTCGAGTGAAAAACAAACAAACATTCATATGATGCCAAGGACGTATTTTAAATCGACAAGGACTCATCAGGCGATAACTCCATGTTTATGGCGTCATAACAGCGAAGAGAAAGACAAATTATTGTTTTATCAGCAGTGCATGAAGTAATTCAGTTGGGCGCGGAGGTGACGCAACTGACACGATTGTTCAAGGCGGGAAAAAAATCACAGGCACCATCTGCTGCTCACCCAATTCAACATGATCATCTCATATACGTGTGTGTATATATATATATATATATATATATATATATATATATATATAAACAAACAAACAAAATGACAATAAAATAAGCAAAATAAATTAATCCAAACAAATTACCAAATCACACCTGTTAGAATAGACGAAATAGAATAAAAAATAAGGAACAAAATCAATAAATAAAGTAAATAATAAACAAATTATCAAACTATTATGACCAAAAAATTAGACTATAGAATATTCAAAACAAAGAATTGGACGAAAAATAGCTATAACTGTTATATAACGATAAAAAATGAATAAAAAATAATATACTGCGTTACTTAAAAATCGAAAACCAAAAAGAGAAAATATACAGTGTAACAAATAAATAACAAGTATAATAAATTGATCTAAATACATCCAAATATATAAATAAAATAACAACCGATACCGATAAATTAGCCGTTTAGAAAAAACAAATAAAGATAATCAAACCAAATAAATAAAATAAAAACTGTTCCCACCAAAATAATAGTCAGAACAAACCACAACAATCAACCCAAAATTCAACAAATAGCTTTATCTTCCCAAACAAAAACAAAACTATTAAATAAGCTATATAAACAAATTTTTATTACGTTAATAAAAACACCGATCAAAAGAAATAAATAATAATAATAAATAAATAAATATATAAGATAAAAAATTAAAAATTAAAATGAATAAAAACAAGTAAAACAATTTGACCCAAATAAATAAGCAAATAAACGACTTCCGATAAAATAACCGCCATAATAGACTACCCACAATAAGCTATATAAACAAATTTTTACTACGTTAATAAAAACACCGATCAAAATAAAAATAAAATAAAATAAATAAATAAATATATAAGATAAAAAATATAAATAAAATTAAATAAAAACAAGCAAAATAATTTGACACAAATAAATAAATAAACAAACGACTTCCGGTAAAAGTAACCGCCAAAATAGACTACCCATAATGCACCACTGACCCGTATATATAAATATCCGAGAAAAATAACAGCACTAATTGCCTGACGATTGTATCTAGCATGAAACAGACTGTCGCCTCTAAGTGTTGACTTCTATGTTCACTTTTATATATATATATATATATATATATATATATATATATATATATATATATAGAATAAATAACACTTGTTCCGAAGTCGCATGAAATGTAGCGTTCAAAAATATAAACAGTTGCAAAAGAAGTCAACCGAAACAAATACACCCTTGTGCAAATTAATTGAAACAACCCCTTTAGTTTCCTTCCTTTCACGATACGGCTAGTTTTAAACCCATTGGAGTGGAGGGTGTAATCGATTTATATTTTTTCTCAGATTAGGTCATTTGCAATTGTGTGCAGTAAGATGAATCTGTTTTCGCGGTGTATGGTGAAATTTGCTTAGCCTTGAAAAATATTGGTCCATCCGTGATTGCATCAGATTTTTATCACGCCCAAAACACCATTGTTTCGGCTGTCGATTAGTTGTCCTACGGCCATTGTCTGCGATAGACGTTACTCCAAGGAACCGTACGAAAATTGTAACGCTGCACGAACACACTGACAAGGCTTACCAGTGAGCAAATCAAAGTAGTATCGACCTTGCTCAGAAACTCTCCTGATTTAAATCCAGTCGAGAATCTGTGGTCAATCTTTAATAAAAGGCTTCGTGGAATGGACATACGGAGTACTAACATGTACACTGGGTCATGTTTTATTGGAAAAATACGAAACAAAAGTAAATAATAACGGAATTATTCGTTTTGTTTCAATTAACTTGCACAAGGGTAAAATTCATTGGCTTTGTCGTCCTTACTTCCCTTATCTGTTAAGGATAAATAGTGAACGTGGCAGCCATATTTATTTCTGTTATTGGGGCAATTAGGTCATTTTGTATTGTTTTGCGTTACCGTCAAGACGATATACTCACAGCCGCATTCCATCAACGAAGTCTAGTACTGAAGATTTGATTTGAAAGTTCAGCCAATCAAAATGAACCGCCATTGAGTTGAACCAAAGCTTTTGTATAGTGAATTTGATCCTCACTGTGTGTCCCACTTTTTAGCCTTTGTACCAGAGTAAGTGAATAAACTTAGTAAATACTTATAATCAATGATTGTCCTTAATAAAAGTGGATTTTTTACTTTAAAAATGCTTCTGAACTTATTCCCTTTTTCTTTGTTCTCCTATCATGGGATACTTTTGTGAATATAGGTGGGGAATAAAGAAATGTTTTGCTGTCTGTAAAAGTGAATTGAAAAGAAAAAAAACTTCCTTCTCACCGGCTCCAACATCTGCCCGTCCTGGGTATGACGATAAACTACATCCGCGTCCTGGGTAAGACGAAAAACTACGTCCAACAGCAAGACCTCTGATCAGGAGGTTTTGATGAGCGTCGAACCATCTTTTAATTGCTGGTGTTCCTAGGTTCACCTTGACCCGGGGTGGTAGCACCTGTTAGGGTACCAGCTATGGGCAAATAGTTATTTCCCCCAAACTGGAGTCAAAACACTATGAAAGTGTAAAAATAGGTTTTAATACCAGTGATACTTTGTAAAAAATTATTACCAGCAATAAATTTTTGAAGAAAAAAATTGTTGCCAGCAATACATTATTACCAGCAATACGTTTTTTTTTTAAATTACCAGCTATACATTTTTGAAAAGAAAAAAAAATTACCAGCTATACATTTTTGAAAAGAAAAAAAAATTACCAGCTATACATTTTTGAAAAGAAAAAAAAATTACCAGCTATACATTTTTGAAAAAATATTTCCAGCGATACATTTTTGAAGAAAAAATATTACCAGAAATAGATTTTTGAAGGAAAAAAATATTACCAGCAATGCATTAAAAAAATATTGCCAGCAGTAAAAATGGTCGGCATTAAATAACCCATTGAGGCGTTGATATGCTGTAAAGCAAAACTAAACAATAACAAAACAAACAAACATCTGTAAGTGAAACAGACTAAATATTTGTATAAGTACAGACATAAAGTTGTTGCTGTTTTTTGTTTGTTTGTTTTTTGGGTGATTTTTTTCCGCTAAATTAAGAGAGACAGATGAAAGCAACGCTCAACCTATCGGGTGAATTTGCGTAAATGGATGGTGGAGTAGGGTATGAGAGAAATGAAAAAATGACAAAAGTTATTAAGAGCCACTAAATTGTGGAGAGCCATGATCATCAACGTCCTGAAAGGACATGGCACATAAAAGAATTAGAAAAAAGAATTGGTAGGATAGATTCGAAGAATTACATAATTTCTATGGATGTTTGATCGGTATGTGGGACTTTTCTTTTCTGTCCCGTAGCAATACCATTAAAATGACTATGATTAAGATGACTGGCGATGGCACTAGGCACAATGGGATTTGGACACATGCCTTTCCCAATAATATTATCGCATAAATAATATAAGTATAACCGGAATTCGAGCTTAGTTTGCTGATTTTATTTTCCTAGTTGATAACTATTTATGTCATCACAGCATATAGCTCTGTTCGTTTGAGTGATTTTTGTGAAATAACTATGTGAGTATCAACGTTTCATTATCGTAGCTGTGTTGAGTGTGTTTATCAAATTCATACTACCTGTTCATAAAAAGCGAAACTAATATCTTCACATTGAGTGCTTTTTATATGCATTTGTTTTTTTTTATTCACCGAGATGACTATCATCTAAAAATATATACGAAAGTGAGTTTCTTAAAGCCTAGAATACTAACCATGGATATATAGTACCCAGTGCAAATTTTCCTATTTTTAATTACAATTTTCAGTACCTGATTTTATTTACCTAAATAATATGTTTTTCAATTCCTATTAATGTTAACACAAAGTTTGAAGTGCCTGCATGTAAAATATTTCAAATAAAGATTTATATTTAATATTTTTTTTTATATTTTTAAAATCGGGTATGATATACCCATGGTTAGTAGTGGTGTAACTTTAATTGATGGTTAGTGTTCTAGAGTTAAGGGAACACAAGTGATTATGCTGACACTTTTGATATTAATTAACATATTGTCTATCTAATTCCGTTGACAGAATGCCATAAGCTAAGAGCATTTAATGGCGGTGACAACGCTAGTGACCACATCAAGTTTTTAATTAGAGGTATAATTATGAGAAAACCTGTTTATATACGACTACTCTGCGCGGGCATGAATATAACAGATTGTCTCTGAATATAACAAATCCGAAAATGAGCATAAAATGTTTTTGCACAAAGACTAGAAAATCTTTTCTGCAAAAGGCTGTAAGCCTCGCATTTTCCCTATTTCTAGATCAACTGAGGATCGTTACCCGGCCGTTTTTCTAGAATAATTTATTTTTTGGTGCAAGTTTGTATTAGGTTCAGTCATAAATAATCTGTTTTTGTGGACCAATTGTAATGATTTATCAGTCTAACTACTAACCATACGTGACAGTTAAAATAAATTTTGAATATATTAACATATCTTAGTTTCTGCGTGGCAGTGGCAGCGTACATTGGGGATTGAAGAAAAATGTTGTTCTAGTCCATAACAGCAGAAAGCCGCATATAACAAGAATAACGCAGGAAAGCATTTCCGAACTCTGTTGGTCTGTTCTATCCGACTTGCCATATTCGTCTGCGTTGAACAAATCCGAAAATTATTTATGACTGAACCTAATACAAACTTGCATCTATAGACCAGGTAATTGTGTGATACCTTTTGAATAAAATTACGCAGGTTTTGATGTGAAAAAAAAAAAGATGTTTTCTTCAATCTGGTTTTCATTAGAGGAAGCCCCCCCCCCCCCATGAAGTCGAACTATTCAAGGCGACTTCATTTTCGAACGTGGTTGGTCTGTTCTACCCGGCTTGCTGATACTCCCTGACGAGTGGAGGGACGGGTCCGTCTACGAAACTCTGGAGTCAAGATGCCGAAGGTAACATCAATCAGCTAAGTGACAAACCTTTTACTTGTATTAATTCTCTCTCTCTCTCTCTCTCTCTCTCTCTCTCTCTCTCTATATATATATATATATATATATATATATATATATATATATATATATATATATATATACATACATATATACATACATATATATATATATATACATACATATATATATATATATACATACATATATATATATATATATATATATATATATATATATATATATATATATATATATATATATATATATATATATATATATATATATATATATATATATATATATATATTTGTCATCCACAGACAGACTGTTTCGCTGTTTCACAGCTCATCAGTGTGACTAGACGTCCGGTTGCCTCTAGCTAGGATCGAAACCCGTCTGTCGGAATTTCTCCCACTAAGCCGTCAGCGCACGGTCAGGGATGAAGGTGAATTTTAGCGTGTTTATTTTTAGATTTAGATAAACACACAGTGACCGACAGTGACTCAATTCTGCAGAAGAGTCGTGCAATATTAGCTTAAATAGTCACTGTTTACAAATTCATATATATATATATAATATATGCCATTTATATCATTAACTTCACTATCTGCTTTTTGAATGATTCATGTAATATATATATATATATATATATATATATATATATATATGTGTGTGTGTGTGTGTGTAAATGGTGGTACACGATTGTAAAAACCTTGGAGAGTTGGACTTCATTGGGGGGACTTTCTCTAATGAAAACCAGATTGCAGAAAACTTTTTTTTTTCGCATCAAAACCTGCGTAATTTTATTCAAAAGCTATCACAGAATTGCCTGGTCTATAGATGCAAGTTTGTATTAGTTTCAGTTATAAATAATTTGTGTTTTTATCGACCAATTGCAATGATTTATCAGCCTAACTACTAACCATACGTGGCAGTTAAAATAAATTTTGAATATATTAACATATCTTAGTTTCTGCGTGGCAGAGGCAGCGTACACTGGGGATGAAAGGAAAACAAAAGGTATCACAGCGTTGCCTGCTTTATAGAAATAAGCCATTGCAGATAATGATGAATATATAATTGAACAAAAGGTAATTGTATTTTATTTTTTGAAGAATGAAGTTGATAAACAAAAACAGAACGTAACGAAAATGTTTACATTCGCTTACCCATACACATATAGATAGATAATTTATATTAATAATAAATATACATTTTTTCCTGGCCGATAGAACAACTCTGAGTTTCATGCACAACGCAATCGTCAGGTGCTGACTGAAAACTTTCAGTCAGTTTTGAGTTAACACCTAAAGATTGCCTTGTGTTACCGATGAGGAAAAAGTGCACATTTATTATTAATATAAATTATATAAGCTCTGTTATTATACATCAAGAACTATTTTATTAAAACCTGCACTCAATGTGCAATATTTCGGATAGATAGATAGATAAATAGATAGATAGATAATTAATAGATTTTTTTTACTTTTAATCCGACATTTTTATTTCTCCAAATGTTATTGTAGTTGATAGCCTGTCTTTGAAATAGACAACAAATTTTTTTAATATTAAACATTTTGTATTATGTCTAGGTTGATAAACGTTTCCTATTTGTTCTTTATCTTCTCATTCTGTTGGACTCCGATCCACATTTGATCTATATCTCATCCCAACTCATTGCTGATACTCCCTGACGAGTGGAGGGACGCGTCCGTCTACGAAACTCTGGAGTCAAGATGCTGAATGTAACATCAATCAGTTAAGTGACAAACCTTTCACTTGTATTAATTCTCTCTCTCTCTCTCTCTCTCTCTCTCTCTCTCTCTATATATATATATATATATATATATATATATATATATATATATATATATATAATATGGCAATCCGTATGGAATTTCCAGGAGGACATAGATCCAGAGAGAGCTCTATGTCAAAAAACAGAGCAAAATTATTATTTATTAAATAATATCAAAAACTTAAAATCCAATAGGTAATAATTTTATTTCATGAGAGAAACAGCAGCTCTCATGACCAAATCACAAAATTTGTTTGTAGGTCTTGAAGATTGAGAGCTACTGTTTTTTAGAGCTCTCATGAAATAAAAATTATTACCTATGAGATTTTAAGTCTTTGATATTCTTTAATTAATAATAATAATAATAATAATAATAATAATAATAATTTCAACATCATCACTTGATAAGACACCGGAGGTGTTGAAACAAAATGGCTATTTTTGTAGTGATTTTATAACATATTTATGTTATAATTTTTAAATAAACAATTATATATATATATATATATATATATATATATATATATAGGGGTTGACGTAATGGTTACTTTCCCAGAAATTGTCAAAACCTTTTCGAATTACAACTGAGTTTATTTATTCTAATTTCTCGAAGATGTAAGAAAGGCATGAATCTACTTCCCCTTGAGATCTATGACATCACAATATATCGTGGCAAAATATCATGCGATCATAAGAGTACTTCGATGAACCGTTCTTCTATAACCAGTTTACTTGTCCAGACGGTCGCGGCAAAAGACAGTTCCACCCATTGCCCGTTTGACAGGGGATCACTATATATAGTCGTGTATGATATATGTATGTGGATAAAGTCTTTGTGGTCATTGTTCTGGTAGAGATGTGTACCCAGACAGATGATGCACAGGTAATTACAAAGCTTTAGGTTTTCTCGCCAACCTTCTTACCGTAGGTATCGATTCGGCATTTTTCTATTCAGCTAGTTGACACATACCAGGCATAGATTTAATGCCATCGAAAACACTATACGTGTTATGATCCAACCCAGTAATTTCAAATAAAAATATGCCTTTTTGTCAGTATGATCGCTAAGCTAAGAAATAATTTAGAAACGAGAAACTACAGGTTCAAAAAGAAGTTCGACAACTTTACAAATATGGCAACCGCCAGTCACATATTGTGACCAGTCGAAAGAACTGATTCAATATGAAGGTATGTAAGTCGTTTGTGAAATGGCAAGAATGAGACGCCATATTAGGATGATACCCGTCCGTCGGCTGCTTTTTTTTTTTCGAAGTCAAAATATTAATTAGTTACTTGTTCATGAACGAGAGTGATGTCAGTCATCAGGATTTTTCTCTCTTTCTCTTCCTCGCTTAGTTTTCAGGTTTTCTTTTCTTTTTTTTCTCCTTATTTTAAATCCACCATGTTTGTATTTTAACGTGTTATTTGCTTTCTTCTTTATCTTTCATTGAATTTTATCTCTTTTCTTTCTCACCACTGCTATTCTGTAGCTCTCTCTCTCTCTCACACACACACACACACTTTCACTTCTTCTTTCCGTATGTTTTTAGGTGCTTATATTACAAGGGTTATTCTTATAACTGGTGAGATCGTAATTTTTCGGCAATATATATATATATATATATATATATATATATATATATATATATATATATATATATATATAACATTATCAGGACGTCTTACACCCCATTTGTCGGTTACAAGTTCTATCGCACAACATTTAAAGAATTATAACTGTCCATCTTCACAATACAGGAAAATACTTTTTGACAACACAAATATATTACACCATGAAAATAATAAACAAAAACTACAAATTCTCGAGGCCCTCTATATCAAAAGCAATCAACCAACACTGAACAAAATTTATTACGAGTGTAATAGCAATATTTTAAAATGCATTTGTCCAACATTCAATACCATTTTGCATTTTTACCATCTCTGGTTATCTTCCTTATATAAACACCATAGCTACAACAGATAAATTAAAATTATATGTATATATATATATAAAATGTTATGGTCCAGGTTCCTTGTACCACGGTGATGGTCCAAGGTAGAACCAATGAAGAATAACTTGAACACAGGTATGGAATAACACAGATATATTACAAACAGAATATGTACAAAAGAAGTAGAAGTGTTAGTAATAATAATCAGGTTAGGTTAGAGAGAACTATGTTGTCTCGACCAGTAGCACTATTCCAATGTCTTACAGTAATCGTCTGACGCGACTCTGTCTCTGACTGACTGACCGACTGACTGACTCATTCTCTGAAGCTGTGTCTGACTCACACGATGTTCAGCAACACGCCCACGTGTGTCGAATGTGGCACAAGGCCGGTTTAATGTGGGCTCACCGAGCCAGTAGGCTCGGCAAAAAAATGCCCGTAGAACCCGTATAAATGGGATCGGGTTGGTCAACCTCCCCGAACGAGGCTTTGCCCTTCGGCGGAGCCTCGTCCGGGTGCCTCCCTGCCCAGAGGCAGAGAGTTCCCCTCTGCCTCAGAGGCAGAGAGTTCCCCTCTGCCTCAGAGGCAGAGAGTTCGACCGGCTAGCTGAGACGTCCAAAAAGGACTGAATCTCACACGATGTTCATTAACACGCCCACGTGTGTCAAATGTGGCACAAGGCCGGTTTAATGTGAGCTTTCCGAGCCCGTAGGCTCGGACAAAAATTGCCCGTAGAACCCGTATAAACGGGATCGGGTTGGTCAACCTCCCCGAACGAGGCTCCGGGTTCCTCCCTGCCCAGAGGCAGAGAGTTCCCTTCTGCCTCAGAGGCAGAGAGTTCGACCGACTTGGTGAGTCGTCCAAAAAAGACTGAATCTCACACTATGTTCATTAACACGCCCACCTGTGTCAAATGTGGCACAAGGCCGGTTTAATGTGGGGTTTCCGAGCCCGTAGGCTCTGGCAAAAATTGCCCGTAGAACCCGTATAAACGGGATCGCGTTGGTCAACCTCCCCGAACGAGGCTCTGCCCTTCGGCGGAGCCTCGTCCGGGTTCCTCTCTGCCCAGAGACAGAGAGTTCCCCTCTGCCTCAGAGGCAGAGAGTTCGACCGGCTAGCTGAGACGTCCAAAAAGGACTGAATCTCACACTACTGCTTTTTGTTGAAGCGCAGTATTTATGGTGTACGGGATAGTCCATTATTATTATATGTAAGTTCCCATAACATATATATAAATATATATATACATACACATACATATATATATATATATATATATATATATATATATATATATATATAAATTTCCAAGAGACTACCAAAGATTCGTGATACCTAAAGTTTTAAATGAATTTTTACAAATGAAAAATCTTTCTTGAAGCTTTTTATCTTAGTTTTAATTTCAAGCTAATAGATTAAATTTAATATTTCCAATGAGCAAAATACTTTGCTGTATTTCAAAACTAATTTAAATTGTTTGGAAAGCGTTTTCGTTTTGAAATTAATAACATTCTCTGATTTTAGCGACATTTTTAGCCATTCTCTTTAGTAAAAATCATTCAAAATTAAAATTTACTTTTCTGAAACTTTATTTGAGAAATATTAGCTGAAGTAATGTTTAATTAATCTTATTTGAAACAAATATTACTTTAAATTATAAATTAATACTTTAAATTATCGCAGAAATACATTTTTAACAGGTCGGTAGCTGTTTATTTTAGCTGTTGAATGACAGACGGAAGTTTATCTCATGTTTTTTTACCGGTGAATATATCTAAAATTTACTTGTTGAATATAACGTGAGCACCTTTATTAAATAATTTTTAACTACCCAGTAATTTAAAATTTAGGAAAATATCCGTAATCTAATATTTTATTGAATTTTAGATACTTTGGCTTTAAATCTATTATAGTTATCGCTCTTATTTTCTGATAATATCATGTATGGACATCCATATTTACAAAAATCACACAAAAAAATTTCAAAATTGTTTTAAAAATATTGGTGTCCGATTAATTGTACTAAGCTTTTACTTTTAGGATTAGTAAATATAGTTTTTACATAATAACAATATCATCTAACTGGCACAAACTAATGAAGAAATTTAAACGATTGAGGACTTTATAAATTATTTTAATGAAAATTTAAAAAAAAATGAATCCAATTCTTGTAAAAATTAATTAGTCATCGAAAATTATTTTTCTTAAAACAATAGTGTCAATAATATATCTTATTCATAAAAGTAATTAAAAGCTTTTTCTCATTAAATACACCCTTGTGCAAATTAATTGAAACAAAACGAATAATTCCGTTTTATTTACTTTTTTCGTATTTTTGCAATGAAATATGACCCAGTGTACATGTTAGTACTTCGTATCTCCATTCCATGAAGTCGTTACTTACAAATTGACCACAGATTCACGATTGGATTTAAATATGGAGTTTCCAGGCCAGTCAATAATATGTAGCGGTCGCCGATTGTACAATGGAGTAGCCATATTGTTGTGCGTGTGTTAAGGGGCGTTCACCACAATTATTTATTTCTGAACAGGAAAAGGTGTGTGAAGAATTACGCCAATTACATTTGATGTAAAATAGCAGATGACAAAATACAAGACAGAAGATAAAGTTGATAACAAAATAACAATAGGATTTATTGTGGAAATGAATATACAATACATGTATGTGGAGACAGAGTTACGTCTCTTTGACTTGGTGATATTGTATCTGAGCTCATATTGAATAAGTTGACTATTAGAACGTATAAGAATAGTGTTGTATGTTTGGAATGTATGAACAAGTTAAACAGAGTTCAGAGATAATACTTGCATGAATTAAGTACTGTTCATTTAACGTCTGACTGGATCAGTCGAGACGAGAGTTCCTTTAGGGTCACATTTTGGCGGCATGTTGAGATGTACGAGTAACGTAGAGAAGTTTAGGTAGTCGAGAAAAGCAGGAACCTGAAAGCGAGCGAGTGTCACACGTGTTTTGTTTATATAGATTCGTTGAATCACGTGAGTTGGCGCCTAAATGGATGTGTTGTGTGGGAGCGATCTGATTGGTCGAAACTGACCAATCAGCAAACCGGATCTAAGGTGACCGACCAGTGGATGCTTGTTAATACTTTTGTATGTAAGTAGATGTTATTTACCTCAAGTAGTAAGGGTGCATTTCCTAAAAAGGGTAGAGTTGATTGCTGTGGACGATTCCACAAGTACTTTAAGCTTGAGATGAAAATCACTCGACTCTTCGAAAGAATTGAAAACGCAAAAGGTATCAGCCACATAACGTAGATACATACACAGTCTATGGCAACTTTCAAATAAATGATGTTCACAAAACCAGCTAAAAAAATTGACCAAAACGGGGCTGAAGGGGCTACCCATTGATATGCCATCAATCTGGACATGCATAATATTGTTAAAAGTAAAATCAAATCCACTCAGTGGCCAAATGCACAAACTCCAGAAACAAATTTTCCGGAATTGTAGGAGAACCGAGATAACACCTATAAAGCGCATAAGCACAGATTTGTGATGTCAACTGAAGAGGAATATTGGAGGACATGCAGACGATATGAAAAGAAACCACCCGGCCTCACGATTGCTTTTAGCATAAAATATACTGTCTATGGAAGAAAGGCAAGCCATTAGGAAGCTGAATTTTATATGCCTTTTTTGTGCTTATTAAGATATAAAAAAAAACTGACATCAAACCGGCATTAGATACCGAGAAATGGATAAAAATATTAAAAATTGATGGGTGTACGAATAATTTTGTCGTTGACTGTATATTTTTTATATATATATAGTATATTAATATATGACATATATGTATATTATATTATGCATGTTGTACATTATATATATACTATATATATTATATATATATACTATATATATTATATATGTTATATATATACAATATATGTTATATAATATATATATATGCTAAATATATATTATATATGATATATAATCTATATATAATCTATATATATATTACATATAATTGACATCTACATTATATATATCATATATATGATATCTATATTTTGTATGCTATATATATTATGTATATGGGATATCTATATTATATATATTACACAAACATATACTATATATATATGTTATTTAGAAGTTACTAGCAGCATGGTCCGGCGTTGCCCGTGCTTGATTAAAATATCGTACGACTCATGCAGCAATCGCTATCACTTGACTTAAAATATTTGTGCCCTTCCTTGCCTTTAAAGGAGTGCCCTTTGCCGTGCTGATGTTGCTACATGCCTCACACTGAGAATTTTTTCTAAGCTCTATACTAAACATTAAATCTGTTACGAAAAAGGAACTAAACAAAATGAACACAAAACGATCAGCTTTAAAGAAGGACTCGTAACTGGAAAAACCGAATGAAAAAAGAATGTTAACAACAAATACTTTTTCACACCCAAGGCAGTTCTGCGGAATCAGAATCAACGTTGAGTTTAAGCAAGCGAATGAGCCAACTGGAGTAAAGTGCCATGGAGATTTAAATTTTTCCCACTTGTGACGAATGCAGATATTGATTTTTTTTGCATGCTAGTTAACATTCGTGTCAGTCAGCTGTTGGCTCTCGTGCTGGCCAATAGAATCTTCATGCCTATTCGTGGCAGCCAGCTATAGGATCTCACTCTGGTCAATAGAAAACGGCCGCAAACTACATGAAAACTACCGTAGAAGCATGAAAAAATCGATTATTTCCACTATCGATGGGAGTTGGGAAATGCAAAGTTGGTCTTGGCCTTTTTACTAACTTGGAGCATGTGCATGTAAATTTTGGTGCAAATCCGTCGAAAATTGCGGCCGTGCATTCGTTACACACACACACACACACACACACACACACACACACACACACACACACACACACACACACACACATACACATCCTGCCTTTTATAGATAAAAAGATAGATATATTATAGATATATACATATATATAAATTATATATATTATATGTACATTATATACATATTGTCTGTATATATATATATATATATATAAATATATTATTTTATATATACAATTAAATATATTATATACTAGCTTAGAAGCCACCCTATCGAGTGGAATTTAAGCTATTTCCAACGGACGACACTTGGTTAGGCCTTCCTCATAATAGGTAGGGAGGATTAAATGCGAAAGGCAACAATAAACTACAAAAGAACTCAAATTTTATCGCTGCATTTAAGAATTGCATTCATA